>CM061534.1:97963537-98232380 GCA_030545055.2 Neoaliturus tenellus | reverse complement strand
CCCTAGTTCTATAATACAAAATCAATGGATCTTGGCTAAAAATCACAATAATTCCGTCATTTGTCGTCCGATCCTCAAGAACTTGATATCATTGGTTACTGGTTAGATAATTAAATGTTAAAACTTTTTTCCCCATTGATAAAATTTACCGGTTATAATTTGGGTTAAAAAATTTAACCCAATTTTTTTATAGAAAAAATAGACATTGGTGTTATTATAAAGGTCAATGCCAAAAAGTTACAACCACAATCTGTCACCGAAATCTATCTATATCTATATATATAATACGTGATGCCCTTTTTTTGTTAACACTACTCCTACCTTATTTCTGGACCAATTTTAAAGTTTGAGGTGTCAAAAGAATGGTCTCAGTTCGTAGTTTTGCAATAAGGTTTTAGATTTTTGATATTTTAATTCTGAAGCTCACTGGAAGCTCTCAAAGTTCATTTTTTGTCCATAAGATTAACATGGGGAACAATTTGTATTGAATTGCAATATAAAACAGCTGTTGATTGTAAAACAGACAAACACATGTTAAAAGCTGAATACAGGCAATTGAACTACTGGTACTGAAATATCAGCGAGCACAGAACAAAAATAGAGAGGCCAGCTGAGCGAAGCGGTGAAGCCAATTCTGACAGTGGCTAGGCCCACAAAAGAAGTGGGGGGAATGGTGATTCACTCTAGTTCCGAGCGCCACCATCAGCTTTGAGTTCAGTTATTTGCAGCATTATAAAATCAAAAGAGTATTCGGACCGGCGGTGCTTCGGCAGTGTTCGGGTGCGATCGGGACTAGTCGGCTCTTCTAAGTAAACAACTACAGAGTTGTTCAAATGAACGAATCAACGAGTGAATAGAATGAATCATAAGTCAATTTGAGGAAACTGTTACTTTTAATTGTTGCAATTTATTATTACTACGATTTATTATTAGAGGTTTTATATATCTGTTCTATTCTACTTCGACAATTAAATTTATCAATCTACTAAATTAACTGGGTGAAGAAAAATGTAACTAAATTTATAATCTTTCATCTGTGGCCTAATCATTTAATCACGACATCACAGGATGAGAAACCAACGTACAAAATTAAATAGTATAAATCGGCATTCGTAATTCAATTGTTATAATATATTAGGCTTTTATCTTTGGAATTATCCCCGCTTTCAATCTGATTTAATCCTGGCAACTTAACTCTTTTTTTAATGTGGGTGCAAACTTAAAATTAACTAAATAAATATTTACGTGATCCTATAGTACGTCACGGAATATTAGCGTCAAATAATAGATTGAATCCGATTTGATCGCATAGACGGGAGTGGAAAAACAATAATAATTGTATCAAACGTACGAAATGAATCGGTTCAAAATTCGATTAATGAAATCGAACGATTCAAAGAATCAATTCGCCATATGAGCGGTATGTTACATTACCAGCTGATGCAATCACGATTAAAACAGCGGGTTTACCCGAGTGTTGCCGATTATTACCGAAGCACCGCCAGTCCGAATACTCTGTTGTTTTAATTCGACAACAAAACAAAATAAAAATCACCTGTTTGTCTAATTTAGCCCACAAAAGTAGTGGGGGAATTGGCTTCACCAAATGCAATTTTATTTGGATACGAGTGGCCCCTCTATTTATGTTCTGTGCTCGCTGTGAAATATCAACACAATTTCATACTTTAAATAAGAAGTGGCTTTTGTCGTATTTGAACCGTTTCTCAAAATTTAGCGGGAATATTTTCTTGAACATTTTATTTGCGTGTATTTGGGCACAAAATAAGTTTAGTAACGTAACCCTAGAAAAATTCATGCAGGGCCTACAAAAACAGTTTGGAAATTAAATTTTTGACGTGGGTCTTATGGGTTGTCTGATTGGTATTTAAACAATAACGAAAGTTTACAAATATTAAAATAGAACACTAAATTTGTGTGCATGGGCTTTTAAACTCTGTAAATTATAAGGAAAAGGAATAGTTGGTTGTAGGTGTTATAACCTGCTTGTTTACTATGATACTATACAAAAATTTAATGCAGAATGATACACATATAAAAACTCATTTTAAAAGAAACGGCATTAAAATGTTTTTACCTCCAGTGTAGAAAACAAGCTTATTTCAAATATGGTTTATACAAAGAGAAATTTCAATAAAAAAATAAATACCACATCAAACCAAAATGGACCACACTAACAAATATGTAGATTATCCTTATTTTAGTGATTTCTTTATTTACATTTTGTAATGCCATGGAAAATTACGAATTATAGGGGCTTTAGTTCTTTTTTAATAGTAATGTGGACTCATTCACTATGTCGACAACTACCTCATAACAGCCGCAGTGAGTGTTGCATAACTCATACAGGACCGGGGAGTTGTAATGAAATGTTGATTTTTATTCTGTTGTCATTTAAGTTTTATGTTTGATGAACTATGTAGATCCAACATCTGTGAATTTATTCTAGATTTTATAGGAGTGTTAAGACAGAGACTCTAAGACAAATCGGCAAAAGAACAACTACGTAATCTTAGCTAATTTGGAACTAAAAAAACAACCACCAAATCTAAACAGTGTAACATTGGCAAGTTGCAGAATTAGTAATAAGGATCGATCGAGGAAACACCATTATGTTTTATCTGATTTTCACTATAGTTTAATTTTTATTCAAAGTAACTCTGTCCATTACCATGGAGCAAGATTTATTACTCTATAATAAATGCAGCGCATTGCGCTGCCCCCTAGTAAAAATTATTTTGTGTGATAAACAAAATGGTGGATATCTAGATAAATATATTTCTAGATATACCTTTTTAATTCGAACTATTATTCTGATTATTTTGACCCAATTAACCATACTATGAATCTTGTTGACGTACTTTAAAGATGCCTTTATGGAAAACTCCAATTTTACTATTAATGGAACAGCAAGTAAAACGCACTATTTGAATTGCGGAGGAGTTGTCCTCCGCCAGAACCTACAGAAAGACAAGTAGGCATCGTAGGCCTAAGTCTCTGATACGGAGCTAGGGCCCGCTAGTCTTCCAGGCCGAACACTTTATCAATCATGATTACGGTCACGGGTACAATGTATCGTGACACTGATTTTAAAGTCTGTCGATGGTAGCCTACGGATACATTTAAAAGTGGATTAAAAGTGCAAATAGTGAAATAGGGATTTATAGAAAATGTAAAATAATCGCAAATAATGTTACCTAATTTTACATCCTTACTAATTCTAAGTGTAAAGATACCGGTTCACTCAAAACTATTTTTAATATACATTTAAGCGTCGTAGCGGGTACGCGGTCCCTACCCACCTGAGTTTGGCGGTCAGTTTTGCCAACTGTATGGCCTAAGGTTATATTTACCCTTAGCGATCTACGAAATATCCCTACTTAGTAGTTCGCGCAAACAGTGTTTAATTTACGATAATCTATTATTTAATTTACTTTTCAGTATGAAAATAGGTAAGAAATGTAAATAGAAAATAGTGTTATTTAGAGTAAGTTAAAGTGACATAAAACTTTGAGCGTTAGTTGAATGTATATTTAGCTCATAAACTTTGTTTTTTACGTACAATTTTTGAAATTTTTGGGGGAGGGGGCCGGCCCCCCCAGGCCCCCCCGAAACTCCGCCCATGCTAACAACTAACAATTTTCAAACAATCTCCGATGGCAGCAAACCTACATACTCATTCCTGTGGTGTTTATTGGGAAAATACAAAATCTCAGAATTCCTACAGAAATTCGCTGAGTACGCAGGTCTGCTGCGACCGGGGTATTTTTAGTTGTGTTGTGAATAAAGAATTTTTGAGTTGTGCATAAAGAGGAATAAGAATAGCTTAATTTTCCAAAAAAATTAAGAAAGAAAGAAAGAACCTCACAGTTTCATGGTTCAATCCAAAGCCAGCCAAATTTGGCAAACCAGATAAAAAAGAATAAAAAGATCCTATCCTATCCTATCCATCCACCATCCATCCACTGACTGACAGACTGACTGGTGCGAAAACCAAAACAGTAAAGTCGCCGTAATTTGCAATTTCAATAACAAATACTTTTAGATAGGAAAATTTATTATACTACCGCATATAAAAAAGTGTTCATAAGTAAATTGTTAAAGTGAAAACAAGGCAAATAGACATGCCTTCGTATAAAGGTAAGTGATTTTAGGTTAGTTTTCTGCATGATGCTGCACTTTTAAAACATAACCTCCTAAGTTAAATAATTTGCCTTTATTTTGAGTTGGCCCTTGATACATTATATATTTAATCTTAATGAATGAAACTTCAAAATCTATCAAGTTTTTAATTTTTTTTGGAAAGTTTATCAGGCTACCCAATGGTAGGCCTATTTATAAAAATTAGAGCTACAAATGTTTACATTTGATATCGTGCTAGCAGTAGGCCTATGTACACTATTGCCAAATCTATTTGCCAAATATTCACAAATGTTGTATCCAAAAGTACGGGCGAACTTGCTTGGCGAACTAACTAAGTACACTATCGCTGTCCACTGGACGAGCACTGATCTTGGAATATTCGGGCGAGCAGTCTGATTCAATCTAGGCTTTATTGATGAATATGTAGGCCAACATGGATGTGGAAGTATCCTAGCTGCTTTGGTGTTTATTTAATAATATTGCACCCTTTCAGATCAGCTGCTACACTGTCTTGCCACTGTCAGATGTGCTTGCACTTACTTTAGGCCTTAATGCTTTTTACATGTGCACTGACTGGGATGGTGCACACTTACGCCCAAGTGCCACAAAAGAACCGTGAAGCCATTTGTAAAGAGAATATGGTGGATGAAGGCCATACATGGGAACAGAACAAAATACCCATTATCACCTAGTATCCAGACCCTACTCAAGATAGGTTGAATAATAAATGCAACTGTTTTGTATTGGTTTAATGTAGGCCTACATTTTTTTTTTTCAATTTTTACTCAAACACACTTTACAATAACATTTTTTTATTTCAAACTAAAAAAACAACTTACTGTAACAATTTTGAGGGTTGATCGAACCCACACAATTGAGATTATTTTCATATTGAAAGTCCAGATTTCTAATAGTCCTAAGCAAGAACTGACAATTTAAAAAATAGCGTATGTCCCTTATTAAAATTTTTCACAGGTGGGAAAAATCCGTCTCTTTTTAGCAGAACAAAAATAACACTATTTATAAACGTCCATCGCTATATTAGCAGCAAGCACTATCTCTAGTGAAAACTGTATCCAGTGAATATATATATATATATTTTTAAATTAATTAGAATGTGACCAAATTAATATTTACAAATAAATGATTACCAATAATTATTTTATTTATTCGTATTGGAATCCCAATGTTGATTTTAATCAGAATTTAACAATTTTTTTTACGGGAAAACAATGTAGCCTGTTAAAAAATTTTTATGGAATTGTTGGTTGAGCCAAGTGGGGAGTTTGAAAACCTTTCAAGAATGCCCTTAATGGACTTTGAATATCTATAACGTTAAACAAAGTATGAACAAGGAATTATCAACGGGAATGTAAGTTACACCTACACAGCAAAAGAACAGAGGCGAACTCAATCGAACTTCTTACTTACTTCTTACTTCTGAAGTGTAGTCCCGATTGACCACGTAGTGGCATGAGACCAGTCAAGTTCCAAGGATGGGAAAAGAGAATGTAAGTTTAAGGAAAAATTTATGAATTCGTTAGAATAAAAAACTACAAATTAAAGGTCCTCGATCTTATAAAGACATCTTTCAACAAGGAATGATTTGAGCCTTCCCTGAAGCGAAGCGAGCCTGAACTGAAGCAAGTGTGTGCTGGGAAGAATCGTTCTTGGTGCTCGGCTCGCCTCCTTTGAATCATGCAAAAAACCGACTTCAGGTGGAGCACAGGTGAGCATGAACACGGGCGATGTAAACCAAGGCAAAATGAGATGAGCAGAACCGAGCACACCCAGTACCTACACTATCGTGCTCGTCCTTGCTTGCCTTGATTCGGCGATAGTGTACTGACGGCATCATAGTTTAATACATTTGAGAATATTACTCAAATTTTAATATTGCCAAATAAACTCAATTAGAGCCTAAGTAATTTTAATATTACTTTAGAAGAGAGTAAGCCTAGGTCCTAGTTATAAAATCGGAAAATAATCACTTAGCCTTTAAATTACATGGTAGTGGGCAAATTTTGTTATAACTTATTTTAGTTGTGAATGGAAATCTATTTTCTTATAGTGAAAGTTAAATGGGGAAAAGAGCTGTATAAGGATGTGGAGGTGAACACGGAAGATGACCCTCTTGTCTTCAAAGCTCAACTTTTTTGCTTGACTGGAGTTCAGCCAGAGAGACAAAAAGTCATGATCAAAGGCCAAACACTGAAGGATACGGAATGGGGAAACATCAAATTAGACAACGTAAGTTAAGATAATTAATTATAAATACAGTAAGTAGGCCTATTCAAAATACTCAACTCTTATAGCAGGTCAGGTTTTAACCTAAGAAAAATTTTCTTGGAGCAAAAATGCTACAAGCTCTTGGATGCTTGTAGCAAAATGAAAAAAGTTGTAGAATTTTTATCGCGCCTAGTAGGCTATAATTCCTCATCAGTTACCAATACTTTCACCATAAAAATAGGTATTTTAGTTTGCGCTACTATTTTTTATGTAAAATAAAAACACCAAGAAGTTCAAAATGACTTTTTAATATTTTTCAAAACATTAAAATAGGTTCATATAAGGTTATAGTTTCAAATAAGTACTTAAGCCTATACATATACTCCAAATTGTCACCGAATTCAAATATCAACATAAACATGGCTAGGTAGGGTTAGGCCCACTCAACAATATTGTCTAAAATTCTTGGTTTTAAACACCATTTTGCAAAAGCAGCTTTAAGGTTAAAATCCCTTCTCCCTGGACCTTCAATGGCAATAATAAGTAAATCATCTAAATGTTTGCTTCTTAGTCTTTAGAGGTTAGACATAACATTTGCAACAACTCAGAGGTAACGCACAAATAAGCATAAGCCTACTGCTGACTGTTTGTGAGTATACAGTCATCTGTCATGACCATTGACTATGGATCCATAGTCAATGGTCATGACTCTTGTTGGGATTCAATCACGGAACTCGGCTGGTTTTTGTGGTGTCTGGAAAGAGGAAACTGCAATAGCGCTCTTGGTATCTAGTTTCAAAACTAGTAATTTTCTGTTAACTTACTTTAAATTATTGTATGGTTTGGCCATAAAATGGTGCATAAGAATAGTTTTAATATCAAAATAACATATTCAATTCATCTTACCATTTATTAAAGAATGGTACGGCAAATTTAATTCCATACTTGCCAGGCGGAACTATGTTTTTCTGGCAGATATTACAATATTAATCGGAAAACAATGTTAGAAAGTCTTGGCACCAGGAACCACTTGCTATTTCCGCGGCTGCAACTTCAGACGTCAAAGTTCAGTATTAGCTCGACTGTGTTATTATGCTCATGATCGCCGGGGGGGAGTAGCCGTAGCCTCAGCAGCTGTTCTGTTTTCAATCTCTTTCTAGCGCAGCTGTGTAGTTGCAGTTGAGATCATGACGCTGTAGATTGAGGTTCACTAACTGAAGCTGTATTTTACTTTGATGAAAATAACATATTCAAACCCCATTATATGACAGAAATCTTAAAATTGGTAAACCTGTTAAATCTGTAAACCTATACAGTCTAATAAATGTAACCCATGTCTTCAAATTAAAACCCTTACGCAGAAGGTTTTCCAATTATACTATATAATTTTAAAAATTTAATATGATTAATATCTTCCCCAGGGAGCTATGGTGTTGATGATGGGCAGTAAAGAAGAAGATGTACCCACAGAACCAACAGTCAAACCTATTTTTGTGGAGGACATGAATGAGGCAGAACTAGCCACTGCGGTTAGTTGAATTCTTCCTTTTTTACCCTCTTTATTTTTTGTATGTTTCTTGAAAAGTGAGCTATGAGTATTTAGTTCATGGTGTGACATACTCCAAGGTTTACTTACAGACCTCCATTTGCCAGACTTGACAGTGTGTAAGTCCACATTAAATTGGGCTTGTGGAGTTTTGCTGTGTACCGGTACCATTAATTTCTCAGGAGGCTTATATTAGACGTCTATATAATGACCTCATGATGGTATTTACAGATCCAAATTTAAAATTTCCATAACAATAAGTTTTTGTTGTGTTTAAATTATTGTTTGTTGTAATTGGTGTCTATTTGTCCCAGCAGTCAATTTTCCGTTATATTTACATAAAAGATTCAGAACATTTTTTATTCATTCACTACATAAATAGGATCAACTAAATTACATAAATATAAAAACTAAAATGAACAATTTATATATATAAATTATTAATATTTATGTTTATAAATATATATGAAAATAAACTAATGGTGTTTTTGGCTTCTGGGGACCTCAAAATGAAAAAGTAACATGGTCCCAGACTTAGGTCTCACCATGGGTACTACCGTAATAGTATATTCCTTATAGCGAGATTCGCTAAAAAATATATTTAACAAGCATTTCACACAAATTTAGGGCCTTGTTACACACTAACCAAAAAATAAATAGTAACCTCTGGATTATCATATATATATATATAAATATTAATTATATATATATATATATTTATTTATTTATTTATATAAAATCTATTTGCATGCAAAACAAGACAATAAGAACATGCTAAATATAATTCAAACGCCAAAAACGAATTCCTTCCATGAAAAAATAAGTCAGATTAGATCAAATGCTAAACCATTCTACAACTAAACCTCAAGAGCTATGAAACAAGATATTAATTTTATCTTAATATAAGTTTACTTTATAAAGTAATTATAGGTTATACATCATAACCTTAATCCTTAACTTTTCATCATAAGGTTACCTTGTGAAGTTGACCTAAAGTGTCGAAACACGTTTCGTGTAAGGTGTAAAATATTTAAAGGGTACACAGGTTGTTTCTCAATAATTACATTTATAATTGTAGCCCTACTTTGTGAACTAAAATATACTACTAATATGTTACATTAGACTTCCTTTTAGCCGTTTAACTAGCCTCCGCTTTAACCAGCATACCTTGCCACTAAACGAACTTCCTTTTAACCACCCATTTTTTAAGATAACATCGCTTTAACCAGACTTGCTTTGCCAGAAATTTCTTTTTTAAATCTATCTTTAAAATCCGTTTAACTTCATATTTCAGTTAGTTCCAGAGAACAATTCAAGTGAACTTCCCTGAACAGAAGTGAACGTCACTGGAAGTGAATGAGTTTACCTTCATTCTAGAAGTTTACAATGTCATTTTTTTTAGTTTAGGCTCATCAGTCTGTATGATTTGTATTTGTAGATATGATTTGTATTTTTTAAATGGGAAAAATAAGTTTAGCATGTGAATAGGTGTGTAAATTTCATACACCAAAATATTTAGTGTAATTTTTTATCTTATTTTGGCCATAGAGAAATATGGTTTAACGTTGTTAAAGGTTCAACGGTTCAACTTTCAATTTGTTATTTTTGGTCACTGTCTGTCTCCAATGTGGCTGGTTAAGAGGGAGTCTACTGTATCACGCCTTCTGACCTATCTAAAAATAATTAAAATGAGGATATATTTTTTAATGGTAGAACATTATGAGTTTTAGTTATGACAGTTATATTCATTGTCAGTTTTTATAACTGTTCCCCTTTACAGATGGACCTCCCAGCAGGTTTAGCCAATCTTGGCAACACGTGCTACATGAATGCAACAGTACAGTGTCTCAAAACAGTGCCAGAACTAAGAGAGGCTCTACAAAAGTTTGAAGGAGGTTTGTGTTAACTTAGTGTGTTTACCTATATGTGATGTAGTCAAAATTTAGATTTTTTCATCAAATTTTTTCTATGTACTGTGATTTGATGTGTAAAAAACTTACAAATATTAAGCAAGGTTTTCGTATTGATCCGCCTGTTCTAGATACCTTATATTAAGCATAATGTTTCCGATGATATCATGGTCAATGACACATTTTGCCTACTAAATGACCCAACTGTGGATAAAGAAGTTTTTTTAAGAACTTAATTTAATTCATCATAAACATGGTCAACGTGGGTTTAAACTTGGATTAACCCTTTTAACCCCAGCTTCCAATATATCGGATGTCAGGCGTTTTGCGAAAATCGCCGACATCCAATAATCAATTGTAGTTATTTCACTATTTACTGGCCTCCTAGCAATCCAAATGTATCGAAATTTTGAGTAAAGCGTTTCGACGGAATGAACTACATATATAAGTGTAGTTTGTTGTGGTTTGAAAAGATTTATGTATGTTATGCATTGTCGCTATTGGCTGTCGTCAGCTGTTGTACTGCTGGCCAGCAAATGATCATGTATGTATAATGTCAAGAAATAATCTGATTATCTCTGATTGCCTACATTTTCTTCATTATAATTAGTGATGAAATTTTAGGTTCTAGCTAAGCCTCAAGTTTCGTCACTAATGATAATGAAGAACCTATTTAACAAAATTATAGTTATAATGGTAGAACTATTTTAAAAAAAATTATACATATATAGTCAAAAGATTCGAGAATCATTTATTGAGATTCAGAATACAAAATCAAAAATCCTGGATTTGACCAACACTGGTTACAACAAGCTAAAGTCAAGGTTTTTTCAAGGACAGTTTTACTATAAATAGGGCTTTTATTTAATTTTTTGTCAATTTCAAGGAAAAAGAGCTGATGATTCCCTCAGACCATTTAAGTTGAGTTTTGTGCCATCATCAAAATTTTATTAAGTAGGACTTGTTCTTAGGCCTGTTACACACTTAGGTGGTGCATCTGCTACGCGGTGGCACGCTGCTTGCGACTGCTACGCCACGTGAAAACCAACCAATGCTTTTAAAAGGGAGCTTACACACTACAGTAGCATAGGCGTGAAGGGAATGGCACTACTGTAGTGTTAAAGCTCCCATTTAAAAGAATTGGTTGGTTTTCGCGTTTTGTAGCAGTCGCATTCCTCAGGCCAAACCATCACTCAAAACTTAACTGCAATTTTACTTTGCTCCTTTCAAATTTTAGATTTTTTTAATAGTAGCTGTTTAATTTGTTTTACTATTTTCTTATGTATTACATTGCTGTATTTCGTGTAGGCTAATTTGTTTTAATCTCTTCAAGTTTTAAAAATTTGGAAACATTTTCATACTATGTGGTACCCTCTATAAAAGAACACTTTTTGTGTTTTTTAAATGGCATGTTGGATGTATAGGGTTTACTTAAGAATTTTCTGTCCTGTATTTGTTTTAGGTGTGTCAATCAGCAATAATTTGCCTGCTCAGTCTATAACCGGCGCCTTGAGGGACCTTTATGCCGCCATGGACAAAGGACCCTCTATAGCTCCTCTGATACTATTGCAAGTCATGCATATGGCTTTCCCACGGTTTGCGGAGAAGGGCGAAAACGGGAACTTTATGCAACAGGTGAGACTAATATAGAGAATACAAAATTTATCTGCAACATGGCAATGCCACAAACAAGACTTTAATTGTCAGTTGATTTGGACTAATCACTATTCAAAGTCATATTAGCGAATTTCCCTATAGGGAATACGCTATTACGGTAGTAGCCATGGTAAGACCTAAGCCCGGAACCACTTTACTTTTTCATTTTGAGGTCCCCAGAAGCCAAAAACACCGTTTGTTCATTTTCATATATATGTATATATATATATAGATCTATCTATCTATCTATCTATCTATGTGTCCGTTATTCTGATAACTTTTGAAGGGGACCTCCGATTTTGATGAAATTTGGTATGAAGGTGTAAGGCCAGATCTATTTTCATGAGTTCGCGAACCAGCTTTGTCGGGTTATGGGAATGGGGTTTTATGGGGTTTCAAATGGGTAAAAAATGGGTTTTTGGCATCTTCGGGCCTCAATTTTCAAAATTCATCAATTTTAACTGAAACCATTTAAAAGAGCTTAAAAAACAAACAATTTGGTATTTTGAATTTTTATCTTAGCACAACTGGTTACGGAGAAAATCCAAAAATTTGTTTCTCATGTTATTCTTATGGGGAATCAAGAAAACCCTTTGTCTTGCTTATTTATTGACATAACTTAATCAAATTTGGTATGTATATTATCTAGATAGGGTTTAAAGTATACTTGCTTACGAAACCCATATAGCGGCAAACCTACATACTCAACTCCATGGGGTTTATGGGAAATATAAAAAATTGCCAGAGCTTGATACAATTTGGTGTTTACATACACCAATTATTGATTAATTTAGATTTTCTTACAACACCTCATGGCAGCAAACCTACATACTAGATCCTATGGTGTTTTTATGGGAAAAGTAAACAATCTGAAATTCCTTTGGAAATTCGCTGAGTGCGCAGGTCTGCTGCGACGGGGGTATTTTTTACATGCGCTACAATTCAACAAGCTGCTCGATAGGTACTACATTTTTTTTGCTCTGAACAAAAATATCGGGAATGGTCCAAAACTGATCTTGTCAATTAATTCAAATATTTTATATTTTAAATTTTCATTTTTTTAGTGACCAATAAAAAAAATCATTTTTAATTAAACCTACTCATTTTGTAGGATGCCAATGAATGCTGGACGGAGATGATCAGGATGTTACAGCAAAAACTCCCCGCAGTAAAACTTGATGGGGAAGCACAAGCTGCATTTACGTAAGTCAAATTTTGTCAAGTTTAGAAATAAAAAAATCATACTTTTATCAATTCACTGTAAACAAGTGGACCAACTAAATGTTGATGATACTTGCATGTCAGGTGATAAAATTGGTTGACTAGTATTGTATAAAGGCTTAGCACCAAAATAACATCACAAATTAATAGCTTTTAAGGTGGTTTTGTAACCAATTGAAGCAGTTTAAGCACAGCATAACCAACATTGAGACAGTGCCGAGTGACGTCTGGATTCAGGGCTTGAGCCGGCTAGAGACATAGCATATCATAATTATTAATTTAAAGGAAAATTACTAAATACTTTTTTTCTTGACTATTAATTTATATGCACACCTTCCTTCAATTCTACCCATTTTTTCCAAGGCAAATAATGTATTAATTGTGTCAAGCCATGATAAGCCACCATGCCATGCCCTTTCTCTCAATCTAAATTCATCAGGCGAATGTGTCTCAGGTTTCTTGGTACCCTTGTTTATTAACTAGATATTTGTCCACGTAAAAAATATGACAATGTAAAAGCATTGAACTACAAGACAAACTTATTTATTTGTGGTATTGTTATTGGTGGGATAAGTAACTTCTGATTTTGGCTTTATATGAATGAGGTGATGCCCTCCACGAACATTGCTGTAGAGCAGAAGCCCTCCTAACCGCCCGCTACGGGACTGGACTGTGGTCTGATAACTTAAAAAGGTTGGTGAAACTGAATAATACCGGAAATTTGTGTTAACAGTAGTTTATGCAATGATTCTTTTATGAAGGCCTATAAGCCATGAGAGTTTTAAATATCTCATGAGTGGCTTAAAGGCAAATTACATTCGTTGCCTACTTTACTTGCGACTAAATTACTGTAATAAACATGTCAACAATTTATAGGTTATGGACGGTCATCCAACCAAAATGTAGCCACACAGATGTCATGTCGCTTGACCAAATCGTCGTTCTTACTCACATACGATCACACTACTCTGAGGTTAGATGCATAAAGCAACCAAAACTTAATTGTAATAAAACAATTAGCTTATGTGCGAATTAGGTTATTTTTTTATTAAACCTACCAATTTTGTTGAATGCTGGGCTCATTAATTAATATAGAACGAGTATAGTAATTTTAAACCTGTTCATTAAAGACCAAACCAAGCAACGTGTCTAAATTTGGTTTAATAAGGTATTTCTGTATTATGTTACTAGTAATATCAGATTCAGATAATTGATTTCCAATAAATTCATATTGACATTAATACAATTTGTCAATATAAATAAGATCAATTAATGGAAATATATTCCTCGCAAGACTATAGGTCTGTGTGCGAGGATGAGTCCTAGATGTCACTGATCACTTAATTGAAATTAAAATAACTTATTTTTACAATATAATAAAGTATAAATAACTTATTTTCACCAGAATATCGGAGAAGGGAAAATCTATTGATCTAATTTAACTATATTGGGATTTCATGAGTGCCTCAGCCGCATCATCACTGAGGCCGAGCAGCCAATGACCCAACCCATTCCTGAAAACCATTATTGGTGATTGTTGCAACAGTTGTAGATAAAATCAATAAAATGAGTAAAACTGTTTTAAAATTGTTGTAACACAATCAATTGTTCCTAACACATCAATCAGTAAATAAAGTAAACAGACAGTTATGGTAAAAAAAACATTAAATAAAAATTTAGCTAACACAGAACAGTAAACACTGCCACTACGAAAAATATTAAAAGCAGTTTACCAAATTTGATGTGCTACGGTAACGTATGGTCGATCTCTTGTAACATAAAAGTTACTTTTAGAATGACATTGACTTGCATGGGGGAAGTTGATAAATTCCTGGTAAGATGAGCGGTTGATCTGAGGTCGGTTAAGGGAGCTTCTACTTATTGCCAAAATATCAGTGCTACTGTCAAGAAAGATTAGGATAGACCAAATCAGGGGAAACTTGACTTATTTTTACACAGATAAAAAAAAAAAAATATTTATAAGCTCATCTTGCTTGATGTTGGATTGTATTGCAGATCCATAATCGACCAGTTCTTTGGAGGCGTGTTTGACGTGGAGATGAAGTGTGTCGAGGCACCGGAGGAACCCCCTAGTCACAGCACAGAGAGCTTCCTGCAGCTCAGCTGCTTCATCTGCACCGAAGTCAAGTACATGATGTCCGGGTTGAGATCGGTGAGCAGGATTTACTATAACTTACCCAAAAACAACTCAAATTTTATATTTGATGAGTAATTCGGCCAGGTTCAAGTTAGAGGAGTTTTTTATTTTTTTTATTTTCAGCACAGTTACAAATATATGGCAATAAAAATATAAATAGCTCTTTGTTACCTGATTCAATTTTTTTCTGTACGTTTAAAAATGACCATGTTTACATCTGTAAACAAAGGTCATGAATGTATGTTTTCTAAAAATAAATTTACATAACTATAATGAGTACAAATAAATTATAAAAACTGAGGCTTAAATAGTCTGGAGTTTACAGTGTTTAACAATACCCCCCGTCGCAGCAGACCTGCGTACTTAGCGAATTTCCAAATTAGTAATATTAATTTTGACCAGCTAAACTTGTAAACGAAATTTCATCACGTGCTCATAAATAGGGAGATAAATGTCTATTCTCCTTAAGATAAATATAGGGAAAGAGTATGCAGGTATGCTGCCATGGGGGACACTAAAAGTAGGTTTTTAGCTTAGAAAAAATTTATTTCGACCATATAAAGCCATATAGTAAATTTCATCAATATCTGTCCATAAATAAAAGAGTTTGCCTATTCTCCATATGATTAACATGGGGAAAAAGTATGCAGGTTTGCTGCCATGATAAGTACAAAAACCAAGATTTTTTACCTTAAATAGATGAATCTCAACCAAATGAAGCTAAATACCAAGTTTCATCCAAAAATATTGGTTAATAAGTGAAATATTAACACATCCTTATTCTCCATAAGATTAACATTGGAGAACCAAAAGACAATGTACTGTCTTTAGACTTTGTAATATCTCGGTAACCAGTGGAGATAGAGCAAAGCTTCAAAATACTAAATTGTGTGTTTTTTTGAGCTAAATCCAATGGTAAAAATAAAAATTTTAAATTTTTAAAATTTACATATGAAAAATGCAAAAAACCCATTTTTGGGGTACAAAACCCCCCAAAACTACCCCTTCCGGTAGGTCGATATGTCTGGTTTTCGAACTCATCCGAATAAACAGTTATATATATACATATATATATATATATATATATATATATATATATATATATATATATATATATATAAATTTTAGTGACTATTATTTTTGGTCTCTGGGCACCTCAAAACGAAAAAGTAACATGGTCCCGGGCTTAGGTCTCACCATGAGACCTACGGTAATAGCTTATTCCCTATGGGAAATTCGCTAAAAACATAAATTTCAGCAGTCCCACTAATCTGAACTAGTGATGGGTCGGTTGCAAAATTTATCGGTTCGGTTTCGGTTCAGTTTTTCACTGATACCGGTTGTAAGTTTATTTTTTTTTGTTTATTTCATACAGTAAATATGAAACAAAACTCAAGGTTACCATCTAAAATCAGTCTGAGTCCTATTTTCTGCCTTTCACACATTTATGCTTTTCAAATAGACCAGTTAAATCAAACAAAAAAGATCTATAGCCTATTTAGTTTTTGTACGACAATATAATGAACTAGGGAACTGATAAGGACATTAATCAGACAAGCGATCTTCGCTGACCGGTTGTTAAACAATAGAGCTCTTATCGGCAGGTGTTCCGCTTTCCATCTATCGTCTCATATTGTAATTGTATTATTATCTTACTAGGATGTCCTTTCCTTTATAAATAATTTATGTTTAATTTTTTATTCAAACCGATAAACCTAAAACCATAAATTCTCGTTTATTGTTTTTTTGTTTCAAAAACCGATAAAACTGACAACCGACTTTAACAATCGATCCATCCCTAATCTGAACTAATTGGAACTGAACTCTCGGACTCTGTTGTATTCAGTAAATTTTTCAGAATAAGCAGTATTAATAAATTATGCAATGACTATTTACACATGCCATTTACTAGTACAGGGCTTATGATACCGGACCTAAATGACGATCGGACTTATGGAGAAAGCGTTCACTGAGGGATCAAATAACGGAAAATACTGATTGAACATAGTAATAAAGTTAGTATTAAGTTAATCTATCAAAACACAGAATAACAACCTTATAGCAGGCATTAATAACGACTGAAAGGCTTATAATATCTTTCTTACTATTCATGGAATTGTTATTTAACAAGAAATCCCATGTTATTTTGATGATAAGGATTTTCCCCGTTTTTAACTATTGACAAAATCTCTATACTTTACACAAAAATTTGTTTGGCACAAGCAGATTTTTGGAATATGGGGGTTTAAAATAGCGGGGGTGTACTGTATTTAAATATTTTTTCACATGTGCATTGATGCCCACTAATATTTTTCTTTTCAGAGACTCCAAGAACAAATCACCAAGCACTCTCCTTCACTTAACAGAGACGCACAGTACATCAGAGCTGTAAGATATTATTTTATTTTTTTAATTGTTTTAAAAAGTTAGTAAAATCAAAGGACTTTTTTCATCAGTAGACAAGAAATGTTCAGGCACAAAATAGACACTTTCTCATTGATTACATTATTTTTGAGTGTGTCTTTTGTTATTTGTTGATGAAGAAGCTAAATTACACATAGTCGTATTCCTAATTTTAGCTTTTCCTTAATAAAACTCCACAACTCAATGCCTCAAATGCACACCAAGAGAGGGACCTCATGAGATCGGCACTGACAGCATTGCTCCTGGAACGTCCATTCTACTCACTCAAAGATTTTTTCAATGAAACTATAATCCGGAACTGACCTCAAATTCAAATTTCACACTATGATATGACACTATTTGTAATCCTGATGATTATAAATAAAGATGATTCTGATTCTTAACAAACTCTGATTTCAGTGTTTGAAATGGAAAGTAATTCAAACTTGGAGCTTTTGTGTTCATCAGTCATGAGGAAGACAAAATATGCTATGTTCTGTTCATTTATATGCAGTTTATGTTCTTCATTGTGTTTTGTTGATTCCGAATCAGGTTGACATAAATTGTGAATAGGATACAATACCTGTTCCTACTGTTTTGTGATTCTTGTACTCCAAGAACGGACTACGCACGTTTTGATGATAAAACATTATCATCAGGTCGCACAAACACTTGAAGATCAATACATCACTAATATGGTCTTGTCACAAAAAAAAAAAAAAAAAAAAAAAACTACACACGACTGCACTTAAAACACGGACAAGAACGTATGAAAACAGTAGGCTTACTTAACGTGTTTTAAATATCGTTGTGTGTAGTTTTTTAAATTTGTGACGAGGCCAAGTGTTTGTGCGACCTGATTATGATGTTTTCACATCAAAACGCATGTAGTCCATTATTGGAGTACAATAATCACATGGCAGTATCCAGTATTGTTACCTTCACAGTTTATGTTTATTTGTTGTTGAAGAACAAATGTAAGGCTAATCTTAACACTATAATTGATGTTTATAAGTTTTTTATAATCATATAAATAATATAAAATAATATCAAAACTTATACAAAACCAACTTTCGCATTAAAGATATTAGTAACAAATAGATATGGTAAATTTGGTTTAGTTTGTTCTTGAAATTGATAATCTTTGTTTTTTTTCTCTTTCAGAGCAAAATAAAAAGACTGCCAGCTTATTTAACAGTGCAGTTTGTCAGATTTTTTTATAAAGAAAAGGAGTCAATTAATGCTAAGGTCCTAAAAGACGTTAAATTCCCAATAGATTTTGATGCTTTTGAATTGTGTTCACAAGAACTGCAACAGAAACTCATCCCAATGAGGGCACGCTTCAAGGTGAGTCATGCTAAATCTTGTACTTAAAATAGTGTAAATACCTGCATCAAGTAATCGAAGAGTTGTGATACATCAACTAGTTTCCACCCCTAAATATTGTAACAGTTGCGTGTAGCCAACTTTCAATGTAAGGCCTTTTTCGCACCAGTGCGTTATGGGCTTGGATTGGATGAAAATGTTTGACTGAGAATCTTATGGGTTTGTTCACACAAGAGTTGGTTCGTCCAGACAAGCCAAAACCTCTGTCCGAGCCCGGAGAGAACATGTAAAAGCCAAAACTCCCTATCTGGGCCTGGATATTACGGCTATTGTTTTATACATCACTCTTAATGGTGTTCAAACTTATTCGCTCTGAGCTGAAGAGAGAATCAGATATTATTTACAACTATGCCAGTTTGCAGCTATCAGTGATTGGGTGCGGTTAGTTCTAAAGTTCTCTTGTTGATTGTCGTTTAGTTGGCTTGTTAGACATACGATCAAGGGTCGCTATATTAATTTAAAGTTAGAACTTTATGTAGAAGTTTTCCTCTCTCCACAGCTGGTACCATAACTTTTTAAAGAACAGAACCACTTCTTTATTATTTAAAAACTCAGACACTGTGACGTCTGAATTCTGACTGGAACAATTTGCCTAATTTTGGCCTTGAAACACTCAGATTTTTCTTGCTAATTTGAAAGGCCTTACAGGCAGCTTGGATAAACGTTCCAATGAAAATTTTTACCATGCTGGTGTGAAAGAGACCTAACAGTAGTTTTAACTTATTCTCATATTGATTCATCTAGAACACTTATAAGAAGCAGCATGGCATTTTTCTATGGGAATTCTGTATAGGATGGCTATTGTTTTATACACGTTTTCTTAAACCCTTATATACGTGGCGTTCAAACCTCTCCGGCCTGTTTTTTCCTGAAAGTGCATTAGAATACAACTGTGCCAGTTTGCACCAATCAGTGGTTGGGCGCATTTAATTCTTAAGTTCTCTTGTTGATTTTTGTTTAGGCAAGTATTTTCTTTTCAAATACAACATGCAAAACAAAGCTACTTTTCTTTAATATATTTGCGGGTTAAACTCAGAATTTCTTAATGGACTGTATAACGTAAATTGATTTTAGGGGTGTAGTCACAATTTGGGCGTACACTTGGTATGAAAAATAGTATTCTATGCTAAACTGAGAGAAGAGTGGGTGGTGACCTTCCTTTGCATTAAGGGAAGTGTAGACGATCGTCTTCTTCTTTCCGGCTGGCCAGCTTGTTTGCCGCGATCACCGAACGCTTACCGGACACAGAGCGGAAGCACAGGTTTTCACTTAAACAGTTCAGTTCACTAGTTTTTGAGTTGTGTCACAATGGTATTTGTAAAGAGTAATATGACGGGGCAGGGTTGAGATAGATCATTGGACATGTTAAACGTTCCAGAGACGCGCATTGACTGGGGAGAGGAACCAGACGTCATGTGACAGGGCAAAGGTCAGTCTAGGTTCTCAATAGTATAAATGATTGATAATAGATAGCACTTGTGTACGGAACAATATTATATAAAAATGCAGACACTTTGACCTCTGAATACAGACTAGAACCATTCGTCTAATTTTAGCCTGCGAACACCCAAACCGTTCCTGCTAAAGGGCTTACAATCAGCTTGGATAAACGTTCACATGCGGATTCGTACTGGGCTGGTGTTAAAGAGGCCTAACAGAAGTTTTTACTTGCATCTAGAACACTTATAAGAAGCAGCATTTTATTTTTCTATGAAATGAATTTATTGGATGTATCTGCCTTTCAGGAACAAGAAGATAGAGAATTGGAAGAGATGACAAACTTAAAAAAAGTTGGACCTCTTGGTGATAGGATTAAGAAAGAAGGCAAAAAAGAACCTTACTGGTTTCCTGATGGTAAGAGAAAATTCTGACTAGATTTGCACTTTTATTGTTCAGTATTTTTGACATAAACTTATCTACTGGTTGACTAGAATAAATCGACTAATCTCTATGTATTAAAATGAATCCCTATTTCTCTGGTCATGGCATCACGCGTGAACGGCTGGACCGATTTTACTAATTCTCTTTTTGTTGTATTTTTTATTATCAGGAGAAGGTTCTTTGAAAGAAAATTCTACAGGGCTCAGCGCCACACGTCTTCAAAGTTACCATGTTATTATTATGGAAGCAACATTTATGTACTGGAACATATGACAACATTTAGGAATATTAATTATTCGAACAGCTGTTCACATTCAAAGTATTGAGGGGAGATCTGTAATAACAACCAGAGGATATTATAGACTTGTGTTGAGTGAGCGGAGAGAACAAGCTCACCTGAAGGGCAAAAACTTCTTCTAGTTGGCATTGCAAAGCATGCCGGGTAAGCTAGTCGTTAATAAAATGTATTATATTTTTTTTAATGAAATTTTCAAATGAATCCGGACATTCTCTTAGCAGAAATTAATTCATCAGAATAAAACATATCCTTTTTTGAATTATATTGTGGTAATAAATATTATACGCGTGGTGTACGTTGTTTTTGTTGAAAATATTGAAATTAAAACTGATCATTAATATCTATAAAGGTATTTAAGGTACCTAAAAAGTAATAAAGCAGTTATATTTAATTTGATGACACAAAACTAATTAACATTGTTGGCAGACCTGGGCAGCAACAACTCGGGGTTCTACACGCTGCAGGCGGTGTTGACTCACCGCGGCCGGTCCAGCAGCAGCGGCCACTACGTGGCGTGGGTGCGGCAGAGCCCGCGCGGCGACACATGGCTCAAGTGTGACGACGACCAAGTCTCCCCCGTCACCACTGAGGACATACTCAAGCTCTCCGGCGGAGGTACGGTTTAACTGTGTTCATCTGGAAATCCTCCCATTTTCAACAAAATATTTTTGTAAAAGTGCTAATTTGTTTTAACATGTGAAATTAAGAAGAAAAACAAAAAAATATTGCTATGTAAAGATTATTTCAGAGAATAAAGTTCAACTCTTTCCCTCATTGAAAACTTAGGATTAATAGAGCATAATAAAAACTTAAAACACTTTGAGTTCCAACCCTGATTAATCGCTAATTGTATTACATAAGAAAAAAGCCAAATAACGATATAATACTGGTTGTTCAGATAACCAGTATAAAGACAAAAATTAATTATTTTAACTGGGTTTTTAGTGAAAAGGTTTTAGAATCCTGACGCTTTTAGACAACTTTGTGTGTTGAAAGGGTGTTCATAATCAGCGCTTTTGGGTTTTTAAGTAAAAGCCTGTGGGACTCATAGGGTTAAAGCACATGATGAAAAATGTAACCTCTATGTTTAGTTTTTGCTAATTTACATCAATGGCGGTTCTTACACAGTCAATACTGATCGCGATATTAGGACCGTGATCCTGGATCACGATACGGATTGAGTGTGTAAAGTAAAATATTGATGGAATTTATGGATCGCGATATGGATCACGATTTTGAAATTCATCAATATATTTCGTCAATATAGCAATACGTATTAAGCGACTAAGGTACGTTTGAGATCCGGTATTGACATTTCCAAACCTTTGCAATGAATTTATTTTACACGCTTTCAATCAGCTGATTGTAAACACACGAGGTGTTTTGTCTAAATATAGTAGGAGAGTAAAATCTCATAATTAGGATTTGGATTACAAAGGCTAGTACATAAAACAGTACACAATTATAATGTATAATCTTTTAAACTGTTAGGCAATAATAATATTGTTTGTCGTTCAAGATTGAAACTTTACTTGAACATGATTAAGTTTAACATGACAACTTTATTTTCATTAAAGGCCCGGATTCAAAAAAAAACATAATCTATGTATTTAAAACGGTAAGGTGAAAAACACCTTTGGATCTGAGACGTCTACTGGGCTGATTTACAAGGGGGTTTAAAAAAACCTTTTCGGTTATATTAGCAGGTTTTTATTTTTATTTCAAAAATATTTATGTTGATGTGGTCAAAAATGAAAAATAAAATTTTCTCATGGAGATTTAACATGGGGAAAAGCCAACATTTTAAGACCTTTGGACAGTTCGTCTGAGACTTCCACTGGACCAATTTTTACATGCTGTTTGTACCAAATAAAAGCTAAACTCTTCTATATTAGCAGCCTGACTAATAGTCGCTTGCGAAAACAAAGCAGAGAATTTTAAGTTTTGAAATGTTCTCCCAGTAGCGTAAAACTGCCATGTTATTGCTAGTTTTTCTCTAGCCGATATCGATTTCCTCATGATAGTGTCCTTTTTTCTAAATATGGGCCAACCATTTGAAGGAGTTTCTCGAAACAGGCTCTAGGCATAGGAAAGTAGTTTTCGTGGTCTTCTATGTCTGTAAGCAGTATTTCATTTAAAAGGTTCAAAAGACTATACTTTTCCCGTTTTGCAACCATTCCTTCACTAACCGCTTGCATTTAACCCTCCTTTTCAGTGATAAAGCAATCAAAATTGCTGCAAAAGCTTTTTTGTTGTTTCCGTCAGTAACTCAAACGTCAACTGACAACAATCACCTGATATTGAGTTGCGATCCAGATGAAGTAAGTATTGATATGTGATCCATATTGACCGTGTAAGGTTTAGCTCAGAAAATAATATTGTCAATATTTATCACGATCCAGATCATAATCCTTATTGAACGTGTAAGAACCGCCATTGACTACAAATATAAATCATGAAGACACAGTGACTTTTTAAAGCTAACTGATTTCTACACTTACAGAACAACACACACATATTTTAACAGTTTGAAATAAACAATGATCCATATAAATAACGTGCCAGAGTGTAATGCAGCCGGTATTTATCGTGTTTTGAACACAAGAGGGTGAGGGAGTTTGGTAACAACATTGTTGAGAGGAACTTACAACTTCCTTGATCCTAGTTATACTTTAACAAATCACTCACTTGGAACTATTCATAAAATCCGTCTGTCTTACACTCTAATTATGCTAACTTAATTCAGGTCTGGTACAGATTTCTTTGGAATTACCTTAAATTCCTGTAGCCCAACCCCCCCCCCCCCAAAAAAAAGGGAAAACAGATAGTGTAAAGGGAAAGGGTAAGATAGTGTAAAAGAATGAAACCAGGAAAATGTTGGTTAATGTTGTATTTGCTAGGGGTCTTCAGGTCTGGTCAAATAATTTGTTTAATTATTATAGTAATTATGTTGTTAATGTTATAAGAGCCAAAATAATAAAAAACAACATTTTATCTATAAAAATTTAGCTAAAAAGTATAAATTGAAAATGATTTATGACCTGTCAATTGTATTGATGTATTTCGCAGGTGATTGGCACTGTGCGTATGTGCTTCTGTACGGCCCCCGCATCTTGGAAACTCCCTTGGAAGAAGACTCACCAGTGACTGCCATGGAGACTGCCCCTGCTGCTAATACCAACTCAAACTGATATAATTATTTATAAAAAACATTTATGCACGACTGTTGAATTTTGACTTGATGTGCTTGTTATGTCTAATATACAAAAATAAAATTTATTTCATAACAATTTTATGCTTTTATGTACCTCATTAGGTAACCTAATGATTGTGTAGCTAATTTGTTATTAAAAAAAATTACAACCACCTTAACTAACCTTGAGTACACTGTTTCAATTATTAATAAACTAACTATCTATTACCCGTCACGGCTTTGTTGGGGATTATGATTTATTTTACGTTAATAATTTATTTTTATTACTTCCATTATGTTTGTTTTGCATTAAGTAAAGTAATTTGCTATTTAAAATTACCATTCAGATTCATGATTAAAAACAATAAAATTCGGTACCAAGCTCATTTAAGACATGGAGATAAGCAAATTATTCTAGAAAGTATATTCCTTGTCACTAATAATGCATCTGTAAACTATTAAAATTAACATTAACCAATACATATATAATTACATTTTTAAGCCTTCACTCTTGAGCTATAAAAATCAATAAAAACTAAAAGTTGTAATAATCATAAGTAATTTTTTGTGTGTAATTTATTTTGCATGTAACTTTGCTATTTTGTCAGACTAAGGACAAGGCCAGTTGCGTAAATAAATAACCTTTTTTCAATTCTGGTTAGTAAAATAATTGAAATTACAAAACCATGGTTCTTTTATATATTAAATTTGGAATTTTATATAAAGTTTTATGGCCGTATATAACACTAAGTAATCATACATCGCGGCCGTATCCGCTTCACGTGCGCACCATTAAAGGTGCGTTTACACCAGAGGTTGCCAACCTAAAGTTATCAATTTTAGCTTTAGCCTTACGAATATAACAGTAGAAATTGACTTTTGCTGGTCAACCTGTTGGTTAAACGCACCTTTATGTGATATAATTTCGTCTAGAAATGGAAATACGGCTTTTAGCAAGTTATGGCTGCTAGTTATATTAAGTTTGGCTCTTTCTTTAAATTACCATAGAGGCTACTGCCATTGACTATATAAACTAACGTGAGTATACTTCTCATTGCATAGGCGTGTTTGAAACCAATTTACGTGGCGTAATCTTTCGCGCACCGTACATGGAAGTTCAAGAGACACTTGAATGATGGACAAATCAGTACTACCACTCTATTCAATCAAGTCTGAAACATTTTATAACATAGGGATGAGCTATGAAGCACATACGGGGAGTGAAAAAAGAGCTTGCGGCTGACGTGCTTTGGGATTAGGTCTGCCCTTTTCAATGAATTAATGAACGTAGGGTTATTTTTATGCTGTGATAAATGTTTTTGCAGCACTCTAAATCCAGCTGAATAGTTACAGCATCGATTGCAGCGACTCTGGCGCGGTGTACTTGAACCTTCCAAATTTCTGTATAAAACAAAATACATTGGATGAGAAGTCTATTCACGTTAGTGTACATAGTCAACGCTACTGCTATACTTTGCAATTAAACTATACAAAGTTAAAGTTAGGCGATTAGTTAATGGCGCATGACTTCCTCCATTTACTGCAATATGCTACTGCCATGGCGCCCATAAACTCCTACGGTGCGACGTTGCCACTTCTCGTTCAACATGGCCTTATTGTACAAGGATTGCTGTTGCGTATCGCACATACGGTAATCGCTGCTGGAGTTATCTCTGTCCATCTTTTGGCAAGGGATAGAAAGGCGATTTATCATAGACCGCCACATGATGTTGTCAAGGACCAGGCAAGAACACAGGAACGTCAGCGAACCTACCAGACATGGCAAGAGAGCAGCTGGGATATGGAGACACGGTTGATGGACTGCGAGACTATCAAGCAAGCCCAACCCTGGGTGGAACGGCGGCATGGTGAGGTGGACTACTTCCTGACTCAATTTGTGTCAGGTCATGGCTTTTCAGTCTTACCTATACATGAGGGGCAATACTGGTTTGCCTGACTGCATTTTATTACCTGGGCGTTTCCGTTAATGCGGGACACACATTCTTGTTGTCCACGGTGGGAACCGGCTACATCTGGAGGCCATATGACACCTTGGAGTGCTGTCAGTGGACTCGGTCTGCATGAACATGCTCAGTTTGAGGACACCTGGCTTCTACTTGTCATATTTCATCCAGAAAGTCCTCCAATCCCAGAAGGCTGATTTAGACAGTATTGCTGTTTAAATCTTTAGAAAAATAAACGGCTGGATTTGGAGTGAGCCCTAAAGGGTGAAGGCTTAATGGGCCTTGTCCTGATGTAAAGCGATAAAGGTCTCAGGCTAATGTCCGAAATTGAAATATGACTTTTTAGTGAGTGGTATATTGAATTTTTCTGTAGGAGTTCCCACACCAAGGTCTGTAGAGGAAAAAGCATAACTTATTCCAAGGTCTGCTGAATAGATTTTTTTTGTTCCGGATGTAAAGCGTCGAAACTAAAATGGAATTTGAATTACGTATAATAATATTTACCATTACGCAGCTGATTGAAAAAGAGAATGAAGCAGTGTTGCCAGGGATAAGATATTTATCGTAACGACACCATATTACTCTATTTTGCATTTCGATTATCTTCTTATTATCTTATACTCTAAAACAAGCTCCATTTGTCCGGGCAAAGTTTTTTTTCGCTCCAAGGATTTTTGATTTTTTGATTGAATATGGGGGTTTTGGCCACTAGAAATCGATTGGAGCTGGTCCCATAGCTGGGAAAAATCCGGTTTTCGCGCTAGAGCTCTTTAAAGTTTCCATGTTATCCTTATGGAGATTATTAAATTGAACAAAAATCAGCTGATAAACCAATGTAACGAATGTGTTACATCTTTAATCTGTAGTTTAGGAAAATTATATCAAAGTGCACCACCCTTCGGCCTGGCGAGTGAGCGAAGCGAACGAGCTCTTCTTAAAAAGGAATAGGGCGAGTGAGCGGAGCGAACGAGCTTTGTGTGAGAACGAAAGTAATAATTTTACCGAGCTTAAGCTCGGTCCCCCTGGTACTTATACTCTAAAACAAGCTCCGTTTGTCCGGGCAAAGTTTTTTTTTTCGCTCCAAGGATTTTTGATTTTTTTATTGAATATGGGGGTTTCGGCCACCAGAAATCGATTGGAGCTGGTCCCATAGCTGGGAAAAATCCGGTTTTCGCGCTAGAGCCCTTCAAAGTTCCCATGTTATCCTTATAGAGGTTTTTAAATTGAACAAAAATCAGCTGATAATTATAGATAAAACCAATGTGTTATATGTTTAAAGGAAAAGTACCAGGGGGACCGAGCTTAAGCTCGGTAAAATTATTACTTTCATTCTCACGCAAAGCTCGTTCGCTCCGCTCACTCGCCCTCTTAATTTTTAAAACGAGCTCGTTCGCTTCGCTCACTCGCCAGGCCGAAGGGTGCTGCACTTTGGGTATAATTTTTCTTTAAAGATATTTTTTTTTTTTTTTTTTTTTAACTTCAATTTATTTACAATCTGTTCAAATTGAGGAACAATAAGTAAATATTATAATTCATAGCACAATTACAAGACCAAATTAAACATGAGTTAGATACCGATCATCAGCAGTACTAACAAAAGTTATGTTATGGATAAAAACGAGTTGGCAAATCAAGAACATTGTTTCTTTTTAGTCTATATATGTGTTGGCCATTGTCCAGAAGATTGACGGCAACGTGATTTGGATGTGTTTCAAGTTTTCTTATGTACTTATCACTAAATTTTGAAATTTCTCCTGTTACTAAGGGTATGGCACAGTCATTATGAATGGTGAGGTTTGACACAAACCAAGGAGCTCGTAAGATGCTTCGTAACGTCTTTGACTGGAACCTCTGGAGAATATCTATATTGGACTTGGAAGCTGTCCCCCATAACACGATCCCGTAGGTCCAAATGGGCTTGAGGACAACTTTGTAGAGGAGTAATTTATTTTCTATTGACAATTTTGAGTTATTATTGAAGAGCCAAGACATTTGTCGCCATTTCAGGTTAAGCTGTTGTCGTTTATGCCATATATGCTTCGCCAGGTTAGACGTCTGTCAAGATGCATACCCAAATACTTAATTTCAGTGTGATCAGGCAAAATTACATTATTTAAATTAACTGGGGGGCATGTTTCCATTTTGGTTGTGAATGTTATATGTGCAGATTTATTTTCGTTAACCTTCACCCTCCATTTATTCAACCAATCCGACAAATCATTTAAGCTGTTCTGTAAGGTTTGGGATGCTGTATTAGGGTCTTCATGTGAACTTAAGAGAGCTGTGTCGTCAGCAAACGTAGAAATGAATATGTCTTGAGTGAAGGGGATGTCAGAGGTATAAATTAAATATAACAGAGGGCCCAGAACGCTCCCTTGTGGCACGCCCGATTTTATCTCGTGTAGTTCTGAGTAAAAACCTTGATGTTTTATTCTAAAACGTCTGTTTTCTAGGTAAGATCTAAAAAGTAAATAGTAATTGTGAGGTAAATTGCTTTTAATTTTGAATAGAAGACCAGAGTGCCAGACCTTGTCAAATGCCTGGCTTACGTCAAGAAAAGCTGCAGAACAGTATCGTTTCTTTTCCAGGTTCTGCCTAATTGTATCAGTTAAACGATGTACTTGTTGCACTGTAGAATGCTGTTGACGAAAGCCAAATTGATGACTGGGAAGTATCTCTTTCTCATCCAACAGTGGCGTAAGTCTTTTTAAAAGAAGTTTTTCGAAAACTTTCGATGTTATTGGAAGAAGACTGATGGGCCTGTATGACGTTACTTCGTTAGGGGGTTTTCCTGGTTTCGGTATTACAACAATTTCTGAAACTTTCCATTGGCAAGGGAAATATTCCAATCGAAGAATGGAATTGAATACAAAAGTAAGATATGTAAAGCCTTTGTCCGGAAGCTCTTTTAGCACCTTCGCCGTAATTAAATCATACCCTGGAGATTTATTTGAATTTAATTCATTGATGATGCACCTCTGAACTTCATTTTTAGTAAAATGCGGAATAGGAAAATCCAACTGGTTTGGAGAATCAAGATAGTCTTGAATGTCTGAGTTATCTATGTTATTGGGATGTGGCTTAAATACGTCAGAGAAGTGTGATGCAAATAACTCGGCCTTTTCTTTGGTGCTTTTTGCCCATGACCCATCGGGCTTTGTCAAAGGCGGATTAGCTGATTTTGGTCTTTTGAAGTTTTTGGTTACTTTCTTTAAAGATATAACACATTGGTTTTATCTACAGTTATCAGCTGATTTTTATTCAATTTAAAAATCTCCATAAGGAAAACATGGGAACTTTGAAGGGCTCTAGCGCGAAAACCGGATTTTTCCCAGCTATGGGACCAACGCCAATCGATTTCTGGTGGCCAAAACTCCTATAATCAACCAAAAAATAAAAAATCCTTGGAGCGAAAAAAAACTTTGCCCGGACAAATGGAGCTTGTTTTAGAGTATAAGATATAAGATAAGATTATACCAAAGTGCAGCACCCTTCGGCTTGGCGAGTGAGCGAAGCGAACAAGCTCGTTTTTAAAATATAAGAGGGCGAGTGAGCGGAGCAAACGAGCTTTGTGTGAGAGCGAAAGTAATAATTTTACCAAGCTTAAGCTTGGTCCCCCTGGTACTTAGTTAAAAACAAACCATTAGGTAATGACCAAATTCACTATCACTATATCACTATCTTCAGACAGGGACCTCACATAGTGGGTATTTTAACCTGAATATGAATGAGAGATGAGTGTAGGATGATTGTGGCGCGATTTGTAGTCTTGTTACTGACTAAGGCCGATGTTCTCCTTAGACAGGACTGTTAATTAATAGCCCAACAGCCAATGGTATCAAGGGACCTACACAGTTTAACGTGGGATCCAAACCAAAATTTGACATCACATATACGAATTGGTCTAATTATGAGAATGAATTAACAATTATCAATCAAGGTAAATATAAAACCACAAATTCTACAATAGTTTGCTTTGAAATTCTTTATTTTAGTAATAGTTGAGACGAAAAATCTCCAACGCAAACGAGAACGATTGTTGTTTCCTGCAGCGTTGGCAACACTTGTAGGTAACAAAGGGTAAAATGTTGGTTTTTTTAAAACACTTTTTTAACCAACAAAAACTCTATGGCGACATCCACGGATTTCGCAGAAACTGACACCATTGCTCTTACGGGATGTAGTTCACCTGTGGCATTACAGTCATCTTGTTCCCAGACTACAGGTTGGCCACCTGTGTGCGTAAAAGCATCATTTCTCCACCCCCTAAAAATATAACCTCTTAGCCAGTTAATCATTGATTTTGTACAGTATTTATAGTCAATGATAATATACATTATTAAAGCCAATTTTTGTACAATATTTTTTAATATCATTTAATCTACTTAAAAAAGTATATTTATTATTATTTATCAAGTATTAATTTTCATATTTAACCTTAGATTTATCATTCGAGTTTATTATATGTAGAATACATAAAGATTCGTACTTTGTTTAATTTAAATGAACCAGCCATTGGTGGATTGGTGAACCTGTTAGTTTGAAAATGGCAGTGTAGTGTCTGCTATCTTTATTGTTTTCATCCTAAATTGTCAATTTCGGTTTACTTGTCCATTATTAGGTGAAATAATTATTCGCAATGCCTGATTTTTATAAAGTAGAAATTAACAGAACAGAATGGGAAGTTCCCGAAAGGTACCAAATGCTGACACCAGTTGGTTCTGGAGCATATGGCCAAGTTTGGTAAGCTAAAATTATTTTTGTAAGTTTTTAGACCTTGAATGATATTGTCCTTATTTATTTTTAGTTTCATTTGGACCCTAGTCTGATGTTGGTCAAATCAACAACAGGATCAACAAATTTATAGATTGAGTTTGTGTGTCCATTTCTAATTATTCACCTTCCTACTTTAACACGTTGAGTGCGGCAAAGAATATCGGAAATCTTTCCCGCGGGCCTGAAAATTTTTTTTACATAACATCTTACTTTTTGTCTCCAGAAGTCCAGATCGAGGCGGCAAACTGGCGTTCTTGCATTATTTCACCTAAAAAATGGCGTCCAAAAGTGCAGGTCTCCGGTGACCGAGCCGGCCCAGCAACGACAATACATGATTTTTCGTAACACAATATCGAATTTTTACATAAAAAATGTTTAATATAATTATAATAATGTTCAATAGAATTAAAACTAATATTTACAACTATTTACAGCCCCTTCCACCCTTCCAACCCTTGTTTTTTAACTCAAACTTCGTCAAGTACTGGTCGAAGCATTTCTGGTATTGGGGAGTTCATTTTAAATAAAAGACGATAAAACTAAAATAAAACAAATATTAAACATAATATTGTGAAGCAAAACACACCAAAACACGGAAGAAACACTTCAAAAAAGAGTTAAGTTAAAAGTAATTAAAAAAGTTCAGGTCACAATGGACCGGAGCCGGCCCACGGGAAAGGCGGGCGACGCACAACCGAAAGAAGGCAGGTTGCCCTAGTAACGCACGTATAAACAACTCCGAACTACTCCGCAACCCAGGGCCACACTGACTGATTCATTTCGCCGAGTCACGGCCGGCGACACGTGACCGGGCAGGCCGGCGCGCGCGTTTCGCTACCGGTCACCGGTGACCGAGCCGCACCCAAAGTGTTAATGCTGTTAGCTTTGAAGCTTAGTTCTAAGTTTTATAATTAGCCAATTAGACAATCAAAATATAATTTCAGCCAAGGCCACTTTGACATACTAGTGTACTTGTTGCTCAAAATTTAGGCCTATGTAGGCCTATTTAAATTGGACTAGGCCTATCACATGGCAAAATAAGAACGAGCTTAACCCTGAGTGTTAAACGTCGATTTTTCAGTCGAGATTTTCAACCTTCAAGCGTTAGCCACTTTTTCGACGGTTAGATAATGTGTCTTCAGTCTTCATAGAGAATGACAAAAATGCAGCCATGAACACTACTGCTGTTACCGGGGAGGTTCTTAGCTATCTGAAAACACCCATTTCTATTGGCAGAACGTGATTGGTTATTTTTAATATGCAGTAAAACATCTGGAAAAACCTGTTCATCTGCCAAATTCGTAAACAACGATATAACTTGTAAACCCCCCGTATTTTACCAATTGGTTGTACGAATGATTAAAAGTGTTATTAATACTTTTAATTTACATTTCTGGAATAAATTATTATGTGTTTATAGCCATAAATACTGTATGAGTATTACCTACCTACCTACCTGAATTACCTCCTCCTTCGCTTGTAACCAGAATATTCTGGAATAGCTGCGGCAATGTATATATTATTTTGTCTTGATGTAAAACAACTTATAATACCACTTCTCAAAAAAATACTTAAAAATTTACACTAACTATATACACACTTCCGTGATGGTTGGTAGACAATAACGGAAATGTCGGTGGATAACGAGTTATAGCCCTGCACAGTCATCCTCGAAAAACTCGCTGAGAGCATGGAATGGTTTAGTTCTTGGCCATTTTTTCACAACAGCAGAGAATTTTTTTGTTTCAAGAGCTTTGACGCTGGGATGAAGTTTGTTGTATAGCCTCAGGGCCAAAACAGGAAAAGAATCTTTGGTCTTAGTCAGGCGACAGTAGGGTACATCTATCTCTGTATATTTCTCCTAGTGTTGTGAGAGTGAACCTGGTTTCTTGTGATAAATTGATCCAAGTTGGCATGGACATAGGACACACAGACAAGGATATAACAACTGTACAAACAGTGAGCACACCGGTTCTCTCAAAGAGTGGCCGTGGTCGAGCCTTCCACTGCCTGTCAGGATTTTAACTGCCTTTTTCTGTTGCTTTAAGACTCTGCCACAATCTGGAGCGTGTCCCCAGAGTTGAAGGCCATACATAACATGGCTATGGAATAAGGCTTAATACACAACTAATAAGTATGACTTATCAACTAATGTAGTTAACTTCCTTAGGAGGTACGTGACTCGAGCCAGTCCCTTGCAAACTTGACTTATATGATCTCCCCAGCTGAGCTTTGGATCGAGGATAAATCCAAGTAGGGATACATTTGTCACATCTTGGGTCAAACTAGGCTTTAGGGAACAGATCATCTGCTGTGTTTTGTCATCATTTAACTTGAGTTTTTTAGTCCCAAACTAGTCTTTGGCAGTCTCAAAAATAAGTGCAGAGCCCTCCTCAGCGTCAATCGGGTCCTTCCCAGTGTTGATGAGCGAGTGGTGTCATCTGCAAATCTTAGGGCACAGCCATCCAGGTCCAGATCATTAATGGCCACCAAAAACAGTACAGGCCCCAAGACCGAGCCTTGAGGAACACCCTGCCTGATCAGGTGCGCCTGCGACTGTGCACCGCTAATGGAGATTACTTGGTGGCGATTCTTAAATTAGGAGGCAAAAGTTTTATGGACAGTATCGTGAACTCCATATCTATCCAGCTTGTTGAGCAGGATTTGATGCCAAACACAATCAAAGGCCTTGCTCAGGTCACAGAGTGTCAAGGCAACAGAATCAGAGGCCTCATAAGCATCGTAGACTCTACGGATCAATTCAGTGACTGCAGTTACCGTTGACTTGTCTTTTCTAAAACCATGTTGTAAATCTGAAAACAAGTTATGTTGGTCAAAATATTTAACTAACTGGGACTTCATGGCACTTTCCATGATCTAAGCCAAGACAGGAATAATCGAAATAGGTCTATAGCTACAGTAGACTCCCTCTTAACTGGCCACATCGGGACCAGGCCGCGGCCGGATAATGAATTGGCCGGTTAAACCGATGTTCATTTAAGAACGCCAACCTACAATTCTATGTGGCCTAAATATAATTATCACTTGAAAAAAAAAACTTTAAATAGGCCTATATGATTTATAACTAACATCCGACACTCATAAAATCCACAACAAACCCAAACTACAGTAATAATAATTCGTTTCTATAATTGTGGTCTACTGGATAGTAGGTCCAAACACATTCACTTCCGGTGGTATTCACTTCCGTCCAGGACGTTATTTTTTAATTGGTTTGAGACCATCCTATGAAATAATGTTGAATTGAATGATACAGAAGATAAGAAAACTATGTTTCCGGCGATACACGGCCAGTTAAAGCGATGTTGAGATAAAAAATGGCCGGTTAACAAGATGTTATTTGGTTTCAGGGTAGGCCGGTTAAAGCGGAGACCGGTTAAAAGGTGGCCGGTTAAGAGGGAGTCTACTGTAGTCATGTTTGCAGGGTCCCCCTTTTTAACCCTCCAGAGGTCGCTTAAAATTTAAAACGCCGTCTCTCGCTCAAGGAGGTTTCCTCCGGGTTTTAAATAAATGCACAAAATGTATTCTAAATACTTTTATTGTTTGAAATAAAAACAGAAAATGATTGTAAAATAGATTTCACGCAATATCCTTGCAAGACAGAGCAAGAATGGTAAAGTTAATTTAACAAATAAAATAATTATAACTATTATGGATTATACAAAACATATTTCACTTTTTTTACTTAAAACTTAATATTTTTCAATAACAATTTTGTAAAATAGTATGACAATAGTAAAAATAAAGTTTTAGTGTACAAATAAAAAAGATTTTGTATAAAACTGAACTATCAGATCATATAAAAAATACTATGACGTGTTCTTGCATAAACCATAAATTAAATAGTATAACAAAGATACTACAATCAATTCAAATAGTTATACATGGAAAAATAAAAAGTTACTTCAATTAAAAACAAATCTAAAATGGCAACTGTAGCCTAAACAATTACAAATAACCAAATAAAAAACGATCGCACACGGACTCTTCCTCCGGGTAACCAAATAAAAAACGATCGCACACGGACTCTTCCTCCGGGTTCACAAAACACACAAGGACGCTCACGGAGGAATCGTCCAGCACCTCAGGACAGCGCTCGCTAAACTGACCCTGTACGCTGAAAGCGGGATAAGGGTACTTCAAATACTTGGTGAGGAAAGGGGCTTCAGCTACACAAAAGGACAGTGCTGTCAACCAAAAGATAAACATTTCCCACAACAAAAAATATTGACCCGGAGGATTCTTCCGCTTAGCGTCCTCTCGAGGGTTAAAGATAGGGACGGTTCTAGAAACCTTAAAAAAATCAGGAAAAACTCCGGCGTTTAAGCAAAAGTAGATGACAGCACAGAGGGGTTCTGCAATAACATCAATGACATATTTAAGGAGGGTTGTTGACATACCATATATATCCGGGCTGTTTGAGGCCTTGAATTTGCCCACCATGGTTATAATCTCTGATGGGGTTATGTTACACCACATGCTAAAACTGGTGGTTTTTTATGCTATTCGCAGCTGTCATATCATCAACCTGGAAGCTCAACGATTCTATCAACACTACTGAACAGGTAGTCGTTCAATTCGTCTGGGCTTGCGGAACATTTTGAAGCCGAGGGCTTCTCTACATTTTTGCTCTCATTGACCAAGCTCCACACCGCTTTGCAAGGATTTAGTGAACTTTCGATAATCTGAGCAATTTCCAATTTTCTGGCATTGTCTACCCTAGTCCTATAGAGCCTCTTGGCCCTGACATAAAAAGAACGGAACTGTTCACTTAATGCATCGTTAACAGCCGCTACAAACCTGCCTCTAAAAGCTAAAACAAACATCCTAAGACTTGCAAGCTACCCGAGCTTTTTGTGTGAACCAAGAATTTTCGCAGCGGGGTGATTTATTTCTAACATTCATTTTACCAGGGCCTTCATTAATTTTCTTCGAATGGAGTGGAAAGAAGTTATTAAATATGTCATACATAGTCTCAAAAAAAGCTTGGAAAGCTAGCTCAGGTGTTTTATTTACAATAACTTCATCCCAGATATTGTGATACTGTCCAGGCAGCGGAGCCCTCTTGTCGGCTGGAGGCTTGTCACAAAAAGTCCATAAGATTGGAGTAGATTTGAGAAGTCTCTTGTAACTGGTTCATTGATGTTTAGTGGTATATTGAAGTCTCCACCAAGTACAATAGTTTTCTTAAATTTTGACACATAACACAGGCACTGATTAAAAAAAAAGAAAAAAAAAATTGCTTAACTTGCCCACCTGGGGACTTATACTTAAAACTATAGAAGATGTGTATTAATTCAATTCCCACAATTAATTTCAAGGTTTAGCTCATCACAAAACTGAGAAAGATCAAGGGTCTTATATTTCATTTATTCATGTTAATAGCCTCCAAAGCTGATTAGACAAATTGAATACAGGTTACTTTACCTCCGTCCTTTGTCAGCTTTTGTGTTAATCCTACAGGACATTAACAGGATTACAGGACATTAATTGTTGTCCTGTAGGATTAACACAAAAGCTGACAAAGGACGGAGGTAAAGTAACCTGTATTCAACTTATATTTAAGTTCATTGTCCATGAAAATGGCAACGCCACCGTTTTTCTGAAGTTCCTACAATACACTGCAGCTTGTTTCAGTCCATAGATTTCATTGTAAAAGACACTTTCTTCAAAGGATAACTAATGTTTGCAAACACAGAGAATGTTTATATTGTTATCTTCACAGAATAGAGTAACAAGATTTAGTTTGGTTCTTAGACACTAGCTATTTACATAACCTATAACTAATTGTATGTTTGGTTCAGGCCTGTGTTGTGATGATGCCTCTTTGACTGTACAACTAACTAAGCTACCATTTACATTGTTCGTTCTGAGGCCCTCTTGAATAAAAACGCTTCAAAGTAACGTTTTTAGGCCAAAGAGAACTTATTGAAAATTCTGTCCTTTGAATCAAAGTCTACACCTAATTTGAAACTGTCATTTAGTCCCTTAGTATCCAATTTTTTTATCTCAAACTCGACATCAGGGAAGCTTGCACATCATCCACAGATGTACCGCCCTTGACTTTTCCCAAGTGGAACCAAGCTCTTTTAGTCCCTGCTAAAAGATTGTTCTCACTAGTGCCAACAATTGTTTTCCTCCGAATAAAATCACGAGGGAGAGTTGACGCTCTCAGAGAAGCTATATTGTTTTTGCTTTTTTTACGAGTTGCAGTGTATTTTGCAGAGGATGATGTTTTTACATTGTCGTCCTTGTGGGGCTGTTTCGATGTAAGCATACTATCAACATTTGAAGCTGCACTTGCATAGCTACTCTTCTTCGTATTTTTTCCATATTTGTTTACTATCCTCCATTCGTTGTCATTTTCTTTCTTTTCTGAGCAATTTTGGCGTTCAGGATAAATTTTATGGTTAACACCACTAGCCTTCGGAGATTCCAACATTCCAAGACGAGTCTCTTGTACTCGTACTACAGTCTAATTGATCACGATCAGGTAAAAGAGTAGTTTCCTTGTTCTTCTCTAGATCTTCGTTCTTCTTTTTCTCACTGACAGTTTCTGTTTCGATATTTGGATCGATTCGATTAGCAGAGCTTCGACAATCGGATTGATTTTAATTACTGACCGATTCAGACGTCTTTGACTTTGACTCAGGCTCACAGGTTATTATACTGGATGCAGGAGTTAGCATGTTGCTTGTCAAAACTTGCACATTAGTTTTGGTTACGTTGTTAACCCTATATCTTGATCATGAGTAATGAAGTTTGAAATTGATTTAGATTCATTAATTATTTTATTCTTGCTTAGTTCTGAAACTATATCTAGAGTCTTACGAACCATGTTATGAAGGTTAAAGCAGACTTCCCTGTTTGACCAAGTGTCAGATAGCTTCATACAGCAAGGTTCACAAATCCACTTCACTAATTCTCCCAACTTCGAAATAGCATTATATTGGGTTTTGTCAACGTTCACGCAGGTTCCATGGAACTATTTGTCACAGAATCCATCACATTGGAGGCCCATTTCACTATTTTTCACAACTAAATTGTACTTTCCACATTTTTCCAAACCGTCATCCAGCGCCATGACACCGGAAACACGCAGAAAATTCCGGTAGGAATTAGTGTAATGTTCCTAGCTTGATCTCACAGGTGTTCTTATGAGTTTAGGGTAATTACTATAGGACATATTTTGTTTTATTCCTCATAAAATTTTTTAATGCATCTTGACCATATCAATTATATATTTTCTTGTTCTCCATAAAATTCTAAACAAAAGGTATACAGTAGACTCCCTCTTAACCGGCCACCTCGGGACCAGACAGCGGCCGGATAATGAATTGGCCGGTTAAACCGATGTTCATTTAAGAACGCCAACCTACAATTTTATATGGCCTAAATATAATTATCACTAGAAAAACAACCCTAAATACATTACTGTACATGATGTATATGATTTATAGCTAACATCCGCCACCCTTGAAATCCACAACAAACCTAAACTAATAATAATTCGTTTCTTTGTTTTGGTCTACTGGATAGTAGGTCCAAGCGCATTGACTTCCGGTGGCATTCACTTTCGTACATTTTAATTGGTTTGAGAACGTCAGTATGAAATAAAGTTAAATTGAATAATACATTAGATAAGAAAACCACGTTTCCGGCGAAACGCGGCCGGTTAAAGCGATGTTGAGATAAAAAATGGCCGGTTAAAAAGATGTTACTTTGTGTCAGGGTAGGCCGGTTTAAGCGGAGACCGGTTAAAAGGTGGCCGGTTAAGAGGGAGTCTACTGTAAGTTAACAATCTCGGAATTTTGAATATGTGTATCTAAATTTATTTTAGGAAAGAGCAAAGTTACAAAAAATATTTTTTGAAATTTTTAATTTTATCCTATAGGCCTAGCACTACTTCATTTTGGTAACAAAATGTAAAGGTAACAATATTTGTATTGTTCAATAGTCCATTTGATCTTCTTTCATATATTATAGCCTATACATTTTTAGTAGGCCTACTAAGTAATAAAATATATTTTGTTACAAATTTTAATTTAAAAGTAATGTGCAAAACCTTTAAAAAATGCGTAACGCTCCAGGGGTGCTATATTTAAGGGGGGAGGGTCAAAATGTTTGATTCGAAATCAATTACACCCGACCAATACAGTATTGTGATTATTGGTAAACATTCAAAACTACACTGATTACAGCTGTAGGCTACATTAACAGATGTTTAAAATGCCCCTACCCTAATGTTTTTCTATCAAAACTTTGTTATCCTACTCCACCGTTATTATCAATGTTAAAATTTTAATTTTGCGATAATATTGCTATTTTATACACGATACCATTACGATTTTATCCCTGATTTAGTTTTGTTCTAAGATAAACATACCTTTTGACAATAAAACAAATAGGCCTATTGCAAAACAAGTAACTGAAAATAACAAAAACAAGTCCATATTTTAACTAATAACCTGTAACATAATCAAAGAACTCAACACAAAATAAACTACCCAAGTTTATTTTGTAGGTGTGTGTACCCTTAATTTTGAGATGAACCAGACTTTGTTAGACCTAAAATGGCTTCACACAATTGCTGCCAAATATGAACCAGAAAGGTATTTTTCACTGTTCTATTGAGGGAATATGTGTTTTTAATGTTTCCAAAAACCACTGATTCTGTTGTTATAAGTTAAACATTGCTGTCCATAAAAGTAACAGAAGTTTAGAAGCTAACGGTTAGATTATCATTATGATATATTTCTTATCTCAAAATCTTTGTTGATTCGATTGTTTTCATCGCACAGTTGCAAAAGCTAAATTTTAACATCGATAACGGTGGAGTATTATAACAAAGTTTCGCCATTTTTCTAACAGTAAAATTTCAAATTTCATTGATGTGTGGAAAACAACTAAGCCTACAGATCAATCCCTTTTCAACGATACCAAAAACTTGAAAAACGGTTTAAAATTGTAGGAGGAGTTCCAACTACAAAAAACCCCCTTGGTCCCGACAAGCTACCCTTCCCCGGTGAAACTTCATTATCCTACTCCACCGTTATTGTCGATGTTAAAATTCTGATTTTGCGATAATAATGCTATTCTTTCAATGATGATACACTTAGGGTTACCATACGTCCTCTTTTCCCTGGACATGTCCTCTTTTTAGAGCATAAAAAACTGTCCGGGCAAATTTTTGAGAATCAGTCCATTTGTCAGGTTTTTTGTTAGCAACAAATTAAATATGGGTTTTTATGTTTTATCAACCCATAAAAAGGTTTTTTATAGCCTATACTGTCACTTCGTCCAAATTGTTATTAAAAAGTAATTTATATAGTTTAAATGTTTAATCGAGAGTAAAAACTGTTGCTCTTTTTCGGAAAGCAGTTTGTATGATATTCCTTTTTTAACGTCAGCCCCAGTAGTTGGGTTTTATTTATTGTTGTCAGCAGTCTATTGTACGTGAGGTTATATTTTAGCAGACATGTTATCGGCTTTCCACTCGGTCCAGCTAAGTTTTATTAAGGAGGCCGTTCATTTTCTGACATAATTTGATTAATTTTTAGTGCCAAATAGGAAAATAGTCTTTTCAAGTTACTAATAATTTGTGAAAGTGCCTGAGCCTCATCTTGTTGTTTGTAATTGAACTAAGGATACTGAAAGAGGATAATATAATTGAATAAAAATGCAACAGAAAATTTAAAAATGTTCAGAATTGGTATGAAAAGAAAAAATGGTATGATATGTACATATTTACAATGGTCTTGGCAGATCGTTTATAAGCAAAACAATAACTGACAGAGTAAATATCATTTTGGAACAGAATTTTTCATGGACTCCAGTGATGATTTTGGGTACACTATTCTCTTAATACTTTTCCTATTAATTATCAAGTTATAGATCTCCAATTTGTCAAGTTTTCCATCAACTGTAGCGGTACCTTAAAGTTAGTTTTTTTGTCTATGTTTATTTGCCTGAAAAATATTCCAACTAATATTGTCAAAAGCCTATTTGAAGGTCAACTTCTTTAGCACTATATTATTAAGTAATTATTTTTTTGTAACACCCATAGTGCTGTTTGATACATAACATACCCTAGTATTTCCTCTTGCATGCTCATCAGGTCAGAATTTTCAACCATTCTTTGCTCTGAAATTTTTTTTTGACCCCCTTTCCCCTTATAACGGACCTCCTCAACCCCTCCCCCATCGCAATAACTCACACAGGAATCCAACTAGACAGCCAATAATCCCTTGGAAAATCCGGTGCGGTAAAAATTTATTATCGTATGGCTTTTAGTGGAGGGAGATCAGCAATTAACTGATAGTTCTCCTCGCCTGAAATGCCTGCACTTTTTTGTTTTCTATGCAGGTGGACCAACGGCTTAACGTGACTTCCGAACCACAGGAGCGGCCTAGTTAATCTAGTTATATTTGTATGAGATGTAATTCTCAGATCTTGGTTTATTTATTTTTAGGACTAGAGGTATGTACTTAATTTTTAAGTAGGCCTACCAGTAAAATTACTTAAATTTTTTTCAGTTCTGCAGTAGACAGTAAATTTGGTGTGAAAGTTGCCATTAAAAAGTTAGCCCGCCCATTTCAGTCTGCCGTCCATGCCAAACGAACATATCGGGAACTCAGGATGTTGAAGCATATGAATCATGAAAATGTAAGTTTTTACACTAATTTTAATTTTTACTATTAGGTGTGTATATTTAAGTCAAGTTGAAGAAGCGAGCCCAACTTAGTTTGATTAATATTGAAATATTAAGTTAGACATGTAGAGTTATTTTTTAAATTTAAGATGATAAACTTGTGAACTAAGATGATCATGACTTGTGAACTATGATAGTACTTTAGCTTACTAAAATTATTGAGAAGTACCAGTGAACAGGACCAGTGGTTATAGAGTTGAGGTTATTAATGCTGTTGCCAAACATTTAGAAATTCCAACAAAACCATGAAAAAGGTGGAGAAATGTGGTGGGTTTTATGCTCAACATTTCAACATAATCTGGAGAAAATACACGAAGAAATTAGTGTAAGCCTAATGAAATTTATTCAAATGCTACTTCTTTTATTTATGAGCCAATCTCAGTTCAACCATACAGATAGATGTTTTCTTTAATGGGGGTTTTATAAATTGTGATAATATTAAACAAATTTAGAATCGTCTCTGAGGTTTTACATGGCTTTGTTGTCTTAAAAGAGGGGATGGATCTGTCAAAGAAAATAAACAGTGTCTGTCAGATATAAACATAAAATTTATCCCAGCAGTATAAAACTCTTGTGTTTATTGCCACTGATGTTATTCTGTTGAGCTATATTAAGGACTACGGTACCACGGGAGCAATATGAGTTTGACTCCATGTGTGTGGATGTAAATTTCATAGCAGGCCTCATTGAAATATTACCAAAAAAAATTAATTTTTTCCAATCTATATTTTCATAATAACGACTATTTTAGATTGTCAAACTAAAATATCCCAAAATCAGTAAATTTTATAAAAATTTTACAATACACAAAAAAGTTGACAAATTAAATCATCTAACTAATGGTACCAAGTTTATAAGGATCTGACTACAAACAATGAAGTTATTGCGATTATTCTTCTTAAAAACATTGATTCTGCATTGAAATTAATGCAAATAAGGCCATTTTAACAGCAAAATCAATGTTTGTATAGAGAAAAATCTCAATAACTCTGTTATTTGGTGTCAGATCCTTACAAACTTGGTACTATTGGTTAGATAATTTAATCTGTTAACTTTTTTATGTCTTATAAAATTTTTATAAAACTTACCGATTATGAGATATTTTAGTTTGAAAATTTAAAATGGCCGCCATTTTGAAAATATGCAGTGCAAAAACTTAATTTTTTTCTCAAAATGCACATTGGTATGTTAAAGATTCATACCAAGTATAAACCGAATACAACCATCTGTTACGGGAATAAAAAATTATTATGTGAAAAAAAAAAACAAAATGGCAGCTGTATGAGTAACTAAAGACCTCCGGGCAATTTAAATATGATATTCAGATATGTTTCTAACCCAGGAACAATGCTCTAAAATATTGTCAGGGAGTTCTGAAACACCCTGTATATATAGGCTACTGTGCTGTGTACACCAGCTGACAACATACATCAACATTAACGATGTCCAATAAACAAAGTCTCTGCTAGTTTATGCTTTGTTTTTATTCGACATTTAAGTCAATCAACTATAAATAATTATTAAACTTTTTGCGTAACAATAAATAATTTAAAAAACAACTTTTTCTTGATTTTTTTTAAGTTAAGGAAAAAATTTGAATTTTTCTGATGGGACATGTTGAGATTAAGCAGATTTTCAGATTAGCGGAAATTTACTGTATTAACATTTTTTTTTATTCAGCGGCCATATCCTGTCTATTAGTAACTGGTAGTATCAGAGTTCAGGTTTATCACAGAGCTGGTTCAAATTCCTTGTTCAGGTTCATCACTGGTTCGAATTCCAGGTTTAATTACTGATTGGGGGACAGAAACGTTGTTTGGCTGCTCCTGAAGTTTGGAGGTCACGTTAAGCCGGTGCCCACCTCTATAAATAACAAAAAATGAAAAAGTGTTGGCCTTTCCGGCAAGGAGAACTGTGACTTAATTGCTGATCCCTCTCCTCTAATACGATGTGCAACACATTTATTTTGTTAAATATTTTGTATGATAGCTTGATAAGATAAATAAATTTAAGATTTAATTTTTAATGGTTTTTTTAGGTCATTGGATTACTTGATGTTTTTCATCCTTCAACCAGTCTTGCAGACTTCAATCAAGTGTAAGTATAAGTACGGTAATAATTTTATATATGGTATCTTATTAAACAAAAAGTGTATATCATTTGCTAGTCGAATTAGAATTGTATGTATTAGTATCAAAGATACTGCTACAAATATTCAAAGAATATTCAGAAAATCTATCTTTTTATTTCTATAAGGGTTTCGTCTGTTAATTCCCTTTTTCTCTCGACCCACTGAACCGATTTTTTAAGATTAAGGTGTCATTTAAAGCTTAAGATATAGCGTGTGGACGAATCGTAATTAAAAAGGTCATATCGTTTCGGGCTTCGCCCCCCTCGCCTTTAATTTATTTCTAGAGGGCGCTTTAAAATGTTGACCAACTTTCATTGTACGATGTTCATAAATGTGAATTGTAATCTTAACAGCTGATTACTTTCATTCTGATTTTTTAAGTCAGATTGTAAACAAAAATAGAGATTAATAGTTTTGAAGTATTTTCGAAGTAAATATATTAATTGTTTTGAACTATAGTGGGAGTTATTAAACTAAAAAATATAAATGTTACAAAATGCGTAACTTGCGCATGGGCCCTCTAGTTGTATGTATTAGTATCAAAGATACTGCTACAAATGTACGAGGAATATTCAGAAAATAAGGTCAGTTTGTAGGCTTCTAACTGGGAAGGAAAAAGAAGTATTTAAGTGTCAGCGGTGAGTAGACACACCTTTATTTTTAATCAACACCAGTGGCTTTTTTTATGGTAAATATTCTAACGCTTTTAGGGAAAGCGGTCCAAACCCGTTAAAGTCAGTGGGCATCCCGGGGGTCGAACCCGTGACCTCTTGAACTGAAGTCTAAAACACTAACAATTAGGCTGCAAGACACCCCTTAAGGAATTTATTATATGTATCTATCTGGGGGTTTATAGGGCTGGTCTTATTTTGTTATTTTGTGTCTATCTATACTGGTGGCATTTTGAACATTTTGCCAACTCCAGTCTTGTTACTATCTAACATCATTCCACTTTTTTAGATACCTGGTCACCCATCTAATGGGAGCGGACCTGAATAACATTGTCAGGACTCAGAAGTTGTCGGATGACCATGTTCAATTCCTGGTATACCAGATTCTCAGAGGCCTGAAATACATACACTCTGCTGGCATTATTCATAGGGTGAGGATTTAACATCAAACATTTAAATAAATTTTAGAATAATTACTAAAAATATATGACAGAAAAGGCTTTTTTTAATTAAAATTTAGGTTGTTTGAGGGTGGCAATACTGATACACTGTGTATATATATATGCGTGTCTGCAGTTTACTCAGTGTTGTATTCAGAGTTATCCAGAAACAAGCCAATGACATGGTTTTCAGGTATTTAATTGACTGTGCCTTAATTTTTATAGTATTAAGACTGGCAGCACCCTAATTTGTACGCTGTAGTGTGTGGTCATTCCATTTAAACATTTGTTATTACCTTTGCTTGTGACATTGTAAGACGTTTTGCCACATCTTGTCTCATCGCATCCGATTTGGTTTGCGGCCAGCCTTACACATAACGGAAATTTAGGTCTCTAGTTTTGTGGAATAGCCCTCAAAATAAATTATTGCTTTTTTCCAGCGGCAATAAATAAGTCTCCAATCATAATAAAATCAAGTGATCAATCAAATTCAGTAATGTGATCAATCAAATTCAGTAATTTAATTGAACTATTGTAGGATCTGAAGCCATCCAACATTGCAGTCAACGAGGACTGTGAGTTGAAGATCCTAGATTTCGGGTTGGCCCGTCCCACAGAGAACGAAATGACTGGATACGTGGCTACTCGCTGGTACAGAGCGCCCGAGATAATGCTTAACTGGATGCACTACAACCAAACAGGTTTGACATAATATAACTTTTCAATTAATTAAACTAGAATTATTTTAGAGTACACTATCGTTCATCAGAACAAATGTGGTGGACTGCCTGTTTGGATATCAAAAAATTTCGATGGTACATTGTGAGTAATTGTTTTTGCCGTTATGGCGACCAATTATTGTTATATTCTCTATTGTTAGTGAGAGCAAAATTTTTTTGTTAGAAAAAAAGAATAATATCCAGATCATTAGTTGCAATGTCGCCGAGTTGGATGAATGAAAGTGTAGTATAGTAGTTTTAGATTGTGTCACCTGTTTTGTCGGAATTACTATTTAAATGTTATATATATTACTCAAGAAATTTGAATTCATATTCACTGACAACCATAGTCAAATCTAAATACGCAGGAGACCTGCGTACTCAGCGAATTTCCAATGGAATTTGAGATTTTTATTTTCCCCATAAACACCATAGAAATATGAATATGTAGGATTGCTGCCATTGATTGTTGTTAAAAAATGTAGGATAATCCACAATTAGTGGAGGTAAATGTAAAATTTATCTTTAAATTTTTCCCATACAAATTTAAAAAAAAATCACAACTGCGGTATGTAGGTTTGCCGCCTTGAGGGTGTTGTAAGCAAATATAAGTTATTCCTTATATAGTGAAGGTAAATACTGGGTGGTCTGATTCACCCTGTATACATATAGTATATGAAATGGAACGAATTGTGTTTTTTGCTTCTAGAGACCTCAAAACGAAAAAGTATCATGGTAATCGATGTTATACCTCATGCTGGACCTAGGTCTTACCATGAGTACTACTGTAATAATGTATTCCCTATAGGGAAATTTGATAAAAAGTAAATTACCAGAGTACAGCATTTTTCATTCATTGTGTTTTTTAAAATTTATAACACTTTTTTATTTTGGTTTAATTTTTATTCAGGCATCATGTTACAATATAGTGAACCGAAATGTCATTGGCATGGCAACTGAAATCTTTGTTTAAAGTTTATTGTTGGTGATGGTGAGTTTATGTTATTGTTAAGTAAATTGTTACTGACATTTTCCATCACTGATTAGTAAACAAAATTCACGACGTTTCGGGATCTGGAATCTGATCCTGTCTTCAGGTGGAAGAAATACTAGAACATAAAGTTAGTAAAAACACACCAGGCGAACATGGAAAGGTTTTTTGTGACTGCCTTTTCTGTTTTCAGGTTTGGCTATGGACTTCTAGGTTCGCCTGGTGTGTTTTCCAGATTTCTTTGTTTACTAATCAGTGATGGAAAATGTCCGCAACAATTTGCCAAACAATAACTGAAATCTAATTTTAAAGAAGGATTGATCTAATTTGATTTTCTATCCCAGTTGACATCTGGTCGGTGGGGTGCATCATGGCGGAGCTCCTGACGGGACGAACACTGTTCCCCGGCACTGACCGTATCCTTTGTGACCGGTAAACCGTAGCCTAGCCGACTAACTTTCATCTCTACCCACTGAGGTTGCGGTATATCTTGGCTTTACTGTTGCATGAATTAGCTAACGCACTTGATATTACTTTTACAATATTTATGTTATACATCTTGTAATTGTTTGCCATAATTGGTTCTTTTTATTGTTTTAAATAATTAATCCGAAGTAACGAGGATCTAATTTCTTAATTGTTGTTAACTGTTAATAAAAATGAACAATTTGTGCCTTAAGTTCTATCAATATTTGAAGACATAATATGTTGATCTAAAAATGAATACCATGGTCGGTTGTACCTACTGTTTTAATTGTATAAGCTTTTTGTACAAATACTTTGCTTATACCTAAATAAAAAATATTTTAGGATTGTTTAAATCGTGAAAGTCTTTGAAATGCCTATTATAACAGAAATTCCTCAGTTATTAACAGTATAATAGTAAACATTGCAAAAGTCAGATTTTTAGTGGTATTTTAGATATGCTAAACTTACAACTTTTTTGTATATTATAATTTTTATAATCTTAAACAAAGTTTTTCCTTATACAAATAATCACTAAAAGTAAGTAATTATGTGGATAAACAAATTCAGCACAATATTCTATTTGATTATTTAAACAACCACCACACATTATAACTTATCTGTCAACAGATAACTTTTAATGAGACTTGGAAGTGAACGTTTTTTCATCCCATTAATGGAGATTATGGATATGATTAAATGAAAATGTTTTATTTTTTATTTTTAGTTACACTTTTCAGTTACATGAAAATTTTTTTACAAAATTACCATTATTTTGTAGAAGCCTAATTTTAAGTTTTAGTAAAAAATGTATATTTAAAAAGTCAAACCTTCATATAACATATTAATCTCAAGGTATTGGATCAAAAGGTTTTATATAGAGTATTTTGTTACTGAGGTTTGTAATATATAAGTTAGCTGGAATTTCATTATATCGTCGTTCAAAGACTATCTTGGTCATGCTTAACCACTTTATCACTCTACCTAATCCTACTTACAGTTACAATATTTACATATGTACAATATATGTAACAATATAATGTAGCCTACAGTAAAACTCATTTAATAGGGAATAATAAAAATTATTTGACACACAGTAAAAAAAAAAAATTTAAAGGTCAACGACACAGTACAGTACCTATGGAAAAAGATTTGAATCCTTTATGGCACAAAAAAGAATACATGTTTACTCATACTATAATAGGCCTCTGATAAACTGTTAGGTACAAATAGTTAAAAAGTTATATCTTAATCTGCATTTTGTTATTGATTCAGCTGCTTTCAGTCTATTTGTTTGTGAAAAAGTGTGATGAGATCAAATCCAATTCCGATATAGATATCACCACACTGTTACTCAAACCATTTTTTTAAGAACAATATTTTTTCTCTGTTTCCATTAAACCCATTCCACTGAAACTGTGCCTAGCAATTCAGACCAGAAGAAAGCTTTCATGTCGAGAACTGACACAAATGTTTTTTCAAAGTACACTTGTGTTAATATTGTTATGTAGAGGTGAAATTCGCTTTGAAGAGGTTCTACCTACATACAAAAATTTGCTACACTAAGGGTGATTTATTTTTATTGATGTTACCAAAAATTTGTATATTGAGATTGTGAGTACGTTTCATTTATTACGAGGAGATGAAATTTGCATGAAATTAGTATTGGTCGTTGAAATGAAATTTTTATGTCATTCAAAGTTTTTCTTAATTGTGATACATCATAAATTCTCTATGTAAATCACATTTTTATTAAACGTAAATAAAACAGTCAAATAAATTAAATTTGATCATCTTACAAATTTTTTTATTTAAAGGGGTAAAACAAAAAGTCATGGTTTACAAATAAAATCGCTCAGTATTCATTGATGGAGTGCAGACACATTAATTCTAAAAACTCATTCAATTTCTTTTACAATTTTAAAATTATTTTGCCAATTTAATTTGATTAGGGAGGTGGTTATAGACTTTTCTACCCATGTACATTATGTTTTTCATGAAGAACTGTTCTATGGATAGGAAATTGAAGAATTGAAAATTAAAAAATGAAGATTGTCTTTTTTGTTGCTGCGTGGGTTATCATGATTATTTGACAAGAAGGAACTATAATTTTTGTTAACAAAGACAAATTATTCATAGATATACTTTAGCATGAATTGTTATCAATTTCATGTGTAAAAACAGAGGAAAGCATGAAGTACAAGCTGCTGTGTCAGTTAAAACTCTCTAAGCTTTGTAACGTCTATAACTGGAGAGGTATCCCAAGCATTAATGCCATACAACCCCTAGACATAAAATAGGAATGATAAACAATGAGAGCAGTATTAAGTATTTCTTCTTGGGGATTTTAAAATTTTGTCAGGAATTGGTTATACCGAGGTTTGTTATATCAAGGTTTGGCTGTAATCTATTGCAAAACACATGTAGTAATCATAAATGTCAGCATTCAGTAGTTGCTTTCACATCACTATTATAGCATGTGGTGAATTTGGGGCTTGCGATCCTCAGTGTTTGATATGGATAGTAGGTTCTGCGTAGGGATTTCTTACCCATTTGTACAATTTTTCTTTGTGAGTAAAAGCTTTAAAAATTAAGACAAATGAGCCATTTCGAAGTTCTTTTAAGGAAACGTCTTGAACCAGGTACCTCAATGTTATAACTAAAAATCGTGATCCATATTCCTCTGTGAAATTATAATCAGAATTTTGAAAGTGTGAGTCTTCATATTGGGTCTTTAATACATTATACTCAAAAGTTTTTTTTTTTTTATAGAAATTGTATTTTTTTAAATGGAGGGAGAATTTTTTTTTCTAAAATTAGTTTAAAATGAGTAAGAGGAGGTGGAGGTGTAGGGCCTACACAGAACTAATATTACTGCATAGAAATTGAATTCAAGTTCCAAGCTGCTGCTAATTCATTGATATTCAAGTTTTAAATAGTTTTAAAATATTGCTGAAATTCAATGATATCAACGATCATGTGTGGTCACTAATCAGAAACACTCCACTAAATAAAACTCATTCCGGTTAAATATGAAAAATTAAAATAAATTGTAGATATAAATGAGAAGTAAAGAGTGTGTTTACTTATGAGTTTGCAAAATTCCTCTGAATTTTACAAACTCACAGCTGAAGGTGTTTATGCATTAAACTTTAACACGTTCACTGCTTTACGAGATCCTGAGGTCTCGTAACATAACCTAAATATGATGCTGCAATGCCATATGGAAAATCTGTCTCATATTGCGATTTGGTAATTCGACATAATTTGATGTAAAATCAACATAGAGTCATGAAACAAAGAGATATATAAAGTTTTAGTAAGTCTTTATCGTTTTATTAACCATAGAAACCACGTGACCTATAGGTCTCATAACGCACTGAAGTAATACAGTAGAACCTCGTTAGTTCGACACTTTGTGGACTTAGAGAGTGTCGAACTATCGAAATGTCGAACTATAGGGAGTATATGGAAAATTTTAACACTAGGAGTAAAAAAATCATAATTTGAATTTAGGAAACATTAAATTTTAGTGAAACCATAACCTAATTGAACTTTAATATAAACAACATTTACATCATTCGCCAATTTGTTTACATTTTCATTTTCACCTTTGTCAGGGTCCAATGGGACACTATCGGTAATTATTAACATGTTAAGTTGTCATGGACCATGTCGAACTATCGAGAGTCGAACTATCGAGGTTCTACTGTAAATGTTAAAATATACAACATAGCCTCTCAGGACCCCATATTAAAATTTAATAGTTTACATTTTCCCATTAATCTTTCACGCTGCGTTTATGTGTTTCGCTAAGTTGAGTGTTAGTGTTTCACTTCTAAAAGTTTGTTTATTGTGATATTTGGTTTTGAACTGCAAACAATTGTCAGATTATCAACATAATAAATGTTATTACTTGAAATTTTTTAGTCCACATACTCTCATTCATTATGATGCATTTTTTCTTTCTTGAACAAAATAAACAGTTGTAAACAAAATTTGGTTCGTATTGAATTACGTGTCGATATTAAAATACTTTGCAAATATTGAAAAACATAATTTTCAAGAACTGAGCAGGCTGTTGGTAGTTAACAGCGTCCTAGTTCACAGAATACTCCATAGAGTTCTCTGTCTCAATTTGTTTCTAGGTTATGATGCGCAAAAGATCATCTGCGCTTCGAGGCCTTGTACAGCCTTCGAGGTCTCGTGTTATAACGCCCTATGAGACCTATAGGGCGTTATTACACGTAATGCACAACAGTAGAACATAAAAATTTCTATAAAAGCAGTGAACATGTTAAGCAAATTGCCCTTTAGGGCAATAACTTTTGTGATAGTTGTCAAAATAAAGAATTGATGTGGGACCAGGTTTTTTGAGTATCCTGAAACCACAACTATGTAACATTATTTTCATAAAATTCAATATCAAGGCATTATCACCTTTTTTATGAGGTCACTCAGTAGGATAGTCAGGCTATGGGAATGGTATTTTGCAGTTTTGTACTATGAATACTTCTTTTAAGAAGTTGCAGAGAGGGTGTTTGGAATAAAGCAGATAATTTGGGATTAAAGTTTACATTACAGAACGTATTTGGGATCCACATGCTTTAGCTAAAATTGTTCATTAATAGCAGCTTGGGACTTTGGGGCTTGTGTCTGTCTGTATCTTGCCTTAGCTGATAGACATTCACCAATTGAATCTAATCATGGAGATCTTGGGCACTCCTCACGCTGAGTTCATGGCGAAGATCTCCAGTGAGTCGGTAAGTCTCTCGACAGACTCACGCTTAGCCTACGCTTAATACTCACCGCTTCTGTCCAGCCGTGCTTTGACAGAGCTTTCAGTTTACTCTCAACTTTAATAATTCTAAGAGGTTAATTTGACATAGGTTATTTTTTTTAATTATAAATCTACTTTGTGACAAAGTTGTGTTTTAAGATAATGTTAAAAATTCCTCAATGAAAAAATTACAAATTTTGGCTTGTATTTTAAGTTATTCCTACTTTCAAAACTGGGTCAAATATTTGGTTATTGATTATTGTGACGTCACTGGACATGCGTTGTGCAAACACAGATAAGATTAAACTAAATGAATGATTGTTCCAACTTGTACTGTGCATTATGAAAACCAAGATATAATCATTTAATGCCATCCTTCCATATAACATTGATATATGTTATGCATGTGATGTTCCAATTGCTTGTCAGCCACAATTTTTGTTTTCTAACATTGTGTTAACTTTTGTCTTGAAATCTTTTTGTAATACCTTAATATAAGTATTTAATAAAGATTTAGATCAAACAGTGCCAACAAAAATTAGTTTTATTTTGCATTAAAAATACTGTGTTGGTATTTTTTCAAAATATATAATAAAATTCATCTGAAAATTTTGAATGATGCAGTAGAATCTTAATTATGTAAGGGTTAAATGAAAATTTATTACAAAAATTAAGTTATCATTTATAATAGTATAAATAGTTAAGATATACTGTTTATTAATCCACTCAAAATTAAATATAATTGTTTTAATATTTAAATCCAGTTAACAAACCATCGTCTGACACAAAAAAAATATATATATATATATATATATATATATCTAGGCTAAAAGATCTTTCATTACTGCTGTTAAAATGTTATCTGCTTTTGGTTGTTATGTTACAGATAAGTTTTTCAATGTTACATATTCAGCATATGTATAAATATTTAAACAACTGTAATTCTTTTTTTTTATTTTAATTAATAACCATTTACTTTGTTTTATTGATGTAAAAACAGTTTTAAATATTATTACAGTGGAGTCCCTCTAATCCGAACTAATTGGGACCGGACCCTGTTCAAATTAGGGAATTTTTGGATTAAGCAGATACCATATACTGTATATATAATGTAATTAACAGATTATAAAATGCATAAATTACTAATATTAAAGTGTATAATTTAGTCTAGAGGATATTTTGTTGACTTTTGTTGTTATTTAATAAGTTTTTGAAATTTACAATCATTGTATATATTTTGGCAACAAAGCATTCGCAATATCTGAAATTAATCGTCGAGACATCTGATAATGCCAATCCTCAGCTCTTCACTTGGTTTGGACTTGTTTCACAAAGTCCATTATCTGCAGACCACTGACTCAAAGACAGTGTTAAAAAAATAGACCCTCCCCCTTCCCTGCCACATACCTGTCATCTCCCCCTTTCCGGCATTCCAAATATGAATCATTGGGTCATCAAACTTTGCGCTGTTTTGACATGCCAATCAGTGTTTTGGAGTAGCCTGAGATTGTGGGATTAAATTTTGTTAGTTTAATGAACTGTTAGCTCTGATTTATTATTTTTTCTTGAGTGTTGGCTGTACAAATCAACTACAATTACAGTACCTTGCTTGATTTGTGTTTATGTACTGTGCTGTATACACCAGCTGTCAACAGATCAACATTAACGATGTCCAATAAACGAAGTCTTTGCTAGTTTATGCTTTGCTTTAAATTAGAGTCATCCAATCAAAATATTTGACTACATAATTATTAATTTGTGATCAAATTAACTTTTTGTGTTGTTAAATGATTGTTTTTTGACAAAAAAGACCACATTTTCTTGATTTTTCCTCTTTAAAAGTTAAGGGAAAAATCAGTATTTTTCCGAGGGGACATGTTCCGACTAAGCGGATTAACGGGACTCTACTGTAACTTTTACTAAAAATCTTAAATGATTGTAATATTAACATATCAACCCTTCCCTGTTTTGGCCTTATACATCTATCCACTTTATTCATATGTTTTATTCAGCCTTTGTGAATAGAAGTAAATGGCAATGTGAGTTTTACATTTTTACTACTTAGGAAGAATAAAATCTAGAGAAAAAGTTTTCGGTACAGTATTTATAATTTGTTTTTTGAAAAAGAAACTAATAACAAAATGTATGATATAACTTTAAAATTTTAATAGACCAATTTTTACCAACCATCAAGATGCCTTAATACAAGTCATATGCAGCTGCATCAAATCCTCTTCAATAGTCCGGGAAGGGTTGAATGTAAACTAAGTGAAGCTTGGTCTATTTCGATATGATGCAGCGCAGAGTGGTGTGTTGAGCCTTAACCCAAGTAGATGTTGACCATTTAACCAGAGTACTGGTGCTCTGTGGTACCCCAGGCCCTGATACTGTCGCTAAAATAACCAGCGAGGAGGTACTTATCTAACTGCTTATTAATACCGTTCCTTCTATAATTGTTTTAAGTTCATGAGGGAAGCCTTGTTATGTGTTTTATTGGGTACTACAAAGTTAGCCAGATTTTTGGTAAAGGTATTATTCAGAAAATATGTTTGTTAAATAATCTCTCTCAGAATCTAGTTTAGTAGTTCAAATGTTTCTACTATGTTACGGGCTTAGGAATTTTTCTCTGTCGAGAATTTGACTCAAGCTGAAGTTTTTAAAACGTGTGAAAGTCTATTAATGTGTGAAGTTAGTTTCAGGGACTCTTAGGAACTATTAGTTTATTTTTTATACAACTTGACGAATGTCTCATTTCTGAAGGAGAACACGCTCATTATAATGTTTTAAACCCAATATTAAATCCAATAATATATACTTTTGGATTGAAAGTCAATTTAGTTTTGATGGATTTAATAATGCCTTCCTTTCTATTTCTATTTATGATACAATAATTTTTTACAACATACATTGTAAATAACTGGATGAACTATAATCAGGCATTAGGCCTACATTTGTAATGATTGCCAGCTCACTTAGGTAATTCATTAAGAAATGTCAGGTAATGATCCCGCTACTTGAAATTCATATGAAATTTAATTATTCATTTATCATAATCGCTTGGTAGAAAACAATTATAATCAAAATAAACGTTAACATTTTAAGACCATTTAACCTCAAGTGTTAGGTTTCGATGAAGTTTAGCAATTTATATAATTTATGTGTAAAAAAATTTACCCTGATGCTTTGACTGTTTACAATTCTAGGCTCGAAACTATATACAGTCGCTTCCACCTCTTAAGAAGAAAGATTTCAAAGATGTTTTCAAGGGCGCTAATCCTCTAGGTAAGTTGTATTTTTTAAGAATCATGATGAGTGTTTTATTTTTAATTTTTAATATCGTTTGTAGCACATAGAAATGCCAGAAAAAGTCTGACATAATAACATCTTGCACTTTTAAACGTTGCACATTTAAAACACTTTAAATGTAAAATAAGGACACAGAGTTAAAAAAAGAAACATTTCTTTTTTATCACTGTGTCCTTATTTTACTTTTAATAAAATATTTACGTAAATATTAAAAAGTATTTACTTTTAGTGTAGTAAATAATAACACCACCATCGCAGCACATCTGCGTAATCAGCTAATTTCCATCAGAGTTTTGGTATATTTTCACTTTCCTTCACTTAATCATGTGAGGGGGGGGGGGTAAGCAATGGTTCAGTGCCATGCCAAATAAGGATTGTTAACTTATAATAGTGGTCAGTGTATCATCGTGCTTTAGTTGTTAGCAATCAAAAATAGGAAAGCTGTGTTAATTACGAGACAAGTTGTTTTATGTTCTCTTCAAAATTGATTAACATAATGACAGCTGATGTCAAAATACAATTCTAAATTGTTTTTATTCAGTCATAAAGAACCGAGACGATTATTTGCCACTAAATCACTTGGTCCATTAACCTTCTGGTTGTCCGTCACTGATATTTGGTCGCAGGTACAGATCTCTAAGTGTTGATGATTTTTTGACGGCTAGGAAACGTGATGTAACTAATTTGTTTTAGACCGAAAGGAATGGTACCACTCTTATTGGGAGATTCCAAGCTTTTTGAATAGTACCAGGTTAACCGAGCCTTGCTCGTTGGTTTGTATTCTTTTTTGTTATAGTGTCATGGCAATCAAGCTTTCCAGACTCTTCATAGATAACAGCTGTTAAAAAACTGCTTAAAATTCATTTTCGTTTATTTTTGTTTACTTTTAGTTGTTATTTCGTTACCAAAATAGCAACCCATTGGACTAATGTTAATAATTACAATTTTAAAACTTAATTTTGGACCAAATTCGATTTTTCCTGGGGTTAAGGCTGTTTCTAAACTTATTTTTGGGCCAAAACACTCTTTAATGCAAACTTTAAGCAAAATCTAACAGCTAGATTTCGAGATCGTGGAACACACATCCCTTCAGATATTCCTCGTATTATAGTATAGGATTCCAATTTAAAATGGGGGAATGTGATTGAAAACTTGTTGTACGCAATGAAACATCTTTTGCTGGCTACTAACCTTTTAAACACCAAAATATGTGTTTTACCGGTGGTTTTAAGGTTTTGAGTGATTGAAAGTCTTATTATTATTTTTAATTTACATTCTTGAAGTAAATTATTAATTAATATGTTTCATAAAGTTTATAACCATAAATATAGTGGAAATTAGTGGAATATGAGTGGAAATGTACACTACATGAGAGGAAATATTCCTAGGTTGATTTTAAATGTGTTCTTATGGGATTAGGGTAAGTACTGTAAGGATATATTTTGTTTTTTCGTTATAAAATTTTCTCAAATCATTATTGAACTTAATAATTACATGTTATCATGTTTTCTGTAAAGTTCTAAACAAAACGTATATCTTGGAATTTTGATTAAGGGTGTCTGAAATTATTTTAGGTGGTTGAAAAATAGCAAAAATATGTAATATGTATTTTATATATTCAGCTTTAACCCTGGTTTTGGCAATAAAAAAAGTAAGGGTATAAGTTTTGTATTGTGAAATATTCCATATTATCTAATTTCATAAAATACATAGTCCTAGGTCATAAAGTATATTTTTATTAGATTTTATTTAAAAGTCCGCAAAACCTTGAAAAATGTGTACCACTCAGGGGGGTCTAACAATGAACACCTGGAGGGTTAAATACTGATCCGAACAAGGCGCAGTAGGCCGATTTCATCAACGAGCCCGTCAGCCCCTCATACGACCAGAGCTTCACTGATACTGACGTGTGATGTCTGCCCCCAGCTATAGACCTGCTGGAGAAGATGCTGGAACTGGGCGCAGAAAAGCACATCACGGCAGAGCAGGCGCTGGCACACCAGTACCTGGCACAGTATGCAGACCCCACCGACGAGCCCGTCAGCCCCCCGTATGACCAGAGCTTCACTGATACTGACGTGTCATGTCTGCCCCCAGCTATAGACCTGCTAGAGAAGATGCTGGAACTGGACGCAGAGAAGCGCATCACGGCAGAGCAGGCGCTGGCACACCAGTACCTGGCACAGTATGCTGATCCCACCGATGAGCCCGTCAGCCCCCCGTATGACCAGAGCTTCACTGATACTGACGTGTGATGTCTGCCCCCAGATATAGACCTGCTGGAGAAGATGCTGGAACTGGACGCAGAGAAGCGCATCACGGCAGAGCAGGCGCTGAAACACCAGTACCTGGCACAGTATGCAGACCCCACCAACGAGCCCGTCAGCCCCCCGTATGACCAGAGCTTCACTGATACTGACGTGTGATGTCTGCCCCCAGCTATAGACCTGCTAGAGAAGATGCTGGAACTGGACGCAGAGAAGCGCATCACGGCAGAGCAGGCGCTGGCACACCAGTACCTGGCACAGTATGCAGACCCCACCAACGAGCCCGTCAGCCCCCCGTATGACCAGAGCTTCACTGATACTGACGTGTGATGTCTGCCCCCAGATATAGACCTGCTGGAGAAGATGCTGGAACTGGACTCAGAGAAGCGCATCACGGCAGAGCGGGCGCTGGAACACCAGTACCTGGCACAGTATGCAGACCCCACCAACGAGCCCGTCAGCTCCCCGTATGACCAGAGCTTCACTGATACTGACGTGTGATGTCTGCCCCCAGCTATAGACCTGCTGGAGAAGATGCTGGAACTGGACGCAGAGAAGCGCATCACGGCAGAGCAGGCGCTGGAACACCAGTACCTGGCACAGTATGCAGACCCCACCAACGAGCCCGTCAGCCCCCCGTATGACCAGAGCTTCACTGATACTGACGTGTGATGTCTGCCCCCAGCTATAGACCTGCTGGAGAAGATGCTGGAACTGGACGCAGAGAAGCGCATCACGGCAGAGCAGGCGCTGGAACACCAGTACCTGGCACAGTATGCTGACCCCACCGATGAGCCCGTCAGCCCCCCGTATGACCAGAGCTTCACTGATACTGACGTGTGATGTCTGCCCACAGATATAGACCTGCTGGAGAAGATGCTGGAACTGGACGCAGAGAAGCGCATCACGGCAGAGCAGGCGCTGGAACACCAGTACCTGGCACATTATGCAGACCCCACCAACGAGCCCGTCAGCCCCCCGTATGACTAGAGCTTCACTGATACTGACGTGTGATGTCTGCCCCCAGCTATAGACCTGCTGGAGAAGATGCTGGAACTGGACGCAGAGAAGCGCATCACGGCAGAGCAGGCGCTGGAACACCAGTACCTGGCACAGTATGCAGACCCCACCGACGAGCCCGTCAGCCCCCCGTATGACCAGAGCTTCACTGATACTGACGTGTGATGTCTGCCCCCAGCTATAGACCTGCTGGAGAAGATGCTGGAACTGGACGCAGAGAAGCGCATCCCGGCAGAGCAGGCGCTGGCACACCAGTACCTGGCACAGTATGCAGACCCCACCAACGAGCCCGTCAGCCCCCCGTATGACCAGAGCTTCACTGATACTGACGTGTGATGTCTGCCCATAGCTATAGACCTGCTGGAGAAGATGCTGGAACTGGACGCAGAGAAGCGCATCACGGCAGAGCAGGCGCTGGAACACCAGTACCTAGCACAGTATGCTGACCCCACCGATGAGCCCGTCAGCCCCCCGTATGACCAGAGCTTCACTGATACTGACGTGTGATGTCTGCCCCCAGATATAGACCTGCTGGAGAAGATGCTAGAACTGGACGCAGAGAAGCGCATCACGGCAGAGCAGGCGCTGGAACACCAGTACCTGGCACAGTATGCAGACCCCACCAACGAGCCCGTCAGCCCCCCCTTATGACCAGAGCTTCACTGATACTGACGTGTGATGTCTGCCCCCAGCTATAGACCTGCTGGAGAAGATGCTGGAACTGGACGCAGAGAAGCGCATCACGGCAGAGCAGGCGCTGGCACACCAGTACCTGGCACAGTATGCAGACCCCACCGACGAGCCCGTCAGCCCCCCGTATGACCAGAGCTTCGAGGACATGGAGTTGCCCGTCGAGAAGTGGAAAGGTATGTTAGTTTAGACTATAGATTATTATGATTTTTTTTTGGACAATGATCTCAAAGACTTTGTTACCAAACTTTTTATGTGAGCAGTTTGTTGTTGCTCGAAATCTGCTGTAATGGTGAAGTATAGCCTAAATAATTTTCACATCTATTCTTAAAATCTCAATTTTTCTCGTCTCTAAAATTGTATGTATAAACAATGAGAAAATTGTAAATATATTAAAATACCGGAGGGGTTTGGACCGTTCCCCGTGAAAACATAAAAAAATTCAATTAAAAATCAAATTGGTAAAGAAAGAGTTAATACCAATGATTGTAAAAATATATCAATGGTTTCATTTTGTATACAGTGCACTCTCGTTCATCGGAAATAATGTGGCGGACGGCCAGTTTGGAAGTCCAAAAATTCCGATGAAACGGAATGATATTGAATCATCGTTTTCACTGTTATGGTGACCAATTATGGTTATATTCACTATCATTGGTGTGATAACACAAGAAATTTCTTGAAAATAGGATATTGAAACTTTGAACATTGTAACACTGAACTTATACGAATAAAAAACAACACAGAAAATAATGATCCCCATACTGTCCTTATTCCAGAATCCACAACAATCATTTTTGCCTACTCACCGGTATCGATTTTCTTAAAGCTTTAAGTTTATTCTCATTAGACACACAAACCTCTGTACGCTTTTCACTAATATTTTAACAGTCAATTGACTTTCCACATAATACTGGTGCACTTGTGAGATAGACAGGCAGACAGTTTACTAAGTGGATGTTTACTTCCGTTCCCCCCCCCCCCCCCCCTTCCTATTTCCGTACGAATACCTTCATGGCCTCGGCAATCACCTCAAGAGATGCAGGTAATAAAAACGCCTTTGAGGAGTGATGCAAAATGTGATACATTACTGTATTGGGTGTATAATAAATTGGAAATGCTAAAACGTTAAGAAACTTTTTAATAATATTTAGATCACTAAATCTGATGAAGCGGAGTTATGCTGTCACCGAGTTGGATGAACGAGAGTGTACTGTAACTCACATAAAAATACCCCCGGCGCAGCAGACCTGCGTACTTAGAAAATTTTCAAAGGAATTTGAAATTCGTATTTTCCCCATAAACACCTTAGGAATGAGTATGTAGGTTTACTGTCATGGGATATTGTTAAAAAAATTAGTTGTTTGGAAATATAATGGTTAGGTAAAGTAAAATCAAGTTTTATCAATATTCGGCAGTTTTTAATTTTCCTCATAAACCCCATAGGGGTGAGTATGTAGGTATGGCGCCATATGGGTGTTGTAAGCAAATATCAGTTAAACCCTACCTAGTGAATGTACATACCAAATTTGATCAAGTTATGTCAATAAATATGCGAAAAACAGGGTTCTGTTGATTTTCCATAACATTAGAATGGGAAACATATTTTTTGATTTTTTCTGTAATCTGTCAAACCAAGTTAAAAATTCAAAAGACTAGTTTGTTTGTTTTTTAAGCTGTTTGAATAATACCTTACTGGTAAGATAAGACATATAAGTTTTTATCGCGTTTTTATCAGTCTACCTGGACGTCGCAAATTACAATCGCATTATTTTCCAAAAAAACTGTGGACATTTCTTTCTAGTTTAGGCTACGATTGCTTAGTTGGTACCGGTACCGAGATTTTGACATCGGTTCTCGGTACCAGTACTTTTGCCAAGAAACTGTGGTACCGAGAACCGACTTTAAGTACTGACAAATACCTAATACATATATATGAAAATTAACAAATGGTGTTTATGGCTTTTGGGGACCACAAAATGACAAAAATTATATGCTCCCAGGCTTAAGTCTTACCATGGCTAATACTACCGTAATAGCAAATCCCCCATAAGGTAATTCACTAAAATTATAACATTTTGAAAAATGTACATGAATCCTTCCTTATAAGTTGCTAGCTGACTTACCCATGCGTAGCAACGGTACTCAAATTACAATGACAACCTGAGGAATTTTTTGCCCTTCAGATGCCTTTTCACCACGCTCAGTCGCCATCATGTTCAGCTCATTCACTGCGCTCACTCGCCTCAAGTCCTTTAGTTTTTTTATTACCAATCTTCAATCAATACATTGAATATGGACAGCCGTATACAAATTATTATTTCTAAATGTAATCATGTGTTTATCACTAAAATGTTGCTTCCATAAGAATAACGTGGTAACCTTGAAGATGTGTGGGCGGTAGGGAGGATATCTCACCAATTTTTCTTGAGTTTTCACGTCAAGAGCTTTCAATGAAGTATATTGTTATAGATTTTTTGACCTCTAAAAATGCTTAAATGACTTGTGTTTAATCCGACATTCAAAACCCAACTTCCATTTATATATGATAAGAATTGAAAACTAATCATACTATTATAAAGGATATAGAAACAAAATCCAAATAAATAATATAATTATTAAAAGAAACAGAGTGCTTAACTAATTTAGAATAAGCAAAAGTTAAAATTACAACTGACATGCCACTTAAATTTATTTTCTAGAACTGGTTTACCAGGAAGTGACGAACTTTGTCCCCCAGCAGTTGCCAGCCGCGGCTCAGCCGGCCGAGACTTAGACGAGTCCATGCGTCACCCGGCCAGAGGACACGTTGGTTCGGCCCGGAGTAGATAACAATTTGTGATATGACAGGATGTGATATCCCTCACCTGATAGTTGTTTATGAAGAATCTTACTTAGGTCTCTATTCGCTTTATTTTTCAGTGATAGTAGTTCATGACAAATATTGCCAAAAGAATGTAAATCAATTAATTTTGTATAGTACTTATTTGTCTTTTACATAAAAAATATTTAAATGGTGAAAACTACACATTTTTCAGCGAGAATCTTGTAAAGTTTGCAAGGTAGCTCATAAACAATTATCAGACTGTCGATGTGTTTTCAGTCGCGTCCTTGAACTGCAAATGCTTTATTAGTTAAGGATTGAAGAATTATTAGAATAACACAATGTACAATTAACACCACTAAAATACTTTATTTAGTTCAAATTAACCCTTAACAAAGAAATAGTTTAACTTATGTACAAATTTTATACGTTTTGAATCTAATCCTTTCCATCGTCCACTTTTTTACAGTTTTAAACTTTACTTATGGTTACTATTAGTAGAAAATATTAAATTGGTACCATGAATAATCAGACATAAAGTTAGACTGTAAGTTTTATTTTTTATACTCGCTTATTTGGGGGAGGATTAGATTTAAATTTATGTTTAGCACTAATTTTATTTATTTTTATAGGAAAACCTTAATTTTATAAAGTTTATTTTATTTTTAATTTTATTAGAAAAATAATTTATTAATAAAACCAAATAGAATCAAATTGATTTAGAATTTATTCTGTGCCTTTTAAGGCTTTGAGTGGCATGAAATATTTAACTTTTATAAATGTTATATACCATGTAGGTTGTTAAAAAGATTGGTAGTTCTTTGATGTAATTTTTGCTGAAGAGAAAATCCAGCAGAATATCTTTTTAAATAAGTGCTCATCACAGAAGTAAATACCCTTACTGACAGTTTCTCTAATGTAGCATCAATCAGCTATGCGGTGCATTGCCTTTTGTTGCGGCTAGCTGCACATTCGCTTGTTGACCAAAAGACCATTCAACAACAGCAAACAATGGGAAGTTTGAAATTACAATTGGAATTGACTTTTAACGCCATGAAATTGTCAGTGAGCATCTTTAGGTTATTGAAATTATTTGTATTGTAATGTGATGTAAAAGTAAATTTAATAGAATAATTGGAAGTATAAGTAATTGATGTTAGAGTTAGAGAATTGTTTTGTCCATGTTAAGTGATGCAGAGAAGAAGAAAATTTAATTAAAACTTCATAATATTAATACTGTAACTAAAATTTTAATTTTGGTAGCGCGTCCGTGTTTATTGGTTTGGTTAGTTGGAGATAGTTTAGCTTAATCTGAGTTGATCTCAAAGTCTGTGTCCAGTTTTGTGTTTTCATGTGTATTTAAATGACAAAATAATATATTTCACTATATCTTACAGTTATTATTTGCTCAGTTTGATATATAATAGTTATGATTAATTAATCATTTTAAAAATTAGTTTTATATGCAATAGTTAAAAATTAAATAGAATCCTCATTTGTTATTTACAAGTTTGCTATGTGCTTTCAAAATTGATTGGCATATTTCCTGTTTCTATTTTTGGCTAGTTCCCTGAGCTGACGTGGTGAAATATTACAGCCATGCCACATCTAAATTGAATGAAAGCCCACTGACTGTCATAAATCTAACATTCTCCCTAGCTCCCGCTTCTGCCTCAATTATTGATCCAAATTGATATTTTTTAATGACTTTTGCAAATTAAACTAAATAATACACCTGCAATGTTTCTTACAAGCAAATTTTGCTTAATTTGTAACAGCCAACTTAGTTTTAACTTTTCAATCTTGAAATAAAATCAGCCATAAACTGTGAGTTTTTTTTTATTTTGATTCAAATTAAATTAGAATGGAAAGCCAATTCAAGAACAAATAAACATGCTGTTTTAGCTTGACTTTATACATTAAGCTAGACATAACTAAATTGAAATTAAACTGCATTCATAGAGATAGCTATCACTAATTATAAAGTTCCTAATTTAAGAACAAATAGTTAATTTTAAAATTTCTTACTACACTCAAAATTTAGTTTTACGTGATCTTTATATGTAAAACAATAATTTGTGGCTTTGTAGCACAATTATAATGAGTTTAAAGTAAAAAATTAGTACAGCCTCACATTAAATTGGTTGATAACAAAAATTATTAATGGATTTTCAAGGCTCATTTAATCATTCCACTCAATAAACTTGAGTTTAAAACTCAGTCTCCAGATTTCAATGTCAAACTATTAAAGACACGCTATTGTAAAATGAGATCGTAATGTGCAATGGTCTACAGGTATAGTTTCGTTATTGTTCTTAAAACACAATTAAATATTGTTGTTAATAAAAATGGTGTTCTGTTCATTTTCCTTACTCCAACAAAAAATTTAAATTTTTTACTTTCGTTTCTTGACATTTAATTTGTAAGCAAATAAAACGCATGAAATCAAATAATTAAATTATTAAAAAGTTATTACAAACAAAGTTAAAATACCCAATCCATTGGCTAAACCAGGAACTTGTAGAAGACTCGTGCAATTGGCCTGCAAGAAGCGTCTTCTACAAGTTCCTGATGAATATTCCAAAATTTAGAAATTGTTGATTAGATTGAATAAAATCATCTTTATTTATAAGTACAAGCATTCAGCATTTATACATGAATAGTGCCTACTGTAATTAATTTATTATTTGTCATAAAAACACAACAACAACAATACCCCCGTCGCAGCAGACCTGCGTACTCAGCGAATTTCCAATGGAATTTTGGTATATTTTCTATTTCCCCATAAAATCCATGTGGATTAGAGTATGTAGGTTTGCCGCCATATGGGTTTTGTTGGTAAATATAAGTTAAACCCTACCTAGTGAATGTACATACCAAATTTTATGAGGTTATGGTGTTCTTTTTATTTTTCCCATAAACCCCATAGGGGTGAGTACGTAGGTTTCCCGCCATATGCGTTTTCTTAGCAAATATAAGTGACACGCTTCCTAATGAATGTACATACCAAATTGTATCAAGATATGTCAATAAATAAGCAAGATAGAAGGTTTTATTGATTTCCCGTAAGAATAACATGGAAAACATAGTTTTTTTTATTTTCTCCATAACCATTTAAGGTAGGTAAAAAAATTCAAAATACTAGATTGTTTGTTTTTTTAAGCTCTTTTAAATGGTTAAAGTTAAAATTGTTGAATTTTATAAATAAAAATTAAAAAAGCCAAAAACCCAATTTTAAACCTTTTGAAACCCCATAAAACACCGTTCCCATGGTCCGATCATTCTGGTTCGCGAACTCAATCAAGTAGATGCTGGCTTACACCTCTGTACCAAATTTCATCAAAATCGGAGGTTCCTTTCAAAAGTTATCGTGTTCACGGACACATACAGATATATATATAGATATATCAATTTGAACGAACGGTGTTTTTGGCTTCTAGGGACCTCAAAATGGAAAAGTATCATGGTCCCGGGCTTAGGTCTTACCATGACTACTAACGTAATAGCGTATTCCCTATAGGGGGGAAAAAAAAACTAAGATATTAAAAAATCGCTAAAAAAAACTTATATTAGTCTACATTTTGCAAAAGATAATGAGAAAATAAAAAATAGATAGTGCTTTCTTTTGTATTCTCTCTACCGCTTCCAGATCAAGTATGTAATTTTCAATCTTTAAAAACTTAACAGGCTATACCTACCCTATATGATTATCCTAATTAAAAAATTGTCAATTCTGGAGGGATAATAAAATTCACTATATGCAACCTTAAAAACTACAATTTATTGATAGAACCAAAAGTAACAACAGTATGACTGAGTTGGGGGGCCAGCCTACTTGATGGGGGGCCAGGTCCACTGGTTGGGAGGCGGGGGCCGGGTCAGCGGCTCCCACGGCCGCCATGTCAGCATCTTGCGGCTCAGCGACAGCTCGTTCTCCGCCTGCACGATCAGCTCCTCCACCTGGCCGCAGTTGATTTGGCCCTCAATGTCGGCGACGGATTTGGCCTGCACCAAATAACCAAACAAATAACCTAATGTAAGTATACAATCACTAAAGCCCTCAGTTTACTAACAAATATCAGCCTCTTGTTTTGACCTCAGACCATCAATTATAAAATTTACAATACCTTAACAGTTGTCAGTAAAGCTAGTTTAGAAATGACTATATTTTGGACTCTAGTAAACGTGGGCCAAAGTAATAAGAACTGTCCCATCAGCATTGCCAGTTTCACGCCACCACTAACCAAGCGCAAGCTAATCATCGAGTTCCATGTCACCTAGTCCTACCAGAAGGGGGAACTCATAGTCGCACACATTCTGACCACTTGCCAGTACCAGCATTGACTATGTACACTAACATGAAAAGACTTCTCATAGCATAGGCGTGTTTGAAACCTATTGACGGTGGTGCGATCTCGTGCGGCGTACATGCAAGTACAAGAGTCATACGATAGGCAAATCAGTACTACCACTCTTCTCAATTAAGGATTCAACATTTTATAATGGAGGTTTTTGTTTATATTTTGATGAAATGTTTTTGCAGCACTGTAAATCCAGCTGAATAATAACAACATCGATGGCAGCGACTCTGGCGCGCCACGTACACGAAATTTCCAAATTTTTGCCTCAAACTAAATGCATTGGATGAGAGGTCTATTCACATTAGTGTACATAGTCAATGGTACCAGGCAGACTGACAGTTCAGGCGCAGATAAAAGCTAAAAACACCCCTGAACTCAAGCGCAATTGACTAGTTATTCAACAACAATTTAGGGGCACCGATCAAAACTTCGCCCCGGCCGCCTATTGCCCTTGGGGCGGCCCTGCCGCAGAAAGTTCAACTGGGGCAGAAACATCGGCCCCATTAGAAAGATCGGCCAGGTCGGTAACTTAAACACTGCATCAGAAACATCGGCTGCTGAAGCCAAATCATAGCTCATGCGGAGAAAAGCAGCCGTGTCAGAAAAGTTGGCTGCGTCAGATAGGTCGGCTGTGGTAGAAGGCACAGCAATTTTTACTGTTTAGGACAACATTAAATATTTTATGAAAGCTAAGTTATAAAAGATAACAAATATATATAATAATTTGCAATGTGAATGTATGATTATTGGTGAATGTGATGTTTAAGACTATGCTAGAGGAAAGTTATTAGCTACGTTTTATGCCGTCGCAGAAAGGTGAAAATTGTTCCGCTTTGGGAAACATGAAATTCACAATGGACAAATAAATTCACAATATGATTACAAGCATTTTTGGTGTGATTATGATAGTTTTGTAAAAATGCCGGACATTTTAAACTTTGATACCAATGTCAAGCTCATGATTTCTAATGTGCACTTCTGGTGTTAGTCAAAGTGTTTTTGGTGAGAAATAAAAAAAAAAAAAAAAACGGAACAACAAAATTGGGAACTACACGATCTTTTTACTTTGAAGATAACAGCAATACAATCACGGGAAATTTACACGTCAACATTCTTTGACAATTTTAGGCAGCGGCAATGTGACATTGAAATAGAGTTGTGAGAATCCCAATTTATTAGGTCGAGTCAAGTCTAGCCGAGTTTTTGATAAAATCACGAGTTTTGATCTTTTCCCACATTATTAGTGCACCAAAAATGATTTTTAATGAATGCAATAAAGATAATAGTAATGAGGAAATGAAATGTCCTTAATTAAATCAGTAAGAATGTTTTAATGTGTGGTTTTTTACAGTAGAAGCCCTTAAGTCCGGCCTTGTGTGATTTGGCCGATGGATAATCCGTCCGCGGTCTAGCAAAAATTAAATGTTCAGTCCAGTCTATGAAACTGTTTATAAAGCCTGCAGCTAGCAATTTTTAGTTTCAAAGTGGAACACATAATATAGGCTTAATTAATAATCGTTGCGTTGATTAATAATTACAGTTATATTTATATAGCTTCAAAATAAAATGTCCATCCAAATTTATGGTAAAATTAAAATAAAACTCTGTTAATTGATGGTTTTAAATGTAAGTTTAATATTTTTCTCAGACTACTAATTAGGGGCCTATAATGAAATATATTACAAGGAAATCAATAACCTTGGGCCTCTCAGGCTGAATTTGTACGGCCGGGGGGGGGGGGGGGGTGTATGAGTTTGGGTGGTATTCCAAAAAATTGAAAAGCCTCAGGTGGTACGCGGGCACCAAAAGGTTGGGAAACACTGGCTTATATGATAATCCTTCATTGTTAAATACATCCTAATATTTCATAGTTGGAACTCACATATAATACAGGTCTCTGTTCAACTCGTTTAATAAACTGCTGGTCAATCCGGTCATTTTGACATCTAGTTGATGGTATGGTCCCGAGGTGGCAGGATTTGAAGGCTTCTACTGTATGTGGGTTTTTTAATAAATGTAAAAATGGCAATAAATGTTTTTTTTTTTAAATAAATGGCAAATGTTAAAAATATGACAGACTAATTAGAAAATATAGTAAAACTGTCCTCTTATCACTGAATTTTACAATCATTATTAATGGACATTGCATTTATGGGTTTTTTATTTGAGCTTTGATGCAACTATCAGACTTTATTTTGGGTACCAAAATAACCCATTTACTAATTTCAAAAACTACTCATAGGCCCTGGAACTGGTTGCCTCCAGGTGCCTAGTAGCTGTGATACTAGTTGTAAGATTAATTTTATTAATATTAGGTCAGTGTTTAACAAGATTGATGAATTGGAAACTATTTTGCATAAAGAGAAACCTGATATATTTTGTATGTGTGAGACTTGGCTTAATGCATCTAAGATTAAATCCTTTAAGTAGCTGGTTACAAAACCATCACTGAATATTCTAGATCCGACAGCACTGGTGGAGGTGTTGCCCTGCTTTTAAATACAAAATCTAAATTTAAAATGAAGCCTATATCGTTGAATGACTTAAATGAGTTGTGCCTTAACGGAACTTTTGAATGTTGCCTTGGAATGCTCACTTTGAAGAAGTTCCAGGTTATTGTTATTGTAATTTACAGAGCCCCATATGATTACAACTACTTGGACTTTATTGATCGTTGTGATCTGCTTCTTTCTACTTTAACGGGCAAGTTTAACACCCCCTTCCTGGTTTGTGCTGATTTTAATGTTAATAACCTTGAAAATTCGTGGAAGAAACAATTATTACATGACTTACTTGTTAGCCATAACCTTTGTGTAATCTTTAATCTTTAATCTTCAGACCAAATTCCTCGGCATTACGCTTGATTGCAAGTTGAACTGGACCGAACACATAAATGTGTTGTGCAAAAAAATTAGCACAAGTATTTATGTTGTTCGAAGAGTGAAGTGGATTGCAGGACGAGCAGCAGCTAAAACTGCCTATTTCTCACTAGTAGAATCCCACATCCGCTATGGTCTACTAGTGTGGGGAGGAACATCATCACAAAACATGAACCGGATCCTCCTCCTGAAGAAGAAAGCTGTCAGAATCCTCGCCAACCTTGCACAACGCCAAACCTGCAGACAGGCATTTCAGGACCTCGAAATGATGACAGTTGTATCTCTGTACATTCAAGAAAGTATCCTGCATGTGGACAAAATACAACCACCAAGGAACAGAGACTTCCATTCATACAACACCCGTCACGGTTCAAGGTTCAACTTGCCAGTTCACCGTACGACTCTTGCAGAGAAAAAACCATCATACAGCGGCTGCAAGCTACAAAACCACCTACCTGCATCCATGAGAGACCTTACTGGGAACAACCTCAAGACGGAGTTGAAGATATGGCTGACAGCAAGAACTTTCTACACCCTGGATGAATTTCTTGAGACGAGAGAAGACCTACTGTAAACCAACAATCAACCAATTTTAAAACAAACCACTTGACACTATTGTAATTCTTGAAGAATTGTATAATAAAGATATCTTTGACTTTGACTAATGGGCCTACAAGGATTGATAATGTCTCTGAGTCGCAACTTGATTACTTTGTTGCTGATGCCAATGTGATGAGACTTTTTCATGAGCCAAAGGCATCGCCTGTTTATCTATCTGACCATCACATGTTGTCCGTCTACATGTCCTTAGCATTAGGTACTAAGAGTCATGCAGCTAAGATTTCAAGAAGAAAATTTACCTCTGATACTTATAAAATGTTTTATATTCTGAGTGGCAGACATGACTGGATGACCTACACCGATGATACTGAGTTGCCTTTTGATTTTGTTTTTAATGACTTTTACACAACTTTCTTATACATTTTTGACGTGAGTTTCCCGAATTGCACACTTGCAAGTAAGGGGGAGGTTAATACATGGGAAAATTATGAAATTTCTGTCTCTCATGATGCTTTACTGGCATTGTACTGGGATACTAGGCTGCCTGATGCTGGCGATGAATGCAAAGCTGCCTACCGCAGGGCCAAAAGGAATCACTCCAAACTTGTTGCTGAGACAAAGAAATCCTTTTTTGAAGATAAAATATCAAACTCTAACAATACTTGCTAGGAATCTTGGGCTGTAGTACGTACCTTGAGTGACGAAAATTATAATAATCATTCAAACTTGTCTCTTAAAATTGACAATGTGGTGGTAACTAACCCCCAGACCGTGGTGAACCATTTTTGTGAATATTTTGTCGATGAGGTTGCTCGACTGGTGAATGGTAGCTCTGCCCCTGCGCTTCCTGCTGACTTGGAGGAGGGACGTTTTGTGCTGAGGCCGACTAGTGCTGCTGAGGTGAGCGATGTGATCCGTTCTATCGGAACGAAGAGGAGTTCTGGGGTCGATGAGGTCTTATGTAGCCTGATGAAGTCCTGTGGTGACCATTTTGCAGCTGCCCTGGCTGGAATTATAAAAAAATCTTTTGAAACCGGATGTTTTCCTGCAAAATTGAAAACCTCCAAAGTGGTGCTTGTGTTCAAAAAGTCTGACCCAATTGTTGTGAGTAATTATAGGCCCATAGCAGTCCAATCCTGCTTTGGTAAGATTTTTGAGATAATTTTTCTGAAGCGCCTCCTGCAGTATATTGAGTCAAATGACATCCTAACTAAAAGCCAGTTCGGTTTCCGAAAGAATATGTCAACTTGCGACGCTGTATTTGCCTTGCTTAAGGAGGTGTATAGTCGACTTGACCTTTCTGACAGTCTGTTGTGCCTTTTTTATGATATGACGAAGGCCTTTGACCTTCTGAATCACAGTTAGTTGCTGCATAAGCTACGAGCCTTTGGTATTGCTGGAAAGTCTCTCCTCTGGATCTTCTCCTACTTAAAGCCGGGTTTACACTGGTCAAGTTACTTGATTCAAGTTGACTTGAATGTTATGTAAACATTCAAGTAAAATTGACTGTTTGATTTTTCATGTGGACTTGAATCAAGTAGGCTAATAATTTGTGTTATGATTTGCCGGTATGATCAGCTGAATAGGAACAACCTCCGTGAAAAATCTATCTAACCAAGTTTAAATGCAAATGCAAAGACTTTTAAACTGTAAATTAGGTACAGTATAAATTATGCATATAATATTATGAATTATTATTTACTTTGCTTTTATTATTATTTGTGTGGTTAAATGTTAATTAGGAATAATTAGACCAGATATTCATTTTTTACATGAATGTTAGATTTGGGCCTTAAGCACATAAATATTAACTGCTTACCATACATTGACCACTAAGTTACAGTATAAAAAGTAAACACGAGTTTGCTAACAAAATTTGGTTGCCACAATGTAAAACGAATGTTCCTCAAGACAGACGTTTTGTGTACTGAAGTATTATTTTTTGAAACACATATAAAAATTTTTGGGAATGTTAACTATGTTTTTGACGTCTTTTTAATTCAAAACGAAAGGTTATATTTATGTTTCAAGTCTAGGTCGCACCGTCACTATTATGAACAACATTTAGTAATATAAATGATACATGATGCATTGCCTACTACCTTAGGAGTAGGCTCATATATGTCTTTCTAAGTCGAATGATAATCCGCTTAGGCCTAAGTCTACCTGGTAGTATGGGGTATTCAACTACACTGGTCCCCAAAATTCCAAATTTATTGAGAGTCTTTTGCGAAAGTTTTGTCCAAATTAATCACAAAAAGTTTGAAATTTACCCATCGAAATAAAGTTGGTTATGTATAAAACCATGATTAAACTCATAATGCCTATATAAATGAGCTACAATTACAAAGAACGCGGGTTCACGCGGCCTTCTCCTTCGTCGTTCGGCGACCCATACACTGAACGATCAGTCAAAGGACTAATAATTCCAGGTCGGGACTGTCCAGATGAATCCGTCTGACCGATAGTTATATGCATGGGGTGGCCTTAATATTTTTATTTATTGACCAGAAAAACCTATGTTTCATGCGTACTGAAATGTACTGTGTAAATAATTTAGACTACCGGTATTTAAAAATATGGCATTGTTGGAATTAGTTATGTATATCACTTTTTAAGAGACATAATTCCACTTAGTGACAAATTCCTTATCTACTAGAAACGCCCAATTTTGAACTCATTGTCAAGATTGCAACAACCACCACCTTTATTATATTAACCTATACTACCACACACAACCGAATTTTGTACAGTTCCGTTGTGGCTTTGATCTTCACAAAGCAGACTTAGAGACTTGTATGTATAAGTTCAAGTTTGTTTGACAGAAAACTATCCGTCTCAAATTCCTCTAAAACTTCACAGTTAAATGAAATGCTATAAAAAACCAAGAACTATGTTTCATTTTATAAAAATGTAATTTAATACAGTGTATAATATACCAACATAATAATACAAACCAAAAACCATTATGATATTTATCGTGATTAATTTAACTTTGCAAAATCATAACAAAGTCTAAGAAATCAGCTGTAGGCTAATAAAATATTCTTTGGCAAACTACGGATTTTAGTAGTTGGACAAATTTACTGCAGATAGCTGCATGTGTTATAATAATACATTTTTACTTGAATGAAGGATTCAAGTGAAATCAAACATGTTGAATAACTTAATCTTCACTTGACTGAACGTTTACACGAGTCAAGTCTACTTGACTGTCCATTTTTTCTGACTTGATTCAAGTAACTTGAACCGTGTAAACGACCACTTTTGGTCACAACAACAAACAGCTGTTACTTGAATAACAAAACTTTTACTTGAAATTACGTTTACACGGGTCAAGTCATGGTCAAGTCGCCTACTTGACTCAAGTAACTTGACCCGTGTAAACCTAGCTTAAGAGATCGTCATATTGTTGTCACTCTGAAAAATCTGGATAATGACAATGTTCTCCGAACTTATAAGTCTGCACTTTCTCCCTCCATCAATGTCGGAGTTCCGCAGGGATCCAACTTAGGCCCTGTATTGTTCCTATTATATGTGAATGACCTTCATAGTACTTTATCTACAGGGAAAGTATGGCTTTTTGCTGATGACATCTGTCACTTGATCTATGACCATGATCGTAACTCTGTGATCAATAAAACACAATCTAGTTTGAATGAAATGTCCAACTGGTGTAATGATAACTGCCTTGTTCTAAATACTGAAAAAACAAAAATTATTGTCTTTTATAATAGAAAAAAGCCACAACTACATCCACAAGTGAGCCTAAATGGAACTCCCATCAGTGCCTGTGAAAATGTCAAGTATCTGGGGCTGCATATCACTGAAAACCTGGCCTGGGATAACCACGTGGAATCGTTATGTGCAAGATTGACCCCTGTCATTTATCTGATTTATAGACTTCATAAGCTTGTTAGTATTGAAATTTTACTTAAAGTTTACTATGGTTGCTTCCACAGCCTAATGTCATATGGAGTTGTTTTTTGGGGCAACAGTACATCTGCAAAGAGAGTTTTTCTCCTTCAAAAGCGCATTGTACGGAGGATGTGTGGTGCCGAACGTCTAGCCCATTGTAAACCTCTTTTTAAAGAATTAGGAATTCTTACACTATCTTCACTGTTCATCATGGAGTCAGCTTTACTTGCCAGAAACAATCCGGAAGTCTTTTTCACCAATAGTATGGTTCATAATTACAATACTCGAAGAGCTAATAATATCCATGTGCCTCAAATCTCATCAACATTGGCTGGGAAGAGTCCCTATTATAATAGTGCAAGAATTTACAATAAGCTTCCAAGGTCAATAACAAGCGAACCTAACTTGAAGAAATTCAAAAGCCTATTGAAGGAATATTTGGTTGAAGCGGCCTACTACAGTTGGGAAGATATGTTCCATGAGGCCTAGTATTCTGAAAATGACGACCACGTTGCATAAGCAATTCCAGTGGGATTCTACCAAGTATCAGGTAAGTAAGTAAGTAAGTAAGTAATGCAATGTCCATTAATAATGATTGTAAAATTTATAATCAATGACAAAACAGTTACATAAATGATAACTGGTGATAAAATTGATAAAATTCCTACACTATAATACATTTTGAACATTATTGTGCCGTAAAATTAATCAATATAAAAAAAAATTATATTTTTCATATAAGAAATACAAAATATATGTTTTATTGGACTGATTTTATTTTACACGTATCTCTCACGCCAAGGTGGCTGTGATGACCATGTGATTAGCATTTTGTTTGATCATTATCTGACGTTATTTTCTATCTCACAAGGGTCGAATACGGAGCCAATGTACACAATGAAACATAACTTTTTCACTACTGTATCTAATAAATTTACAATATTATACAATGACAATATTCCATTGTTTTTGTTCAACAAATAAGATGGAAAGGAATTTGGTAAACATACGAATACATTTATTCGTTATGAACAAATCTTTTTATAACTTTCACTTCATAATTCAGCTAGACAACTCCACTCGAACTAATGAGTTTTTCCAAAACTTCAATTCGAGTAGTACAAATTCGGCTAGAAAAATTCTTGATAGGCCTACTCTAGTACTCACACATCTTTAATTTAAATTTTGATGAAAAGCAATGTGGTTTCATCCACAGTATGGTACTACAGCACAAAAAAGAAATTTAATTACTGTTTTGAATTAAATACTGGATGTTTTACAAAGTTTCGCAGTTACATCATCTCATGTTTTGTCAAATGTCCATCACCCTAAAGGCACTTGCATCAATGACTATAAAGGCCATCAAATTTATGGATAACAAGGGAAACTATAAGAAATAAAAGTATCATAATTGTGAAAATCGTCATCTTGCAAATTTGTCAACAATTAATATTAAAAAAGATAATTAGTGATTTACAAAATATCCAATAACATGTAGTTTATGGGAATGTGTACACTATTCAACCCTCGTATATTACCTTTCTGTTGCAACATACTAACACTATGATTAGGGTTAAGACTGCCACTATGAAAGGTATAATGGGTAAACATTAAAGAATAAAATTGGATATAGCTTACACTTTTTACGATACTGGCTCTGTGAGAGACAATCTCTTCTGTATACTTTCGGTAAGCTGCTTCTTGAGGCATCTTCTGCAGAACTCTCAGGGTTTTCCCATAAAGGACAGTCAGCTCATGAACAGGATTCTTCGACACATTCAGTCCCGTCAACCCTGTTGTCTATAAAACCACATGTTACATATTAGGCTAAGTTTGTAAAAAAATAATTAAGCTTTGATCTAGAACTGAAATCTAACATTAAACAGCTATACGGGCTATACCTTTAGTTTTGGGGCAAAGAGAAAATTATGTTTTGACAGCCATTATCATTGACATAAAAATACTAGAGATCTCTTCCTGATCGAAATTCAACCAAAATTCCAGTTGACCTGGACCCAAAAAGTTTAAAAACATTAACAGAATCATCTGTTCTCCCTGGTTTTCTAGCAGTTGTTTTTACAACACCTGTTAATGATTCAATCAATTATCCTTCCTCCGTAAGATTAACATTGGAACATTGAAAGCCTGTGGAGCGTAGCCCTGGAGTACAAAGTGAATTAGATTGAGATTCTGTTCATCTATAGGACCTTTCTAACGGTATGCGCGGATTTCTTCTATGATGCACACAAGCTGAGAAAAAAGGAGGGAAAAAACATGCTTGCATATTACTATATAGATATGTCCCCTAATTTAAATTAATGTTTAGATATCAGTGAATCTTTTAATATCTATTTTGCAATTCCAAAAATTATAGACCTAGGCCTACTGGTAGCTTTCTTTTGAGGTATTTCTGTTTAAACTCAATTATGTTCCATTGTGAACCAGTCACATACAGGGCCGGCTCTACTATATAAGCGAACTAGGCGACCGCCTAGGGCGCCAAGGCCTGAGGGGCACCATCGCGGTGGAGACGAGCGCCCCAGGTCTGTCATAAAGAGGTCCAACGACCGGCAGTAAAAAGCGCCCCGTCAGAAAGTAAACAGCGCCCATCATCGGAGGCCAAGAGCGCCCTCCAAAACACACTTGGGGCGTTCCCAAAAGGACGTAAGTAGCGCCCACAATTAGCAGTAAAGAGAGGATGAGTCAACGATCAGAGGTGAAGAGCGCCCCACTTAACATTTTATTGATGTCTGAAATGGATCTTTGCATCTTCGCAGTGGATAAATAATTGATTTCCAATTTTTTTACAAAAAGTTATGTATAGTTTTTTTTTTCATTCCAAGTGATTTACCTAATAATAAATCGGTAATCAAGATCTATTTTTATCTTAAAAGTTTTTTTTACTGGGCTGCTGGGCTTCACTTGATTCTAAGCTTAGTTGGGATAATCACATTGACCTCCTTTGATGCAAATTAAGATCTTGTTGTTCTGGCGTTTAAAAGCTGACATGCCTCTCAAGTTAGGTCGTATTGCTTTCTTTGCATTTTTTAAATCACGCTTAGAGTAAGGCACTAAGCTTTGGGGGCACTCACCTACTGTTCGTAGGGTAGGCCTATTACTTTTGCAGAAAAAAAAGCTGTTAGGGCTTTGTGTGCAGCCTCGCAGTTTGAACATTGTAAGCCTCTGCTGATTCAGCATGGAATCTTGTCTACATATTATGTTTAGATATAATGTATACATATTCCAATGTCTCTTGGCTGTCAAGGCTCAGGAAAAAATCCTCCTTTGAAAAATGATATGCATGATCATGCAACAAGATTTAACTGCAATGTTTTTAGGCATAGAGTTAGGCTTGACAAGACATTAGTTTCCCTGTTTCAGAAATTAGATTCTTCAATTCATTGCCACTAAATTCAGACAACAATCTTCCACAAGCTTTGCAAATACCTACCTTCGATGTTGGCAAATCCTTTCTATGATAGGCTATAGGAGAATTTTAGGATGTTGATCAGACTGGGCTTGCCTAATTAGGCTAGTGTTTATGCTGGCTTCGAGGTATACGAGTGACATGCTTTTGCTTTGGAGTGATTTATTATTTTTATTTTTTTATTATTATTTTTTTTCGTGCACATGGTGTGCTGTTGACTTTTCTGGACTTGAATACTGCATTTTTTCATGGACTTGCCTTGTTTGTGAGTCAATAGGAAGAGCTTGTATTGTTTTTTAGTTTTAAGATAGTTTTAGTGACTTGGCCTGTTGTTTACCATTGAAAGGCTGAATAAAATTTTGAATCTTGAAGGCTGGTGGCTCACCTTGCACTACACCTTGCTCTGGAATCAAGCTTCTCTTGTTCCAATTGGGGCATGTATCTAACACATTCCTCTGTGAGCTAAGGTATGCGATCAGCCCACCAAAAAGCGCACAAGTGTAAACATACCAATTGAGGTGCTCAGCAATTAACTAGGTCTAGACTAGTTATCAATAATTTAAAGTTCATTTAAAGCAAACTTGCATGTCCTAGTCAAAAGCACAGGCGAAACTTCGCTATCCGACTCCACCGTTAATTATCAATGTAGAAATTTTGATATTTCGATTATTTGATAGTTGTAATTGTTTGAGTTAAGATGTACGTAATACCATCATATGGTAATTTATTTATACTATAGCCTACTCATAATAATAATCTAACCTAACAGTCAAACTTCACCGTAAATCTCCGTCATTTTTATTGACAGCGATGTTTATAACAACAAAATTAATAGGGCCTAGTGTTTGGAAACATTTCAAACACATTTTCCCTCAATACAATGCAAAAAATACCTTTCTGATTCGTATTTGGCAGCATTTGTATGACGCCATTTTAGGTCTAACGAAGTCTGCTTCTTCTCACAATTAAGATACACCTACACAATAAACATGGGTAGTTTATTTTGTGTTTTTCTTCGATAATGTTACAGGTAACACTAAGTTAGCTAAAATTTGTAAGTTATTTGTTTTTGTTATTTTTAGTTACTTGTTTGCAAGATATTATTTGTTTTATTGTCAAAAGGTATTTTTAATTATATTAGGCCTATAACAAAACTAAATCAGGTGATAAAATCATAATTGTATTGTGTAATTGTAACATCTATAGAATAGCAAAATTATCGCAATATAGAAATTTTCACATCGACAATAACCCTGGAGTCGGATAACGAAGTTTCGCCTAATTGTAAAGTTGCAAAGTTCTCTTGCATTTGACTAGTTAGGCTGAGTTTATCATATGCTATTAGGCCTATGACTTAGGATGTCCAGTAAAAATACATACAGCTAATGTTTTTGACCAGTCGAAACAACAAGTAGCGTTCCAAGGATTTCTTTGAAAGACATTTTAAACATAAAACAAGTTTAAATGGACGAACTAGGCCTAACCTGCAGAGTCCTATTGTTAAGTCTAATAACGTTAACTGATTTCATAATAATTTACCTGTTTTAGGACCTGTCCAGCAATTTTCGATGCCATTATTTACACTATATGTCTGCAATATTAATGTAATACGGCAAGTAGAATGGGTTAATTCCTAATTTCTATAAAGCTTTGACCTGATTACCGACGTTTGCAAAAATCCGACCAGACGACATTGCGATTGCACAAATTGCACTTGTAAAGTAATAAATTGAAACAGCTGAGCTGAGAATTGAACGGATTACAGCTGGCCTGAGCAATAACAGGGCTACAGGAATGATTTACAACTTGTCATTATGTACATTGATGTGTAAAAGGTATAAACCTTATATATATAATATATATATATATATGTATGTATATATATATATATATATATCTTTCGTTATAACTATTATTTAAGTTTATACATAAAGTAGAAATAAACAACGTGTTTGTAAATTTTATTTTTTATTTTTAATAAACTACCTAATACGGTAATAAAAAAATTGGGGGATTTTCTTTAATTTTTGAATGTTTAGCGTAAAATATTCTTCTTTTCTAATAGACGTGGTGGGTCTAAAAACTTAACGGTCTAATCTTTTAACACTCTTATAAAAGTTACTTTAAACATAACTAGTAGGCCTAGGCGTTGCTGGAGATTTGCCGATTGGAAATATTTTCGCATCTCCTCGGACCATATCGCCGGGCAAGTAAAAATAAGAGTGGCCTACTGTGAAAAAAATGTTTCAGGAAAACAAATTGAAATTACTATTGGAAATGAAAAGTTTCTTCCAAACTCTAAAAATCATCTTTATTCCAACTGCAACAATAAATAAAAAGAGTGTATAGTATTTTATTTTGTTAACCAACACCCTAGTAGCACACATTGTTGGGCCAACGTTGGATTATGGTTAGGATGGTAGGGAAATGGTCATTTGGCATTTTTGAGGTTTGCCCAGCGAATATATTGTCAGGTAATTGTAACAAAACATTCCCACCAAAATTCAACGTTTTGCTACTGTTAAAAAAATCCTACCGTTGGAATAATTCTAATAAGGTTGGGAATGTCGTAATTGGGCCAACGAACTGATTGTTGAGTAGTTTTCATCAGCGATTCCTAATAAAGCCAATGTTGAGCCATCAGCAGGTATGATAAATCTTGGTAAATCCTACCGTTGTCGCACAATGTAAAATAACGTTATTTTCACATAAAAAGTAAATAAATGTAAAAGAAATTAAAAATCTAAAATGCTGTTTTACCTGAAAAAGATGATAAACTTTGTGATAAACTTGAAAAAAGTAATATAATGGTGGAATTCATGCATAACGTTGTCTTCACATTTTATTTTTCACGATGATTTTACATTTGACTTCTTTTAAGAAATAATTAATTTCTCTCATGTTCTACAAAGATCGGGTTGCACTTAAATTCCTAAATAACTCTGAAAAATCTAAGTTTTATACTTTTAAAATAATAAAAGTTATACTAATAACAGCTATAGTTCGTAAATCCTACCGTTGTCTACACACAGCACACAATGTAAAAAAACATATTTTCACATAAAAAAGTAAAATCGAAAACATTTTTAACACGAAAAATTATAAAATTTAAAAACAATATAATTGTGAAATTTAAAAGGTTGTTTTCACACGTTTTATTTTCACCTTAGTTTTACATTACTTCTTTTAACACGTTCACGACGGCATGGGAGCGATCGCTCCCACGCGGAACTCTAATGCCATCCTGATGGGTGCGATCGCTCCCAAGCTGCACTGCTTTACAATATGATTTATTTTTAAGCCAGGATCTGAGCTATATAGAAATCTGAAACATTTCACAGCACTGCTCAATAGTATAATGTATTTCGTGACCATGTGGGTTTTTAATTGGCAGTGCTGCTGCTACGGCGAGGTAACGAAATTATTACTTCTAGGATGGTGACGAGGTTCGAACAAACCCCTCGACGCCGCGAACGTGTTAAGAAATTAATTTCTCTAATCTAATGCACTACAATGATGGGGTTGCGCAGAAATTACGTAATAGAACTATCTAAGCTTTATACTTTCAAAATAATGAAAGTTATACTAATAACAGTGTTTACGTTGAAGAAAAACGTAACAGTAAACAACTTGTAAAACCGGTACTGTAACGTTATTTTCACAATTTTTTTATATTTATAAATACATATTAATTTGTATTGAGTAAAACCTGTTAAACTGGTATAAATGTATTAACTTATCAAGTTTATTTAATATTTGCATCTGTTATTATGAAGAAGATGAAGTTTATTTTGTAGAAATAAATTTTCTTTATATAAAATACGATAAATTGCTGTGAAATTGTACTTATCCCTGAAAAACCCCCGGGTAAGTCCACTATCGTACAACACCACGGAAAAGTAATACACGCATACTCTACGTAGTTTAACCTCATTTGAACTAATTTTTAAATTTTTTATGCAAGAGCAGCTGATAAAATTGCAGGCCCACCTTATACAACATTAGGACAGTGATTTGTTAGTCTTCATAATCAGGCCGGTAATTATTGTGATGTATGGGCATTGCCCGGCGCGGTGCACGTTTGAGGGGTGGGTAGCGTCTGCCCATGACGTTCCCACAGGACGGGCACGCGCGGCCTTGGCTGGCACGACGCCGGACTGTGCTGGTGAATCGTGTAAACAAATCCGTGAGCTGCAGTTGTGTGTGCGGGCGGTAGTATACCTCAAACCAACAACTCTCATGCCACGACAATTATAGTATTGTTGTTGCATTTGACAGAGACAGAATGAAACAGATTCTCGAGGAAGTCGCCATATGGTTATTTTAGATTACAATCCTCGTTCTATTAATTAAATTTCGGCAATTTGGAGTATTATCTAGTTTGTGATAAGAGTGAGATGCTGGCCAGCCCAAGTACAATTTTAATCAGTTTTATTCAGTTTTATTAATTTTATCATTATGATAACTTTTAGTTTTAGCGACTGGGACAACTTTTTATTGAATCATTTGACAAATATGTCGTCTTTTGATAACCAATGATTGTACAAGGTAATTTTATTTCATTATTCAATTTCGACGTCTTAAGAGTAAAATTGTGATACCATGACAATACAGTGTTATCCTAATAAAGCCAAAATGACTTTCTCAATGGAGAAATAAACTATAAAACAACGCCTTAAAATAGTATGATGTATTTTATAGATAATTATTTTATAATAGTTGAGTTGTGTTAGAATTTATCATTGTTTTACTGTTAAAATTTGATTTAAAACATCATATTTAAAATGACGTCATATCAAAGCCGACCCCCCCCCCTTGCACATCACCTAACCGTCATTTTCAATCTGGACCCTCCCCCCCCCTATTTTCAGATGACGTAATTTATGGACAGCCCCAAAGTACACCGATAGTACCATATTGCCGGCATTAAAATACGGCGTTAAAATACGGGCATTAAAATGCATAACCTTTTACCAAATCAACAAAATGAAATAAACAACATTCAAACTTTAAAAAAACAAAAAAACTCAAAGAATACCTGCTCAACCGACCCTACTATAAACTCTCTGAGTTTATAGAGGAACATAAATAAAACACGGCTCTATACACCACACACACTACACTTACACAACACAAAGAAGAACGGACTATTCCCCGGTCTTTAAGAACTGCGACAGAAGACATCTATGGTAAATGTAGTATTGATTTCGTTAGAATCCTCATTAACACAATTGTACATTGATACATATTACATTTATAGATTCAAAGCGTCTACCACCGACAGCTCCGGAGACATCTCTACGGTCAATCTCAGTTGATGCGCTGTGCAGAATGTCTCTTTTAATCATGATTAGGCGGATTTACGAAGGTTGGGGCCCTAGGCCAACTTTTATCTGTGGGACCCCCCCCCCCCCTTCGTCACAGACCGAAGTATGATACTAAAATCCTCAAATTAAGCTAACATCGTCCTTAATTTTTTATCCTATGCTCTGGTACGAGTAAAGTGTAATTGTATGTGTACACTCTGATCTCTGAGATCGAGCTCGTCTTGAAAAGATGCTGGATTATCCAGCTGTTGAATGGGGGGGGGGGGAATGGGGCTCAATATGCTTTATCATTGACTATATAGTCAATGGATATATGCTATATGGAGTCACTACTCTCTGCTCAACCGTTTGTGAAAAGCGTGCCGCTGTATTTTAGGGATGTTATGTCCGTTACGTTGGTCAAATTGCTGTTGGTGGAAGGCTATCAAAAATTGTCAAGATGGCTATCAGTTCTCAATTTTACCAAAACGTATTTAATAGTGTAGGTGCAATGGGGTCCTTATTGATCTGAATTACTTTGTTAATATTACTATATTGGTACAAGTGTGTTGCTTTCTGAATTTTGATACTTATGGTACTACACAAAATTTTGATATCCAATTTTTATACAAAAAAATGGTAATAGTTTTAGAAAATCTTTAAATTAAACAAACATTAGTTTTAATATCATCTAGATTTTTTAACAGCGTCTCACGAATAGCAAACTGGCAACCAAAAAATATCAAGGGGAAAGCGGTGCACTTTTTGGACACAGAGAGGTAACTTTAGTTATAATAAAAAGCCCAAAGGGGCCGCCGCGTCGTCGCCCAGTGTTGCCACCAATAGTGACTTAACCTACAGGTAGCTCATGATCATCCGCAAATGACATGAAAACGGCAGACGCCACAATGTCTTCACCAAACTGTTGTGTTGTGAATTTATGGTTTATCAACTAAAATAGTCTGCATTTTTACCGTGCAAGTACATCCTTAAAATATATATATATATTTGGGACTGGGTGCGGCCCCCCTGCAAGCCGCGGCCCTAGGCCAGGGCCTAGTCGGCCTAGTGGTAAATCCGCCACTGATTATAAAAAACCTCTCCTTTAAATCAGCAAAATCACGGATTGTCAGGGAAACTTAGGGCTGCCGAGAGGGGCCTATTAGTAACACCATATACAGTATGCATTTTTGAAGACCTAAAAATTATCAAACCGAAACAAAGTATAGCCTATGACCTGATTAGTGATCAGCCTTTATGAGTCTCCGCGGTTTGAAGCTCTGTGTCGGTGAACAGACACCGCGCCACCCCGAGCGCCATTGGAGAGCTACACCACCATCACTGTGCTCGTGCTACCAGTGCACCTGTAGACTCGATGTTGTGGTGCTCCTTATCTGTCCACAAAGTATAGTACTACATCCAAAAACAAGTTTACAACTCCTGAATATTTCTGAGATTGATTGAAATGAGCGTGGTTTCTTCAGATAATTTCATTAGACATTTACAGTTGTAAACAAAATAAAGGTAATTAATAAAACCATTTTTAAATAAATTGTATTACACATTTTTTCCTATAAGCTTAGCCAATTGAAAATACTTAGTCTTAAAACCATTGCTCTCAAAAATTATTAACGTGGTAGCTCTCAAATAAGGACCCTCGGACCCAGCCAAAGTGCAGGTTTGATTCAATTTTTCATATACCGTATATAGCCTACCAGTACCTTATAGTAATTTTAATAAAATATTATTATGAATCTCTAAAGGGAAGGAAGCAGATAGTGGGCATTAATTCAAAATAAATATCCAAAGAAATGAAAATAGAAATGTGTATATTGTATCTGATTCGACGGGGGGGCTTACACCGGAACTCTGCCCCGGGCCCCCAAAATTCTCTCTGTGGCCCTGGGGAAACTAAGATGCTTTTTCACATATCCGCAAAGGTAAAAATCGGCTGGAGTCAATCCGTGTATCTAGACCACGGCCACCCCGACCTTTTAATCTTGGACCAATAATGAAGCCAAATAAACTAAACCAACTAAAATATAATTTTATAGTGAATGCGTTAAAAACATAAGAAGGTCTTAGAGTTTTAGGAAATAAGTTATTGATGTTTTATGCATTCGCTAGACGTAAAAGAGCGTCGGAGTGAGGCCTACCCACTTGGAGGCATTGACCAACAATTTGCACGCTGTACTGTATTTCTATCGAAAAAGTTGTACCCGTGAATGAGATTCAACAGGCCATTTTAACGGAAATCAATAGCAAAATTAATTTTACAGAAACTTTTCATTTTTGCTCGGAAACTTATTTGAAAAATAAAGAAAATAAATTCAGCGTTTGCTCTTCCTCTTACGCTCAGTTGGTCCTTGGGCACGGCAATCTCCACTGTATAGATGAAAATGTTGTATTTGGTGCATTCATTGATATCACTATGGAAAGGAATTCCAGAAATGGTCATTATCCAGACTAACGTAAACCTATATTAGTTTTACGTTTATTTTTTGTGAGTTATTTTTTTACAAAGTTATACTGTATATTATCTTTTTTAATAAATCGGTAATAATTTATTTTACCTGGTGGAATATCATAGGAATGGCGATTTCCTGTGAAAATAATTTCTTTACAGATGGGGGCAGAAGAAAGTTTCCCCAGTGATGTGATGAGGCAATGATGATTATAACAAGGCAATAATTTATTATTAGGCCTACATAACTGCATCCTGATTTCCCAATTACTACTGTATAATTTGATTGATATTCAAAAATAGCAAATTTAAATGATTTGCTAAATTATCCTATTTTTTATAGTTTACATGCAAATCAAGTTAGGCTTCCTGATATGCTTTTAATATTGAGATATTTCATTGTTGTTTGATTTGTGCAATAATTTAAAATTCTCGATTTGGAATGTTTCGGTATTACATTTTTTACCAATTATCATAACATTACTTATTTATTTAGATATAGTATTAATTATTGCGTAGGTATTCATTGTTTATGGTGAAAACTCCAATACGACGTATATATAGACAAAGTCTGCAGACAGTCGTTGAAAACCGGAAATGCTTACTATGAGTCGGGACCGTATCCGCTAGCCGAAGAGGTTTTCGCTCCTAGCGGTCAGTAGTACCAGGACATTGTATGCTGCGTGGATACTCTATCGGTCAAATTAATTAAATCTGTAAAAAACCAATAAAATCAAACACTAAACACAAAAAAAATTAACGTTGTATGTATTGCTATATATATTTTTTAATTAAAAATTCATATACAGTATCTACCTACAGTAGGCCCTACTGTAATTGAAATGTGCCTCATGAACTTTAAATGTGAAAAGTTTACTATGCTTTAACCAATTTTTCCTTAGTCAATATATATAGACAATTATACAAATAGTTTTCTTATCTTCCTGAAAATTGGCTGAAATTCAATAAAAGTACATTGACGAGCAGTACTCTATACCTAATACAACATGATGGTATTCTAATTCTTTATTTGAGAAGATTTCATTTTCTAAGATCCTTGAAAATTATCCTCAATAACATCTTGGAAACGGTATAGTTATCCGAATTCGTAATATCCTTTTCCTACCACTGCATGGAAATAATCACATTGCCACAGCTGTAATCCTACGCAAAACAGTTCATTTCCGTTTTCCGGTCCTTTTCCGCTCTAGAGCGGAAATGGAACATTGGCGCACGCTAAATCAAGGTTATTTTAAATCTACAATAGGTTAGAACGGTAAAGAAGGTGACGTCACAACACAGACTAGTTTCTATTGGTCAGAAACCACATGACAATCACCATAATTATTACAAATTAATTGTAGTTGCTTTGCTCTGAATCAGCTGATTTCACGGTCAGTATTTTGATAACACTAACTTCCGGTTACACATCTATGCAAGTGATTACGATTTATTACAGTTATTAAGTTAATGAAGTTAATGAAGTTAAATTTAAAGTTGATATAATTGTGTACGTTTATTAAATACATTTAATCGGTCGTAATTATGGTGGTAGGAAAAATATTGTGTGTATTACGAGCACAAATAGTCATTGCCGCTCTTGAATTGTTTGGCCGCACTCAGCTGACGCTTCGTGCGGCCAACTACATTCTCGAGCGGCAATGACGTTATTTGCGCTCTTAATACACAAATAGCTATTTCATTTGCCAAACTGACACGGCACGTGAGTGCATCAAAATTTATCAGATGACTCAATACAGAACTGTACATTGTCAACTCTCCGACGGCGCCGGTGGCATTGCTACCAACCACCTCTACCCGGAAGACCCGTGCAATCAGCTGATTCACCATTGTTGTCACTTCTTATTACTGCCCAGAGCTCACCTGTCAGGTGTGATATCACCGTGACGTCATAGTAGGCTTGGTATGACCTCATATCGCTGCTGCTTTCACCACCCGGCCCCTCCTGTATGAGCAAATACGCACCACTCTGGTTCTTGCGTTATTGTCGCACTACTATAATACCAGATAATACTGATTCTACGTGGCTATACGTAGGTGTATTTGTTTTTACAGTAATTCTGTTGCAAATTATAACAAACATGCAATTCACTATCAAACCACTGTATATAGCCTAATTGTAAAATATCATGAAATAACTACAGTTGAGTTTTAATACAAAATCTTTTAATGTTTTACAGTTCACATATATGCCTTAATTTTGAATTAATACTTGCTAGCCGCCTGTTGGTTTTTAGTAATTTCTGATTTGCAATTCCCAACAAGAAAAGTTTAAATTGAACTGTAAGAAAATTTGTAATGTATGGAAATTTAATTGAATTGTGATAAGGAAAACAAACGTTAATAAGAAACATCAAACGTCATATGGTTGCCGAAAAATGAACAGTAATCGCACAGTTCAATGGAGGTTTTTAATATCTCCACTCGGTTAGATATTGCATAGTATAATTGTCAGTCAGTTTATATTTAAACAATAAATTAAATATTAAAAAGTGTTATTTATATTCTGATTACTTTATTAAATTGATTGTCAACATAGCTTACCGGGCCAGCGTATGGTGAATTAATGTTGAATTCACACAAAAAGTCAAAATGATGAGACTGTAGCGTACTAAGTTGAACCTATTAAACATTTCTCACACAATAACACCCACTACAGTAAACTCTGAAATGACTTTTACTAGGAGATTAAAAACATATTATTATTTTAAAACATTTACTATGCCTTTCCATGCTACTAGTTCCAAGTTATGTTTTCGCCCTGCACACATTTGATAGTGATGGTGTTTTCGGTGGCCCGTGGCATCATTATGAGTTTGAGAGGTACCAGCTGTCACGCCGGTGTTGACCGTTAGTTCACCGGACTGGGAGTAAATATAGATAACTGTTGTATAAATAACCACCCCTACTGCACTCTGGCTTCCGTGATCCTTTTGATGTTACAGTAAATAACTTACCTTATATCTCCTGGAGACGACATATTTCCATGTTTTATTATTCAACTTTTTTCTCTGATTGACGTAAGATGTGAAAAGAGCCTTTATCGCTGTAGGTAATGTTCTTTTTGAATAACAGCTTTATATCCCTCACGTTTTATAGTGCCCTCGAAACATGTCCGGAAAACTGATATAGTGATGAATATTTTGATATCTTAAGGCAACTACGAAAATAATAATTTTATAATTTAACTTTATTTATAAGGCATACAAAAGTTTTGTTTTCTCCATAAAAGTTTTCCAGTCTATTGCCTATGTAGGGTTGCAAAGGCTTAGTGATAAATCCAATGTTCATTTACGTCATGTTTAAACTTTAATGAATAACATTCTTCATTACGTAAAAATATCCCCATCACAGCAGACCGGCGTACACAATTTATTTCAAAGGAATTTACTAATTTTTCTTATTTTTATAAATGTAGGTCTACCATTAGAGCTTGGGTTTATCTATGCTTGGGGATGTATGTATGCTGTCGTTTGGTTGTTTACACCTTTAAAGAAAATATTTGAAGCTAGGTATTTTAGCCAGATGTTATTGAATAGAGATAAGGTATATTTCCCAGCATAAAATAACGTTGGTAACATATTTTTGTATCTTCTCTCCAACTAGTTAACCTAAGTAAATAATTCTACTGGACGTTTTTTGGGACCTTCAAAAAGAACCTAGGCCTATTATCTGCCCGATTCAAGGTCTTACGATGCCTTCATTCTTGTAGCTCGCCCAGGGTAAATTCACTAGTATAGTGGTATGAACTCGGATAGATAATAACAACCTCATCCAATCAGCCAGACTTATGTTTTCAGCAGGTGGTCGAAATTGTCTAGAATCGAAAGTATGGTATTCAAATTCCCACGGACCGGCGGCGGCGGTACGGTCATTGGTCACGTGACTGGAGCGTAAATTGGCCGACCACGGTATTACACATCTCAAGGTCGCTGGGTATCGCGGCGCGGTGGTTGGCAGCAGTGCGTGGCGCGCCATCTACCGGTGAACACCGCGACTGTGACTGTCAGCGCTGTAGTGTGATAGCTCTGTGGCACGCGCCAGCTGTGTTGATTACTCGGTGTACACGTACACGCGCGTCAATACAACACCAGCTGATCCCAGCCGGATATGGATAATCCCACTTGAAAGGTAATTTATGGTTCCATTAAAATATTATTTTAGATTCAATAGCAAATACTGTAGTACACACAATTAATTCGCCATTGAAAGTAGCCTATAATAAATTGTTCTACAACCAGGTTGGTACAATTTTAATCAACTTATAAAAACTATCTAGGCTTTGTAATAATTTATTGTTCAAATCACAGATAATAAAAGAATACTAGGGGGCCCGTGCAGCGCAATGCGCTGCATTTATTAGAGTATAGGCCTACCTGGTGATCAAACCTAACTCTATTTTAATTTTTCTAGTGTCTATATACGCCAGTGGCATTTTGTAACGTTTTGACGGGGAACGGTCCAAACCCCAGTCTTGTTACTTTCTAACATCGACCAGTTGTTAGAAAGCATCATTAATTAAATGATGATGAACAAAGTTACTTTAAATACAAATCAAATTATAGTGAAAATCAGAGTAAACATTAATGATGTTTCATCAATCGATATTCATTACTAATTTTCCAACTTACCAATGTGATAGTGTTGAGATTTGGTGGTTGTTCCTTTAGATCTAAATTAGCTATAAGATTGCATAGTTGTTCTTTTGCTGATTTGTCTTAGGGCCTCTGTCTAAACACTCCTATAAAATTTAGAATACATTCACAGATGTTGGATCTACATAGTTCATCAAACATAAAACGTAAATGACAACTGAATAAAAATCAACATTTCATTACAACTACCCGGTCCTATGAGTTATGCAGCACTGCACTACGGCTGTTTTGTAGTACTGTATGAGGTACTTAGTCGTCAAAATAGTGAATGAGTCCACATTTATATTTATAAAGAACTAAATCCTCTTGAACTTAACTGTCTATGGATTTACAAAATTTAAAGAAATCATAAAAATTAAGAGAATCTACATCTTTGTTGGTGTAGTCCATTTTAGTTTTATGTGCATTAAAATTTTGGTTAAAATTTCTCTTTATACAAACCATTTTAATTTTAAATAAGCTTTTTTTACATATTGGAAATAAAAAACCTTAAAAAGGCTCTTTTAAACAGGTGTTTTAATATGTGTAGCATTCTGCATTACATTTTTTTTTTTTTTTTTTTTTTTTTTTTTTTTTTTTTTTTTAGTAAACAAACAGATTATTAGACATACAACCAACCATACCCTTTCCTTAATTTTCCTGTAAATTATATAGTTCACAGCAGTTTGAAAACCCATGCACACAAATTTAGTTCTATTTTAATATTTGTCACCTTCCGTTATTGTTTCAATACTAATCGGACAACCCACCCAGATCAAAAATTTCAATTTACAAAATTGGTTCGTACAGAAAAATTAAGTTTTCTAGGGTTAAGTTACTAATCTTTTTTGTGCCCATGTAGGCCTACACGTAAATAAAACGTTCAAACAAAGTCTACCCGCTACATTTTGAGAAAAGGTTAAAACCTCAGATTAGACCCTCCTCGTATTGTGTTGATATTTCAGTACCAGTTCAATTTGCATCTATTCAGCTTTTAACATATGTGTTTGTTTGTTTAACTATCAACAGCTGTTTTATTTAGCAATTCAAAATAAATTGTTTCCCATGTTAATCTTATGGACAAAAACTGAACTTTGAGGGCTTCCTGTGAGCTTCAGAATTAAAATATCAAAAATCTAAAACCTTATTGCAAAACTACGAACTAAGACCATTCTTTTGGCACCTCAAACTTAAAAATTGGTCCAGAAATAAGGGAGGAGTAGTGTTAACAAAAAAAGGGCATCACGTATCTTATATAATAAAAGAGTGCATTTAAGGGTCTAGAGAGAGAACTACTGAACGGATCGAGGCCGTTTTGGTGTCAATGGATTTCTTATGACCCCTAGATGATAGGAAAAATATGGTATCCCTCGGAAAATGCCTTATAAAGCCGCAAAATGAAAATTAGACCTTATTTAGACCAATCTAAGACGTGATTTTGTCGATTTGTTTACTACTCCAGGTGATCCATATCTTACCTTGAAATTAGACACTAAAGTGTTTTTGTAAACAAAACAGACAACTTTTCAATTCTACTATAATTGACAGATACAAATAAAAACAATGGCAAGTAAAGTTGCAGTGGTTTTTTAAAGCAGTAAAATAAATATTTAACAGCTGATGCTTTAGTAAAATTTGGGTTGCTATACTATAAAAATAGTTTAATTAACATACATGATTTAATTTATGTATTTAAACTTAAGAGTTAATTATTAATATTTGTTTACACATATGTTTCATATACTATCAACTAATGAGCTTTATGTTTTGATATATATTAACATAATCTTTAGATCGTAAAATTCTTTCCACCATATTTTAACCCATTGATTTTTGTTATAACTAAGTCATAAAACATCATTATATTCATATGTTTTATCCTTTGAAGGTCGTGCAGGCTTTTGATTCTACATGTTTAACAGTTAGTTGGTTTATTGTTCCCACTGGTATAATGGAGTACTAAAATGTGAAAATGTGGAACTATGAACTGGAAGAAATAAGTCTTGAAATGTAAATAAGAAAGGTACCAAGAATAAGAAAAGGAGATGGAACTATGGTGGAAACAAAGATAGAGAATAAACATTTTGTTTAGTGTTTTATTGAAAGGTAAAAAACCTACTATACGATTGTCTTAGAGGACAATGCAGGAAAACTTAGTACACTCAGGAATGTACTTCTATAACATTGCGTGAAAAATTCAAGTCAGAACTTGAAAGCAAGGTTCAATTAGATGGATAAACACTGTGGAAGAGCCCACAGAATGGTGATCAGTGATGGTAGTGATACTAAAACCTAATTGGGACGTTAGACTCTGCGTGGATATAACAAAATTAAACAACGTAACAAAAAATTGAACGTAAGGAGGTAAAAATGCCAGAGGTTTAAGACACACTTATTTAGATTGGTAACAGTATTTCCAATTATTCCATTACAGTTGAATGGCAAATGAACTTATGGGTATAATTTCGCTCACTCAGATTCCATTCAATTTGCCAGAATTTGGAATTTTTTTTCTGATTTGTAAAAACCTTTAATTGTTCTTTTAGTCGCATAGACCTACTATATCGTAAAACCAATGATAGTAAGTATTATAAACTATTTAAACTTATAAACTATTAATGATATACTAGAGATCAAAATCCTCCTGATCAAAACTAGACGAACATTTTAGTTGATCTGGACCCAAGAAGTTAAAAAAAATTTATAACTGAAACATCTGTTCTTCATGTTTTAGCAGTAGTTTTTACAACAGCTGTCTAACGATTCAATCAATTTTCCTTAATCCAAAAGATTAACATTGAAACTTTGAAAACCTGTGGGGCGTAGCCCTAGAGTCCAACGTAAATTAGAATGGGATTCTGCTCATCTACTTCATACCTTTCTAACGGTATGCGCGGATTTCTCCTACAGTGCACATGAGCTGAGAAAAAAGGAGGAAAAGAAACATGCTTGCTTATTATAGAGGACTACAAAATCGCCTACTGGTCGAAATTCTACAAAATATTTATTTGATCTTGAGCTAATTAGTTTTAGAAAAAATTATAGATAGAACAAACTGTTTTCCTGATTTGCTGTAATTTGTTATTAGGTACAGCAGCTGTTTCATGATCATTCAATTATCCTCCTCCCATAAGATTAACATTGAAACTTCTAAAGCCTGTAGGGCGTAGCCTCGGGGGCCGATGGAACTAAAATACCATTCTGCTCATGCTACCTTTCAAACGGTATGCGCGGGTTTCTTTTACGTTGCTCACAAGCTGAGAATAAAGGAGAAAAAGAAACATGTTTGATAACTGTTCACATTGCTAAATAAATGAAAACATTTTAGTTTTAATACTATGTTGTCTGTGTATTAATAAATTCTGTGACCATTTTAAAACGTAAACATCAAATTCATGAATAATCATCATGAAAATTACCCGTCATTTTTGACGGGCTATTTGCTAGTTATATATATAGATTAGATCATTAAAAAAATAATTGCATGTTATATTGCAATTTTCTGTTTTAACTGCTAAGCACTTAACTTGTGTAACTTTCATCACTGCTTCTTCTGTGTGCACCTTTACGATCAATAAAAATTTATGTTCCGTTTTTATTCTATGGCTTATAAGTAGGAAACAGTACAGTACTTTATTTTTATGTTCACACAAATCTTTATTTTCTGACGTATAGTGACGTTAAAGTGTTTATGACTGGTCCATCAATTCTAGTTGATCAACAAATTTGTGAAAACTGAAAAATATATTGCCGCATAGACTACTGTATAATCAAAGTTGGTTTACATGACTTGTTAGTTACCTTAGGTACTATCCAGATACTGTTCTTATCCAAATAACAATGTCATTGGCATAGTTTTTTTCCTGGTCTACTACAGAACTACCTGAGTACGGTTAACAATTGTTGCACAACTATTCTGAGGCCTCGCGGGTCAAAAAATGGAGACCATGAAAGTCGGCACCAAAACCTGTCCATCGGCAAAAATCATCGAAGCGTTATTAATGCCACAATGAAAGTCGGCACCAGGAAGGTTTTGCAGTGGCCTCAGGTAGTCTCCCCTCCACAGGGCCGTCTTACCCCTATTTCTCTTGTCTTTTGCCCCCTTGCTAACTCTCTCACCACTAACGGTAATCATATCATCGGTCGACGGTAATCATACCGTCGACCCTTAGAAGTATTTGCTGCGCCGATGGTCAGTCGGGTGCTCTGTTCCCAATTTTTAAATCGCACGCGGTCACTCGTTTTTTAAGACAGTAAAATGCGGATAACCTACTGAGACATCAATTAGTTACTTACGAACAAATACCTCAAGTATTTATTTTTTAGGTAATATGTGAAAGAATGTAAATGTTTGGGAGCGGTACGTTAGATGATGTATTTAAACTGTAAAAAATATACACGTTAGTTCGTTACAGTTTTGTCCTGCATCTGCAAATATATAAAGTAATCAATAAGAAAAGCCTAGGCATACAGCCTTCTATAAAGAAACAATAAAACTGATTAATAGTAGAACCGGAACATAATAAGTTTAACAATCCAGTAACATCATTTTGTAACGATGAATTTTAGCTTTTACGAACCGGAATCTATTAAATACATTTGTCTAAAATATAATAAGAGTTATCACGATTTATTCATATTATCGTGTAAGATATGTTGTGGTCAAAGTTTTATCAACTTAAAAAAGGAATACTTAACTATACGTTACTAAAACCATTAATTTAATGGTGATTCCTAAATTGTGTACGGTAGTCAATAAAATATATTCTAGATTAATATCGTCTACACAGCCTGAAATTTTATGCAAATAAGCCCTGTCCGTGAGTTGGTAATGACATTGGGGGTTTCAAGTTATCACAGGGGGTAATGTTCAGAGAGTGAATAGTGATGACGGGGTATGAGCGTGAGGGGAGGTAAAAGTGGAAGGAGGAACCGGCGTGGCAGGTGCGGACTTTCATGGTGTCATGGCGGCCGCTCCCGGGACGGGTGCCGACTTTCATTGTTTTTTTTATAGCGACTAAGAACTGGTGCCGACTTCCGTGGTCCCGCAAAAAATTCATCATGTAATGCTTCGTCTGCTCCTATTTTATGCTTCTATTTTAAGTCAAATAAAATTGAGAGAGGGTTTAAATAAAAGATTAAGATTTTTTTTTTTTATATATTCATTATATATTTTGAATTCGTATTTAGCTTTAATGGTTCAAATTTGATCAAAATTTCTCAAATTTGAACCATCACAGCTTAATATGGATTCAAGACATATAAAAAATAAAAAGCGAATCAAATAGCTCAAGTCTTTATCTTTTATTTAAAACTCCTCTCACATTTACCGGACTTAAAATTAAGGCATAAAATGGGAGCAGGCGAAGCACTGCATGCTGACGTTCTGAGAGGACCCCTCTCACCCCTCCCAATAGATAACTTAGATTTACCGTCCCGTATCTGTATATATTAACTGTATAAGTGGGGAAGCGGAGTAAACAAAGTGCATTTAGGCTTTATTATTTTTTATCTTTAGTTTAAGAACTCATTAATGCATACGACAGGCTCATTACAAATTAGTGAAAAAATCAGGGCCGGAGGTTTTCTGGCGCCCTAGGCGAAATTTTCGATAGACGCCCCTCCCCCCCCAGATCCAATCTAGCCATTTATTTTATCCGTTATATCATATTACAAAAAATAACTTTTAAATGAAATATATATTTTTAATAACAATTTATTATCAGACAAAACGCTTAGAATAAAAAAACCATTCATATAATTTATTGTAAACAAAATTTGAACAACAATTATTTAATCACTGCAAATATGCGAAGGTTCATTTTATTGGGAAAAGCTAAGTGCGGGGCCTCTCTTAACCTCTGATCATATTCACTCTTTGCTCTTTACTGCCGATCGAGGAGGCCATTTACCGCATATTGGGAACACCTGTTTTACCCTTAATGCTGCCGTTCGAGGGCTCTCTTTACAGCTCAGGGGGCGCTGTTTACCGTAAATTGGGGGGATGGTTTCTGTCGGATGGGGGCGCTCTTTACCGCTGTCATATTCGGGTGGTATATATTTACCATCGATCATGGATGCTTTTTACCGAAGGTGGGTAACGCTGTTTAACTCCGATCAGGGGCGCTAATTTACCTTTGATCATGGACGCTTTTTACCGCCGGGGGGAAGCTGCTTAGCTCGGATCAGTGGCGCTATTTACCGTCGATCATCGACATTTTTTACCAGTGTGAGGAAAGCTGTTGAACGCCAGTCGGGGGCGCTTTTAACCGCCGATTGGGGGCGCAATTCCAATTTGCGCAATTTGGGCCTATTGGGGGTGCTGTTTAACGACGGTTGGGTCGATTTTTAAGGCTGATCCCGAGCGCTATTTATGCCTATCGGGGGCGCCAATCCAGGGGTTACTATACCATCTTTTGAGAGCGCTCTTTTCTACCGATCAGGGGCGCCATTTGCTGCTGGTCGGGGCGCTTTTTATCACTGACCGGGAACACTCTTTACGGCAAATCAGGGGCGCTAGTCTCCGTCGCGATGGCGCCCCTCATGCATCGGCGCCCTAGGCGGTCGCCTAGTTCGCCTATATGGTAGAGCCGGCCCTGGAAAAAATTAATTATATTTCCACAAACTACGCTTCATAGGCGTCGCAGTTACTGAAAATAAATTGCATCACTACCCTTCCCACTATCTATTTTCTGGGTCTTAAGATTGTAGTGTAGGCTATAGAACTGTTCTTGTCCATTTTTCACCGGTGGAAATATAGTTTAAATTTCACTTTTCTTCTCGGGCGGTATGGGGTTTATTTATTTAAATTTAAAATGTTGAAGGTATTAAAGATGTACAAAAAATATTGTCAGGTGTAGTTGGCAGTTGACAAAAATGGCAGCTTACAGAGACATTCTAAAATTAAAAACAAAATCAATCCTGCAAAAACATTTTCAAAGGCATGCAACTACTCACACTTCTTTCCTGCATTTATATTTTAGAAACAGCTCTTTTTTTCGATATAAATTAAGATTGTAGTGTAGGCTATAGAACTGTTCTTGTCCATTTTTCACAGGTGGAAATATTGTTTAAATTTCACTTTTCTTCTCGGGCGGTATGGGGTTTATTTATTTAAATTTAAAATGTTGAAGGTATTAAAGATGTACAAAAAATATTGTCAGGTGTAGTTGACAGTTGACAAAAATGGCAGCTTACAGAGACATTCTAAAATTAAAAACAAAATCAATCCTGTAAAGACATTTTCAAAGGCATGCAACTACTCACACTTCTTCCCTGCATTTATATTTTAGAAACAGTTCTTTTTTCGATATAAATGCAAACTACTGAAAGGAAGTGAAATCCATAATTAATTATAATAGCAGATATAATAATTTATTTAGGTCTGAAAATCATAGACGTAACATTCATCAAAACTTACCATCTTGATGCCGGTGCTAAATTTTTTAATCTTTTACCGGAAAAAAAGAAACAAAACATTTAAGCCCTTTCAAGAATATATTAAAATCTTTTCTAATTTCTCAATCATTTTACAGTGTTGGTGTATTTATGGGTCACGTTACAGATTCTACCCAATCAAATGAAAATCGTGTATAACAAATAAGTATACAAATTAACCTTATTAAAAGTTAGACTAGGTTTGTACTGTTTATATTTAATTGTTTTTTATATACTTTTACTATTTTATAATCTATGTTTAAACTAAATTTTATGTGTTATATACATTGCTACCAACAAAGAACATGATGTATTGGCAATAAATTGAATTGAATACAACAAAATATCAAACATTAATAAAAATTAGATTAAATTAAAATCCCAAATTCCATATTATTATTATATTAGCACCGAAATACAAATTTACATTTCAATCCATGCAAAACATAATCAAACTGATGTTACATTCATTGATGATGGAGGTTACCATCAGTATAACAAATAATGATTTACTCGTTTTTATCCTTAGGCCTTTTAACAAATTAGTCGAAATATATAACAACTATTTTAACTTACTCAAATAAACAACATATATGGCCTTCGTCCTACGTTTAATAAAAAAATAATAAACTACAGCAACTTTAAAGTATTATTAAAATTCATTTTAAAAAGTGCTAGATAAAAAAAACTTATAAAAATAATTTTAGAACTTATATTTTTTTAGAAACGCATAGAAATATGAAATTATCTGTATTGCTTATATAATTCTCTAAGCGAAATTGTTTGTAACAAGACTGTGAGCCTTACACAAATTGCATCAGGATGATTACACTGAAAAACTGTTTTGTTGGGGTAACAAAAAAATTGTTGTCCCAACAACAAAAAATTGGTTGAAATAGGGACAACTATTTTTTTTGTTTCACTAACAAAATTATTTTGTTAAAATCTTTTGGTTAAAGCAACAAAATTTTTTTGTAATTGCAACAAAAAGTTATATTGTAATTCAACAAAATTCTGATACATTTTGTTGAATTAACAAAACCATTTTGTTGGCCTGAGTTATTGCAAAGTATTATTGTTACATAAAAATTCATGAATTAATGCATTTATGCCAACCAACAGATTAAAAAAATGTAAATAAAACTAATCAAAAGGAACACCTGTGACATGATTCGAACCTACAAACTCACACTCAATGACCTAACGCTCTAACCACCTGAGCCACGAGAGCTGTGAAATTGGCGGTTCTTATTTACTACTTAGGAATTTTTTACTCGGCCTCCGTTCAGAACTTCGTTAAAACTCAAAAAGTTAGCCCAAATGTGAAATAACTTACTAATTGACGTTGAACGGTTATTTGACGTGAAATAAATATTCTGTGCTATGTGGGTAAACAAAATATTTGGTTGGGAATACCAAATTTTATAACCAAACCCATTTTGTTCATCCAAACCATTGGTTTTGTTGGTTTGACCAATTTATTTGGTTCCCTCAACAAAACGAGGGCAACAAAATAAGTTTTGTTGCCACAACAAAACATTTTTTGTTAGGAGTACCAAATTTTATAACCAAAACCATTTTGTTGATCCAAACCATTGGTTTTGTTGGTTTGACCAATTTATTTGGTTACCTCAACAAAACGACGGCAACAAAATAAATTTTGTTGCTCCAACAAAACAGTTTTTTCAGTGTAGAGGGGGTTAAAATAATGAATGGCATCGGTCCTACGCAAATATAGGCGTGTCCATATAAGTTATTATAGGTAATGAAAAATAGCGTGAAACATCCTCTCTAAGAATATAGCATGGGGATTGGAAAAAACGCCTGCTTTGTGTACATTTAACATTTGTGTTTTGGTTTGATTCAAAGTGAGAGTCAGATGCTGACAATGAACGAAGAAGATATATTAATAGGCTAATGACCTAATATATTAATAGGTATGATAGGTCTGCCTCCTCTGATTGGTACCACTTTACCCACACGATTTATGCTGTTTCCTTGGTACAAGTCCTTTAATTACACGTCCCCTCCATTGATTTGCTATTTTACCCACACTTCTCCGACGTTTCTATCTTCAATAGCCTGACCGCAGACCATCAAAGTGATTTAAAAACAGACAACAAATAATGATATGCTTTAAAAGTATCGTATGCAATTTTTGAAGCTTTTTGTAACCAATAAGAATAGCTAAAACTGGTAACCAAGGAAGCGAGGGTAAAGTGTGGGATGGTTACTAAGGAAACCGGGGGAATCGTAAGTAAAATTGTGCAAATCAAAAGGTGGCCAAAAATTAATAGTATGTGTTTTATTGTGTTCATCACTCTATATATATATATATATATATATATATATATATATATATATATATATATATTAACCTCGTTGGGAAAGCCTACCTAAATATAAAACCATAACATCAAACGATATAACGATGTACTATAATCACCTGTTGTTTTATCAGTTGTTTGCAACCTTGAAACCAATTGCAACTGTACTGTGCCACTCTTTATTACAACCATATGCTTATCAAAACACTGTACTGTAACTGTAGATGAGTTCATAAGGGCTTATGAATGGGCCACATACAAATTGTATAAACATTTATTCCTAAAATAAATACATATAATCGCTTTACTGCTTAGTGACTACAGCTACAGAATAAGGACATTTTTGCACTATTACAAAATTAATTGATTCCTAAAAACCTAGTTTCACTTCAGTTGACTGAATTTATATACAGTATTGTAATAAACGAATGAATTAGTTTAAGAATAGTTCAAATTTCTAAATAATGCACCAATCAATAATATTTATACACAAGCTGCTTTGCTGCAAGAGTGTTCAATCGATGTACATAAACTCAAAAGTTAAATAACTTAAGTAAGATAAACAATAATTGTAATCCAATCTAAACAGTGCCGGGTTAAACACTTCTTGTAGCTGCTTTGAAACCATTATTTAGGACACAATCCCTAAACAACGCTGCCAGAAACTTGCCCATACAAAGAAGTTTGTGCGCACAAACAGAAGTGGCAACGGTCGACAATGGATGTTTTGTCATTCGACGAGCCCGACTCAAATTTCTGCACGCTTCTGCGATAAAATTTCCCCACTGGCGTGTCGTGTCGCAGAATGGCCGGCAAGGTTGAAGTGTATATGTGCTTGTGCTGAGGCTAGTCCGGGCCCGCGGGTAAAAAGTTGTTTGTTCGTGTTCCAAAGAGGTGCTATCGCCGGCTCCATCACTCCGAACATCCTGGCGCTGATTACGTCACTGGCCACGCGACGCTCTATTCTGGAGCCCCTGCTGCTTTACATCTGTGCTAACAATAGTGAAGGAGCTTGAAATATTTTTAATTAACATTTTGTTAAGTTAAAAAGATAAAAGTGTATACAAATTTGAATATACTTGTAACTTGTTCATGTAAATAAATTATTCAAAATGTGTACATATGTAATACGTTTTGAGGACTGGAAGGGTTTTGCACGCCTTGCCATAAAACACAAAATATGGTGTTCCCTTATTAACACACGTTATTAAATGTTCCCTCACATTTATCTTTTATATATAAAAAAAATGTTTAGGAGTATGAGGCAATAGTTTGACATCAGAATTCTTGAAAGACTCTCGGAGACCGAAGAGTCTTACTGTCGCATTTAATCCCAACATAAAGAAACAAAGGGAAAATCTCGAGATATGTAGACATCAGAATGCCAGTAAAAGAGTGATGTGACTGGAAAGAAATACTCGTGGATTCCATGGAGTCCAGGAAACCGTTCATCAGCATCGGGCTGTATTTATAACACGCGTGCGTTTGCTTAGGGGACCCGCGGCGGCTGACTAGTCACTAGCTGTTGTGACTGCAACCGCCAGGCAAACAGACAAACACAGACGTCGCTGCCGTCTGATGCTACAGTACCGCGGCGGTCGATCATTGTTGTTCCGAGGGCAGAAAGTATCAGTGTGACGAGTCCTGTAAAACCTAGTAGTAACGGGTTTAACTTGTTTTCTTTAATTGCAAATTTAATTACAGTACATTACTCGAGACAAAGAGATAACCTAAAGTGAAAGATGCGTAGTAGTGGACTATTACTTGTTTCTCTGTGCTTAAGGGTAACATTATGAAATGGCTAATGAGTACATCTATACGAGTTTGTTGTAATTGTTTATAAGATATAAAATTAGCTTACATTGCTATTGAAAAATGTCATTAAATAAACAATCTTATTTTGACAATTAATTTAAATTTTTAATAAATCTTCCGACAGCGTATAATAGTAGTTTTTATCATTCTGCACGAAATCAGCCTGTTTTTTGTTCTCTCAATAGTACCAAAACCGATTATTTTCTGTCCTAGGACTGAAAAATCATCTGGAGAATTTTTTAGGTCCTAGTACTGAAAAGTCAGCTGTTTGCTAAGTATATTATTATTGCCAAGGCAATTAGAATGCCTTGATTATTGCTTTACTAATGTTGAGGAGCAGAACTTTGAAATTCAAACGTTTTAAAGAGCATTGTTTGTAAATAATAGAAATGTAAACACTGCATATTACTTATACTTTGCAAATATAACCTCGAAAATACAACTTAATAGTTAATATTTTTAACGATTAAAAGTCTAATTTTGCATTATGATAAAAAACGTTGTTCATCACTCGGAGCAAAAGTGTCTTTTTTATGCTTAATCGTTTTTAAAAACTCGGCTAAACCTCGTTTTTAAAACACGATTGCGCACCAAAAAGACCCACTTTTGCTCCTAGTGATGAAAACTACTATTTCATCACTAGGAGCAAAAGTGGGTCTTTTTGGTGCGCAATCGTGTTTTAAAAACGAGGCACAGCCGAGTTTTTAAAAACGATTAAGCATCAAAAAGACACTTTTGCTCCGAGTGATGTACAACGTTTTTTTATCATAATGCAAAATTAGAGTTTTGATCGTTAAAAATATTAACTATTAAGTTGTATTTCCGAGGTTATATTTACAAAGTAAGTAATATGCAGTGTTTACATTTCTGTTATTTACAAACAATGCTCTTTATAACGTTTGAATTTCAAAATTCTGCTCCTTAACATTAATAAATCAATAATAATATACTTAGCAAACAGCTGACTTTTCAGTACTAGGACCTAAAAAATTCTCCAGATGATTTTTCAGTCCTAGGACAAAAAAGAATCGGTTTTGGTACTATTGAGAGAACAAAAAACAGGCTGATTTCGTGCAGAATGATAAAAAAGTTTTAAAACTGGATTCTTTATTCTGAAACTAGCGTGGGCTATATTCCATCTACAATGACATTTTTACAAGTACATAGGGTTCTATTACAGTATTTAACATATCGATTCAGAATCTGAAACCATCATAAAACAATAGAATTTCAGTTTATATTTGCGGTAGAGTTTAAAAATTTACCTATGCAATTTCCATTTGTCATGGACACGTTACCGGTCACTGTACCATAAACCACAGTACTGTATATCTCTCAATATCTCTCACTGCCATTGAACATGAGTCATGGAACTTCAGTCGAGTAGGAAATGAGTGGGCAACAGCGCAGCTGTTCACCGTGGCCAGCCCGCGGTGGTGGTGAGTGGGGATTTGCACCTCGTTTTCGCATGGTTAGCGTCCGATGACAGCAACTACAGTATAATCTTACCATCTGTTGATCAGATATCATTGCGTCTTGTTCGTGGGAAAGTTTAAGCACAACTTCAGAGTGAACATCAGGTATACATTTTACATTTTTTATCATGCCGGTGTAATGGGTCTTTAGTGTTCGAGCCATCAATAGGTCTAATTAGTAAAACACAGTTTTTTTTTTAAACGTTATCGATAGCATTGTAGTTGCATTTTTAAAACTTACAAGCAAAAAATAAAGTTTTAAATGATAAAAATATTATTTTGAAAGTGGGGATACTTCAGTTCTAGTTATGAAAAATAATGCTCCGTGGCACATTTTTAACACGCAGCAACAGAGTTTTAACCGCGAAACTTGGCGTTCAATGTATTCTTGTCAGAGCCTAAAAGTGTGTCCTTATAGAATATTGGATGAAACTAGCAGCCGATCGACGTAAAAAATAACACCTAACGCAGTGGTATCGCCGTCCTCATATAATGGGCCTGTAGTCCTATTTTCTGAAATCGGAAAATAGTTTTCAGCTGAGCCTTGGGTGGTCTGCACCTTCAGCATGGCGTCTCGGCGAGACGCGAGTCTGGGTCGTGTCGTGATACATCGACCCCGCGCCGCTGCCGCTGGCCGTCCTCAGGCCGCCAGTTGCCAAACAAACCTGTCTGATCGGATAGTGATGGATGTGTTACCGGCGGCCTGTAACTGAACCTCCCCCCCCCCACACACACACACACACACACCACCACGGGCAGCCCATTCATCCCGTGGACCTCGGGAATCCTTCGTCTGATTAGGATTTATCAACAAAGTATCTGCTAAAACTCCAACTCTGCACAAAACCTTCATACTCTGAGGTTTATGGCTCTTCGGCAATCTTCCATGAAAACATTTCGATAAAGCTGGGTATATTTTTCTAACAGAGCTAAAACAGTTCATTTACATGAATTTTTTTCGAAAGGGCGTTGAAGTACGGTAGCCTACATTAGCTTCTTGAAACATTTTGAACATTCAAAGTATAGGATATCTTAACATGGCCTTGAACAAGTATATGAAGACTTGTGTTGTAACGGTATTTTGATGTTCTACTGTTCACCTTCGGAACTTTAAGATTGCGAGTTAGAGGTAATTTAGTATTAAATTAAATTTGGCCCATTTCGAATAACGAGCTAAGCATAGCACCATAGCACAAATGAAGAATAGGAAATACTTATAGAAGTACAGTATTTCAAAACATTGATAATGGACGACCCTTTTTCAATAGCTGTTTGTTTTTAGTAGAATCAAAGAAAGTTATTAACGGTACTTCATTTCTGCAACACGCCAATACCAAATCTCCGAGTTCATGCCTCTCTCCCCGCCGACCATTGTTTTGTAGTTGCAGTGTTTGCAGACCGCGACCGCAAGGCCTTGTTTTGTTTGACAGGGCGGTCTTGTCGAACAGATGCTCCGAGATAAACTTAACGTATGGTAATTTATTCTTCGACACCGGATGATTGATCGCGCTGTTAGCCATTACCCCGCGACACCGCTAGGCGGCGGCGGCGCGGCAGTCGTCGTCACCGTGCAGATGGGGACACGGGCTGGGGCGATGATAAGGCCACAGTATACTGATATGGCCGCTGAGTCATCTGCTGTACTCGACACCTGATGCTTGTGCGTTATTTCATACATACTTTATATCTTATATAGGCCTATATTTATTGAGAGGCCCCCAGGCTTAGGCTGGTAACTCTTCTTTTCGCTCTCTTCAAAATTATAATGTTTCTCAGGAGGACTGTGAAGTAATGAAATCCGTCTTGCGGGTAACTGTACCGGCGAAAAAACTTGCCTTACAAAAGGAATAAGCCTGTACGCCACTTCATCCGATTTTTAGGATGTATTGAAAACCGTACACTTCATCCGAGGGTCAAGTCGAACAAAAAAGGGTCATTAGTACCCTCCAAACGGAGCTGCCAAAATAGTACACTTCATCCGACGGCCGGTGGTCGGCGGTTAAACCGCCGCGGTACGCCACCGCGGTAGAATAATCCACCCTATCTTAAGAGGTCCACACACTATCGAACATGTCGGGCCTTTGACTTAGTGACATAAAACAAGATTCTATAGTTTGGTCAAAAAATTAGATTTCTGTTCGAAGTATTTATTGCTTCTACCTCAGTAAATAAAATTTATACTCGTAGATTTCACTTGTACTCTACATTTGTTTAACGTCTGTAAACTGTGTTGTCATTATCAATTATTCGCCGATCGTGGTACTATAATACAATGCTGATTATTGTTATATAAATATAAAACATTTATCTTAAGACATTGAACAAATTGTTGATTTTTTTATTTACAGGGTGCATGTAAAAACGTTTTAGGATTTTGGGAGAAGGATTACTTGTACAAAACAAAGAACAAATAAGTCCATAATATACCATAAAACACTTCGTTAAGCCACCATCCGCCATTTGTTATTACACTACATAACTTTTATTTCCGTAGCGGGTTATTGTAGGCTATTAAGTTCAAATTTGGCTTGAACTTTTATCATTAAAATTAAAGGTCCCAACATAGTATGCTTTATCCAATACGTTCAGAAATTCGTCCCAAGATGTCCTCAAAATTTTCATCACTAATCATAATAAAGTTTTTGCAATCGTTAGGTAAGTTCGTTTATAAGACCTATGTGGCTGAAATTGCCTCTTTCTACAAAAACCAACGTTTTGACCAAAAGCGTCGATTTTTTTATTCTTTTGGCTAATTAAAATAAAAATGCCTCCAATAATAGCGACATTTCTCTCAAAATCCATTTTGCAACTGACATGCTCGGCTTCAAAACATCGAACCTGATGCCTGCCGAGCTGTCGGGTCCGACATCGGAACAGACAGCTCGACGGACATGTTCGATAGTGTGTGGACCCCTTAAGATAGGGTGGATTATTCTACCGCGGTGGCGCGGAAGTTAACCGCCGACCGCCGGCCGTCGGATGAAGTGTACTATTTTGGCAGCTCCATTTGGAGGGTACTAACAACCCTTTTTTGCTCGACCTGACCCTCGGATGAAGTGTACGGTTTTCAAAACACCCCAAACATCGGATGAAGTGGCCCACAGCCAAGGAATAATTATAGGCAGGGGTGCCCACAGGGGGGGGGGGGGGGTTACGACGCAGACTGCGTCGTTGAAATTTTTTTTGGGGGGGGGGTCGAAAATGTGGTATTTTGTCCGAGATGGGGGGGGGGCGATTTTTTAAAGTAGGCCTATACTTTTATAACGAGTATTAAAACTTAAGTTTTTAAATACACAAATCATTTTTGACCGTCAAAAACTGTATAGAATAGGATTTACCATCAATTTTCCCAACCTGTTGGTCAACGAACACAGTGAATATCTGTAGTCATTTCTCTAAGGTTGGCGAAATCTAGAAGCCTGGTTGCTATGGAAACGGGCGAGCTGCAAATGACGCGCGCTATGTCGTTCTCGTTCGCGGGAGCGGCAGAAGTCGGTGCCAAAGTGTTGACTCACTTGCTCATATCTGTTTTTATTTTATGAAACAACACAAAAAACAAGACACATTAAGCTGTTTGTAATTTCGTCCGGAAAGAAACGTTTTTCATAGCCTTGGTCAATGAGATTTCACACGATACAGAAATTTGACTGTTGTGCGTGTGCGATAAGGCTGCTTTCACACTGGCGACAAAAACAGCTGACGCCGGCAGCAAGTGGTCGCGCGTTTTGAAAAAGCATTGAATCAAATGGGTACGTTCACATTGGCGATTATTGTCGCAAGTGGCGTGCCACTTGTAGCCAGGTGGCGTTTTTGACATGCAGCACAGCTGGTGTTAATTTAAATAATCAAGTTGTTTTCAAATATATTCATTAGATGGCGTTATAGTCAGTTAAATGTTTCTTGTATCACCTGTTTTTGAAGACAGTATCATTAATGGTTAATTCATAAGCCTTTAAATGAAGATTGCCTAAGTTATAAGTAGTCGAGTAATGCTGATGATTTTATGAACTAAAAATATTATTAAACATGTATATAATAGTTAAATGATCATTTTGGCATAAAATTGAAAATCAGTGGTTGGCATTTCACAAAAAAAAAGAGCAATATTACGAATATTACATAGGCCTACATATATGAGTTTTAATATTATCATAAATAAAGCATATATTTGTTAATTAATTTGGCGTTTGTAATAATTATGATTTAATGGAATAGGCAAAGGTAGAGTTCCCCATTCCTACTGTTATGTGACCGATAGTAAATTTTGAAAAAAAAAGACAGCGATGAATGTCTTTCAACTTGATTGATTTGCAAGATGGTCTTCTTGAGGAGCTCGAAGGACGTCTGCTCAGCTTCACCCTAAACAAACTTGGCACCCTTCTTCCAGAGAGCGTTGAGAGGGGCCGCCAACTCAGTGATTTTGGGGATGAAGTGCCGGTAAAAACCTACCATGCCTACAAACGTCAAACTTTGCATCTTTAGGAGGAGGAAACTCCCTGATGGCCTGGGTCCTAGCTGGATCAATGCAGACGCTCTTGGACGACACCCAAAAAACGAAATCTCAGCTTGGGCAAAGCTGACTTTGTCCGGGTTGACGGTAAGGCCTGCCCTAAGCAATCTGTCCATGTCTTCCTCAAGATGAATTAGGTGGTCATCGAAACTCTCACTGTACACCAGAAGGTCGTCCAGGTAGTTGAAAAGAAATTTGAATTTGACATCTTGAAAAATTTAATCCAGAAGTCGGGTGAGAGTCTGAGCCCCCACAGCTAGGCCCATTGGAAATCTAATGAACTGATCAAGATTCCACAAAACACAGAAAGCAGTGGTCTAGACTCAGCCTTCAATATGGGATCTGATTATAAGCCTGGTTGAGATCGGAAATAGAGAAATATTTGGCCTTACCGAACCAACGGAAAGAGAGGAGTGCAAATCAGGAAGAGGTACAGAGTCAAATTCAATTTTTGAGTTCAAATTTCTGTAGTCAAGCACCATGCGATACCTGCCATTCGGCTCCGGCACAAGGAATGCTTGGGCGCCAAAGCTCGATCACCCCATTTTCGAGAAAGTCATTGATGATACCACGCAGGGTTTCCATCTTAGGTGGAGCCAGTTTATAAAGGTGGGGTCTTACAGGCCAGGTGTCCGTCAAACGAATTTTATATTCTAAGAGGTCGGTTATCACCAGTTTTGGCGTCAGCACGTCAGGAAAACGGTATCAGAGCTTTCTGATGGCGTCCACCTCCGCCTGAGTCAGATGCCTTAATGAACGGATCAGGTGTGGTCTCACTGTCTGCGTCAGGCTTGACCGCAGCAGCGAACCCAGCCACACTGTCAGAGGAAGGGATAGACACCAGCCGAGAAAACCTGAAGTATCACTGGCCTCTACCTGAATCAAAAATCAACCCAGTGCGCTGAATAAAGTCCGCTCCCAAGGTGACAGGAAAACACAGGTCCTTTGCAATCCAAAAGCTCCAAACCCAAGAGAAACCTTCAAGTTTTAATTTGAAATGGGCTTGATGGATGATTATTGGCATAGGGGATTTAGACGCAGTCCAGCAGATAGATAAGTTGCGGTCGACTTGCTTTATGAGCCCAGAAGATGACAAGGTGTTGAAAAGCTCAAGGGAGATGAGCTTCACCTGGATATTCATATACTGATCCACCCGATTACTTTTAAAATTCTATTCTATAAAAGAGGAAGCATTATTTTTAATTCTGCAATCAATTATTCTGGACCCGCCGGCGGAGTTTTCTAAAGAGTTTACTGTCAATATGATATTTGTGGACGAAACCACCAGTACGTATAGATATTTAAAATCTTGAACACACTTAGGGCAGCAATATTATAATGAATATGCACACAGTTATCGTAGTGAAAAATACATAATTAACAACAAGCTTAGCTTATGCTTATGCTTATAGCTTAGCTTAGCTTAGCTTAACATAATTAGCTTATATGACAATAAACTATAATGTAGTGATTTATATAAAAACGATTGGACATTGGTTAGTCCAATCGTTTTTATATAAATCACTACATAATAGCTTATTGTCATATAATTATTAAACACTAGCAATCGTCTATTTTGTTTGATTTATAAAAATATTTTTTTTATTATATAAAACATTATATAAAGCCATTTTAATGTTTTGTAGGTCTTTGGATATTTCATAATTTACAATGTAAAATCATTTATGATTTTTACTAAAACATATAAACGATAACAACGCGACAGTGATAAGAAAAGCAACTAAATTATCTACACAACCGAACATAGAATCTTGTTTCAATAATACAAAATGCAGCTGGTGGCGTAAACAACGACAGCGACAATTGTAGCTGCCGCAAAAGTCGCCAGTGTGAAAGCAGCCTACCTCAAAACGTTTAGTTTGTAATTTAGGCCTATTCAAGGTTTCTAGGTTGTTGTTCAATGATTCAAAACCAGACAATTATTGAATATTGTTCTAAAATCTGACAATGTATTAAATAGGATCGTATTAAAACCATCCACAAAAAGAAAATTATAAAGATTCATGTGTCCCTGATTGACGAAACACCAAAACAAACGGAACAATCAAATACCAAGTTTAGTCTAGACGCCGTGCCTTCCTATTCCTATTCACGTTGTCAAAGACAAACGGTGACCCCCGCACATTTCACTTTTAAAACATAAGAATTTACCTGTATTAGGCTAACCAGTAAAAAGGTAGGTTAATGTGTATAATGTTGATAATTATTTTAGTTTTAGGCTAATCTTAATCTTCCGTAATAGGCCTTATTGCATTGGCCCGAGACTTTAAAGAGATATAGGACGTAGGCTAACCCTGAGGATAGTCGTGTATTTAAAGGAAATGCTGCTCATCATGCTCCTTAGCATGTGCATTTCTTTTGAATTTTGCATGGTTTGCAAACTGTAGATTAATTAGAATTAAGGATTATGACGATATCCAGTGCATGTTTGTAATGCTTGACGACAATAAATACTACTTATTGCTTAGTAATTGATACGTAAATCATGAAAATTGGTTTAGTAGTTACTAAGAAATAGCATTTCAATTGTATAACTTATTAAGATATAGACCTATAAAGTTTTAAAATTTACTCCAAGGCCTACATTCTAACCACTTTTGCAGTTTTTTATTTATTATTTTTTTATAGATTGCTCAACTAATAACATTAAACAGCCAAGCCTACATTTAAATAAATTTCTTGATAAAAGAATTACAGAAAGTTACACAAGAATATGTATTTAGAACAGGATATTTTTTCCGTGGCGGGGGGGGGGGGGGGGGTTACAAATTTTATAGCCTAGGGGGGGGGGTCCCGGTCCGGTGGGGGGGATGAGTCTTGGTCCAAGGGGGGGGGGGGTGGGCACCTCTGATATTGCAGTTTTTTTAGTACATCTTTGTTCATTGGAAACTCCTTGCCCTCCTTAAAAGCTCTAACTGATTCAAATTTCAGTTATACCACAGTTCCAGTCCTAACATTTAACTCTTAAAACATTTTATCCTATACTCTTATACGAGCAATGTTTGCTTGTTTGCTTGCTTGCACAATTATCTCAAAAACGGCTCCGACGATTTCCTTCAAATTTTGGAATATGGGGGTTTTGGCCACCAGAAATCGATTGGAGCTGGTCCCATAGCTGGGAAAAATCCGGTTTTCGCGCTAGAGCCCTTCAAAGATCCCATGTTATCCTTATGGAAATTTTTTAACTGAACAAAAATCAGCTGATAACTGTAGATAAAATAAACCAATGTGTTACATCTTTAACCTGTGGTTTTAGGAAAATCAGTACCAGGAGGACCGAGCGTTGCTCGGTGAAATATTAGTAAATTTAAATATCAGAACATAAACAGCTGTTACATTTCTTTTTGAAGTTCTGAATGTACTTCTTGTTTATATGTTGTTAATTCGTTGCCAACATGGCAACCCATAAGCCCAATGTTAAAATTTTGTAATTTTAAACTTTAATTTTTAGCAAAATTAGATTTTCCCTGGGGGCGAGACCCATCTCAATCGTATTTTTAAGGTAAAACTAAGTTTATTCCAAAATTTGAAGGAAATCGTCGGAGCCGTTTTTGAGATAATTGTGCAAGCAAGCAAACAAGCAAACATTGCTCGTATAAGAGTATAGGATACCAATGTGCAGCAAACCTTCCGCCTGGCGAGTGAGCGGAGCGAACGAGCTTTGTGTGAGAAACGAAAGTAATAATTTTACCGAGCTTAAGCTCGGTCCCCCTGGTACTGATATCTTTATATAGCCTATAAAAAAGAATATCCTTATTCCTCTGGTTACGGCATTACTTGAGAACGGCTGGACCAATTTCGCTAATTCAATTTTTGTGTTTATTATTGTCAGGAGAAGGTTCTTATGAGAGGAAATACCCCTCGTCGCAGCAGACCTGCGTACTCAGCGAATTTCCAAAGGATTTTGAGATTTTGTATTTTCCCCATAAACACAATAGGAATGAGTATGTAAGTTTGCCACCATATGGGGTCGGCACTAAATCGATATTTCAATAAGATGAGTATACGGTAAATTAAAAAAATTAACATGACTATTATGGCAATTTATAAACATAATCGCTAGACGCGTCAACGCCAAACTCGCTACGTGTGAACTGACTATTTGCAGCACGGCCGCGTCGACGCAGCGTGCACGCAGTGTTTTGACACTCGTGTGAACCGGGCCTACGAAATCTCATATAAAATTATAGACCTAAGGTCTATAATTAAAGTTGGTCAACATTTTAAAGTGCACTCTAGAAATAAATCATAGGCCAGGGAAGCGAAGAACGAAACAAAAAGACCTTTTTATCACCATATTCGCCCACGTGCTGGATCATAAGCTTACAAATAATGATACCTCAATCTTAAAAGTCGGTTGAGTAGGTCGAAAGAAAAAGGGATGTAACAGACTAAACTCTTATAGAAATAATTATAATATTGTAGAAAAAATAAAGTAATGATATTAATAAATAATAATAATATAATATAACATAGTGCAAAAAATAAATAGATGTATAACGTATAAGTTTTGTATATAGTCAATAGAATTATTGATTTTAAAAAATCTTAATCAAATTAGAAAGTTCCGAGATTTTGAGAAGTTGCTTCACACCCACAACAGAACATGAAATGTGAAATCCTAAAGTGGTTTAGCTGCCGGCCAACCGCTTGGTGGAAATAACTCGTTGTATTTTATTGGACACAACACCACCTCGTCGCCGCACTGTGAGTGACACATACACACAAATACACCGCTAATAATATTTGCGCCACGGCTGCACTAAACTGCAGTGTAAACACTGGCCAATGTTTAGCCGCCAACACCGATGCCTTTGTGAGTAAAACTCACTGAGTATACATTCACTCACAGAATCAGCCCTGGGCGCATTCCCTGAAATGGAAAAGGTTCAGGCATAGTTGGCAAACATGTAGAGCAATTATATAAATGTATTGTATTATGTCATATTGTGAGATTGCCTTACTTAAATGCTGTTGGAAGCAAAGCTACACTACACTTTTTAATGTTATATACTTGAGGCGAGTGAGCGTAGCGAACAAGCTCGCCTGAAGGGCTAAAGAAATCCTTGGGTTGACATGGTGATTGGTTATTCCTCAACGTATTTATATAAAAAATATGGATGATTAAAAAACAAAAAAAAAAAAAAAAAAACATTGCCGTCTGTTTGGGTTGCCGTCGGGAATGATGGCACGCGTATACCTTTGCAAAGCACGGGTCAGTCAGCTTTTGCTAGTATTAAATAAAAAGACATACTGTGGCATGGACGCAAATGAATTTATAGGTGGTTTTATGTCTATGTCGATGGCCTTGTAAACAATGTTGGATTTTTCAACATGACCAGGCCAGTAGTGGGGTTTGGTTACTTTCAAAACGGAAGTCGTGCCATTTGCCAGCCGCTGCCGGCCAGCTGCCATCGGCCAGATGGCAAATCAGTTGCTGTCGCCATATGCCATGCCATATAGCTTCCGGTGGGGGAGCAGATGTGATTTGAAATTCGAAATTGAAATTGACAATTGGGTTATGGAAAGTATGTCAAGGTCATCCAGAGTAAGTTTTAAAAAACCCTATCCCGCTACCACCGGAGTAATAGTTCGGAGAGTGGAACTAACTCTGGTGATAGTGGGATAGGTATAGAATTAGGTTTGTGAACTTTATTTGTGAAAAACATACAATCAATGTGTGACAGCAGTGTTTAAACAAGTTGAAGTTTTGTTATGAACTACAGAGTTGTAAACACAAACACCGACGACGATGAGAAGGTAAACGCAGAGTCCCCAGATGATGTATTTAAAAAGTTTGAACAAACGTAACATCTCGAGTTGGTTTTCCCGTTCCATTTCCAATCGTTTGATTTCCAATTTCAATTTATCCTCTTCCATCCTTGTTACAAATGGAACTTCATCCATCATATCCATCATGTTTGTGTTTTTTGAAATTTTGAAACAAGCGATGTTGATAGTTGAAGAGGCGACGATGGAATGAGAATTGAAAGAGGGAAATGTCGGTTAAATAAAGAAGTGGTGGGGGGAAAGAGCGTTGTTACATAGAAGTGGTGGGGGAAAGATGCTGCTCATCATTTGCCTCAGAAGTTGTGTCCGACTGTAGAGGGGTAAGAGGAGTAAGATTTAGTAAACTGTCTTCATCAGAACTTTCAACCTTATCACAAATAGGACAAGCGTAAGTTATTTCCAAATTCATTGTAATAGTGTTAAATTTATCTATAAATTCATTTAAAGTATTAAATATTTCTTGTAAATCTTCTTTTGAGTTTATTTCAAAACTAGCATTCATTCGTGCCAATGGAGAGTTGTTCATTGTTAGAGAGTTGGCAATCGAATGAGGATTAGCGCCTAGGGAGGGGGCTTATATAATGGTGACCTTGAGCAGGCGTCTAGGGAGGGGGGCTGTCTAGGGAGGGGGCTTCTATATAGGGGACCTTGAGCTTATGATTGAATAAAACGTTTAGTTCTTCTTCTTCGTCTCTTAATTCAATTATTTGAACCGAAGTAGTTGTTTCATCTTCTTCACTCGATGAAGAAAACAATTCACCAGGATTTAAATATTGAACTACAATTCTGAACCATCTTATAGGATATTCGTCAATGACAGAAAGTAAGTTTTGAAACAATTCTTCCATCTCCTCCCTGTCAGTTATTATATGTTCAAACTTGATAAATTTTCCTTCCATGTTTTTAGTTAGAGCGTTGGAAGTGGAATGATTTAATATTATATAAAAACTAGAACTAGTGGTGGGGGAAATCTCAAGGTCATTCAATTGAAGTTTTAAAAAAGAGTGTAAAACTGAAATTAAACATTTGATGGTTCTACAGGATCGGAATACCAATCTGATCTGTATTTACATCTTTTTATCATATGTGTACAAAAATCATCTTGATGAGACTTGGTGCGTTGACAATGAGCAAGATCTAGAGGGTGAAATTTGAAACATCTTTGAGGACAACATGTATGAAAATATCTTGATTTGTAAAATTTGAAAGTTCGCAATTCCGGTGGCGGTAGTTGTTTTGTTTTACATTTGCAATAACAAGATCCGAAGAATTCACATTTAGTACAAGCTAACCCATCCACCATCATTGGTCCTAAATCTGTACACTGTTGTTCACAACAGTAACGAGGTTTGTACTTGTATTTTTGCTCTTCCATGTTGACGCTGCGGAGTCTAGTGAAAGAATAAGATTGTATAGTGATGAATAGCGAGTTTTATGTACTATGAAAAGTGGTAGGGGTAATTTCAAGGTCATCCAAATGGAGTTTTAAAAAATTATACCTTACAAGTGTAAGGATTATTGAAATTTAGGAAGTTTGTTTCTGTTTGTTTTCTTCAGACTTTTTTTCTCTCTCTGCCTTAGCCATAGCAATAAGTTCTTCTGTTGATAGTGGATGTACTTCAGGAAATTTTAAAATTAATTTAGCTTGATATCCTTCTTTAGTTAATACATCTAAATCTTGAGTCATTTGTTCAACAGTGCTATAATCTTTTCCATAGCTTTTCCCATCAAGTTCAATCATCATTCTGTATAACATTTTGTAGAATAGATCTTGTCGTGGCGAGAGCTGAGAAGCGAATGATTATTTATCAAAGTGTTACATCCTTTTTATGAACTTGACATTGATCATGTGATTCCTTAGTTGTAATTTTATTTATTAAAAGTTATTCAACATTGGTAATACTTCTGGAACTTGACGTTATGTTGACCAGCTGGCGATGAAGAAGTTGTAGGTTGTGTAGAAAAAAATATTTCATCATCGCAATATTTTGTTTTAGTGAACATCCTTGTATTAGTAGCACTAACATCAACAGTTAAGTGATAACCACCGGTAAGTAAAACTCGCATTTCAGTAGTGGGGTTTGGTTACTTTCAAAACGGAAGTCGTGCCAATTGCCAGCCGCTGCCGGCCAGCTGCCATCGGCCAGCTGCCAAATCAGTCGCTGCCGCCATATGCCATGCCATATAGCTTCAGGTGGGGAGAGGCTAAATCAAATGAAAGGGTGGAGAAGGGGTGAGGAGATGGTGTTAATTTTTGAAGTAGGAGTTAGTGTATAAAGGAGAGGGGATAATTGCTTCAAGGTCATATGGAGGGGGTTTTAAAAAAGACTGAACTTTAAGAGTTCAGTTTATCGGTGATCATCATACAGGTCAGTCGAAACCGACAAGGGATTGAAGAATAGCTTCTACATCATTTATTGTTGTAGAAGATACATCTGGAACTTGTACAGGGTTCTGAGGAGTTGTTGAAGTTGAATTTCTAGAAGGATTTTCCCTTGGATGAGTTGTTGATGATATTTCATGAACTTGAACATTTTCTTGGTTGGTTTCCATTATTATTGTAGTGTGAATTAGAGTGGAGATGTTGTTAGCTGAAGAGCATAGAAGATAATGAAGTAGGAATTATTGTCGGGGCCCTTATATAGGGAATGGTGGGGGTAAAATAAAAAAACTTGTTGAACACAGTCGATAGGTGTAACAAGTTCTAAGTTATTTAAGTGTAACATAGAACGTAAAATGTCGTAAATAACACTATCATCAACATTAACCTGAGAAGTTGTTGAACAGTATAATGGGTTAAAACTGTACTTCTTCCTAACTCTATTTAAATTAGTTTTACACTTTGAAATTGAAGGTTTAGAAGTACTTCGTAATATGTGTTGTGTTCGCAAAAGCTTTAATTTTAAACATTGTGCAGTCATTATAATCGATGTGTTAAGTTCAGAAGTTAAAAGAAGACTGAGATATAAAATGAAGTGTAAAAGAAATTGAAACAGAAAGCCAGAGTAGTAATTTTATAGGTTAGAATTTACAAAGGCTATTTCATGGATAATTCTAACCTCAAACCTAGTAAGTGAAGTAGTCATAACATAAAACTAACGAGAGATGATGACCGAGCGGATGCGAGGCAATGAATGTTTGTAGCGAAATAAACTACCCACCTTTATAGAGGCAATAACTCCAGCCAGATGGCGGCAGATGGCAAGCAAATGACTGGTTGACCGACTTTCACTCACTTGAGTAGTAAGAGAAGTAGGGTTCTGTGTCTATCCCTACTCCTTGGGGTCAATGACCGACCGGAAAGGTCAATGACCTCCCCCCCCCCCCCGAAAAAATGGAGCCCCCCCCCCCCCCCGAAAAAATGGAGCCCCCCCCCTTCCCCTTCCCCTACTCTTTCCCCCACTCCTTCCCCCACTCTTCCAGGTCAATGGCCGGTCACCACCGGTTGTTGACTTTATGTGGTGAAACCAGACTAAATATGGCAGCTGCCATGGATAATTCTAACCTCAAACCTGCTGCGCATGCAACGAGTTCTCCGGATCGGAATAGTGACTATGCTATTGCGCATGCGCCTAGTCCTGTATTACTCACTTTAGCGCTACTGCACATGGATAATTCTAACCTCAAACCTTGGTTTTGCGTTGCTGTGCATATGCTGCTCCCCACTCCTTTGCCTTCCTTTTACACTGCTGCGAATTGGACTGGATTGAACACTGTACTGGAGTGAAACAACTTCCCCCACTCCTTGAAAACCCGAGGAGCGATAGGAGCTATATCTTTGCTTCAGTCGCCAACAAACTTTCATAGCGAAAGGTTGTTGGCGACTCAGGAAGAAGTTTCAAATATATAGTAGGCCTATATATATTTGAACTTCTTCTACTATGTTGCGTTTTTTAATGCAATGTGGTATGTGTGTGTGTGTTTAGTTGTAAGGTGTATTTAATTTAAGAAATAATTTGCGCATTGCGATGTTAGTTATAAGTTGGGTTTAGCATTAAGGTGTATTAATTTTTAAGAATAATGATGGTATTTAGCATTAAGGTGTATTAATTTTAAGAATAATGATGGTATTTGGTTGTGTTGAATTATTTGGTTTTTAATAATGATGTGTTGGTACTACTAATTTATGTTTGTTTTGTGCATTTGTTTTGCCTTACAGCTAGATGTTAGGGGGTAGATTAACTGTAAATTCAGAAGTTCAGTTGAACTTCATTTAAAATGGGTGGGACATCCGCAAGTCGGACTTTTTTTGCATTTTGTTTAGGAATATGATGGGTGGGGTTAGTTTGGGTGGGGTTAGAGTTGCGTTTCTGCATTAGGTGTTCCAGTTTCCCTTGGAATTCATGGTTACGGTAGACCCGGACCGGACCGTTACGGTAGACCCGGACGGTCCAAACAAAATTGCGTCGATGTCCCTTGCAGAACGTAACTAGTGGGTTGGGAGTGGGAACCGTTAGGCAAACAGGGTGGTGGGAACAGTATTACTGTTCCCATCACCTTGGATCATTATAAATTTTGAATGACCTTGGCCCACTTTTGGAAGGGTCAATGACCCCCCCCCCCGAAAAAGTGGAGCCGCCCCCCCCCCCGAAAAATGGAGCCCCCCCCCTTTCCCCCACCACTCCTTCCCCCACCAGTCCTTCCCCCACCTCCCGGGCCAATGACCGGTCATGGCCGGCTGCTAACCCCTCTCATTTGCATACCGTTATAAAAGACGCGTTGGCCGGGGCTAGTGTTTCATTCCGATTCCAGACGTTAGGCTGTGAACTTGGAGTTATAACGATGTCTTCTGTGCCTACTACTACTTCTACTACTTCTACCACTTCAACTTTTACTTCGACTTCGACTTCGACTTCGATTTCTACGGCTGTTACTGCATCAAACAAAACTCTTCGCTTGAAAAACTGTCCGGATTGGTATAAGAAGAAGCTTTCATCTGAACCTTCAACTTCTGGAGCTATTCTTCTGCCAACCAACTCTTCTAGACTTCGCAGTATTTTTTCACCACCTTCACCTTCGCCTTCAAACGACTCCGCACCACCATCAACTATGATGCCGCCACCGCAGAAGCCAGTTCCCCGTCTTAATACTCCTTCCATTGAAACTATTGTTCATCACCTTAGTACACCCATTATCCCACTATCACCATTGCCTCCTACCCCACCACTTGCTACAGTTGAAGACCATACCTATCACAAAACTAATTCCTCTAAACCAGTTCCTAAACCTGCCCCTAAACCTGCCCCTAAACCTGCTCCTAAACCTGCTCCTTCAGAGCAATTTCGATCATTACAAGAAGAGCGTCGTAGGGCATTTAGCCGTCCCACTACTTGCCCTGAAATGCTTATTAAGGGAATTAAGAAAGGATCAGCTTGTGGGAGGAAATGTGTTAAAAATGAAAGTTTTTGCCGTGTACATATCGTGAAACATATTTCTGAACCACAACTGACAGAAACCCCCACCGTTGAAGACAATCCTAAAATAATATCCGTCAGAGGAGAGAGGCTTAAGAAAGGTTTGAAATATTTTTTTCTAAGTGTTGTTGACCACCAACACATTTTGGCAAAATGTAACGGCTTAAAATATAAAATTAGAGTTTGTGAGAATTTGTGTAAAGAGAAGAGATTTAACACTTTAGATTCTCAAGACTTTCTCCTCAGGGATAAAAAGGATCGTATTACAAGGTGGGGGCGTAAACAGTAAATTCACTTAGTTTTTTCCAAATTGTTGCTAAAAAAATAATGGGGGAGAAACACAACGCGTTATAGCGTTGTGTTTCTCCCCCATTATTTTTTAACACTCTAAGTCTCGTGACCTACTTTCATGTGAGTAGTGAGTAAAGGATGGTTCTGTGTTTGTCTGCATTCCTTCGGGTCAATGACCGGACCTGAAAGGTCAATGACCCTCCCCCCCCCCCCCGAAAAAATGGAGCCCCCCCCCCCGAAAAAATGGAGCCCCCCCCCCCTTTCCCCCACCACTCCTTCCCCCACCATTCTTTCCCCTACCACTCCTCTGGGTGAATGGCCGGTCATGACCGGTTGTCTACCTACATCTAACCGTTATACTAGCTACTCCAGAGTCTTCATTCCAATCCGTGAGACCACTGCTGCAACATGCCTACTCTATTAGAATTATGTTTGCGACAGATAGTTTCAAATATAGTGTTGGCGGAACTTGCATTTGAAGATGGAAACCTTCCACTAACACTACGTCAAGAAGTGTATTCTTTTTATAGGGAAAATTTTGGACTTTTTCATTATCTTCAGTATAAATTTATGGATGGAACAAATATGTGTCCAGAATGTGGTTCGGCTGCAATAGGAAATGGATTATTGGATTTTACAATAGATGGTGGAATTTATGAATACAAATGTTACTTGTCATACAAGTTTATCATCCCAGAAGAAGAAAAATGTGATATTTGTGCAATTAATTTGTACAAGTTTACACAAGCCAATCCTGCTGAAATCCATTTGGAAAACAACATTGAAGTCCCTTATTTTTTTATGCCTTAAGCTCCATAGCAGTCCACCAAACCCAGCCAAACGGCCCTTTTCAGGGCCACCTAAGACTTAAATTTAGGGATGTAAGCTATTTAGCTTACATGCGACTTAGCAGAAATAAGTTCTGGTACATGGCTAGTTTGATCCGTGTAGTAGTAAGCAAAGGAGGGTTCTGTGTCCATCCCCACTCCTTAGGGTCAATGACCGGACCTGAAAGGTCAATGACCCCCCCCCCCCGAAAAAATGGAGCCCCCCCCCCCGAAAAAATGGAGCCCCCCCCCCTCTCCCCCACTCCTTCCCCCACTCCTTCCCCCACCTCCCGGGCCAATGACCGGTCATGGCCGGCTGCTAACCCCTCTCATTTGCATACCGTTATAAAAGACGCGCCGGCTATGGCTAGTGTTTCATTCTGGTTTCTTCCACCACTCTCGTTGCTTCGCCGCTCTTGTTGCTTTGTTCCTGCCAGTTTTAATATCTTTATTTTTAAAATGCTTCCTTACTTTAATGAAAATTTTAATCCTTCAGAAAATGCAGATGTTTTTCAACCACCTGAAGATGGTTTCCAACATCATGAAGAAGATGCTTTCCAAGAACATGAAGAAGATGTGATAGAAGACATGGATAATAGCAGTGAAGATGAAAGTGAAGATGACAGTGAAGATGAAATTGAAATTAATGAACAATTCAAAGTATATTTTATAGAAACACAATTTCCTTTTGATGTAGTTGAAAGATTTATTTTTGAAGCACATAGATGGCTAAATTTAGGATTTAACATTATAATTGGTTCACCTATTGTCTACAATAACAGTAACTTCTTCCTTGTAACTCCAAATGATCGAGAACAAATTCTTACTTGGCAGGACGATGTGATGAGATCATACGAACTGAACATTGGTGTTGGGTACTTTGTTGCAAGAGTGGCTTAATAACCACATTACCCTTCCCCCACCTCCACCCTATCCCTTCCCAATCCTTATTCCTTCCCCCTCCCCATATTTAAAATTTATAAAAGTGGGGCTATGAACCTTCAGGTTTCTAGTCTGTACTCGCACTTTGTGCCGTGAAGTACATCTCTTGTATTTTTTTCTCCACCTTTTAAAATATTATTTATTTGAAAAAATGCCTCCTAATGTGAATTACCATTTTAATTCTTCCGAAATTTCCGATGTTTTTGTACAACCTGAAGACATTTTAAATAATGATAGTGAGAGTGAGAGTGAAGAAGATGATGATTATAGTGTTGAACTTAGTGAAGAACGTAAAATTATAGCAATTGATCCACAATTTCCATTTGATACAATAGAAAACTTTTGGTTGAAGCTAATAAATGGTTAAATTTAGGATGTTATATACGAATTGACTCTTTTATATTGTATGGTGATAGTCATTCTTTCCTTGTCACACCAAATGACAGAGACCGCATGTTGCAGTGGGCACAATCTATGATGGAGTGCTATGAACAAGGTGTGGACACTGGTGGCTATTTTCTTGCACAAGTAGTGTAATAACAAAATTACTTTTCCCCCCACCCTATACCCTATCCCTTCCCAATCCTTATTCCTTCCCCCTCCCCATTTTTAAAATTGATGAAAAGGCAGGCTATGAACCTCCAAGTTTCTAGTCTGTACCCACACCTTGTAGCATCAAGATGCTTACCAGAATTGATGGTTTTATAGCCAATGATATTAATATATGGAGTTTAATAACAAACTTACGGATAAAAATTGAAGAAAAAATTATGGGAAACAATGAGCTAGGAGTTATTGTTTTTGTTTCATTAGTAGAACATTTTGAAATTTTGTATAGTATAAAAGTAACAATTAACAATATTAATGAACTATTTCCTTGGACAATATTTATTCGCAATAAAATTGAAGAGCAGAAAATTATAGTAGATGTGACAGCAATGAAATATAACCTAGATAGAGAAGAATAGATACTAACCCCCTTCCTATTCCTTTGTTTTGCAAAAATAGTGGGGGTAGGAGTATATATAAGACTAAGTAAGCGATACATAGTTTGTTATTTGAAGTAAAAGAAGTAGTAAAGAAACATGTTGTCTAGAGATACTCCATTTATTAATTATTCTCAAGTTAAAGATGTTTTTGAAAGCACAAATGAAATACAGGAAGAAAACATAGAGGAAACTTATGACGAAACTGATAATGATTCTATGATGGAAGAGGAAGAAATGGTACAGATTGAACAAGAACTATTTGAAGAAATGATAAATGATAGGGATGAAGATATAATTAAGGAAGCTATTGAAATATTTATATTGGATTCATCATTGGAATCACCCATATCACCTTTACTGTCTTCTGAATCTGAATCTGAATTGGACTAAGGTACCCCCACTATTTTGAAGAAGTAGTGGAGGGAAAATATCCCCACCACAAGTTAAAAGTTGGTGGGGAATGTTTATAAATGTGTTAAATATTTGTGCAGGAGATCAGTCTTAAAGAGACTAGTGACCGAAGATGTTTCGTAAAATACCTTTTGATCCTTCATACTACAATCTGTTTGATATACATCGTTTTCCAGACATTGAGGAGAAATTGTACAAGAAATTTTGTTCTCTACTGGATAAACCACAAAAACTACCACCTAATACTTTTACCTACAAGCTACCTATCATGGACAAGGACGATGTAAGCAAAATACCATTGGTTCAAGTCAAATTTTTGGAAGAAAAAATTCTTGTTTGTGTCAGGGAAGTATTTCACAATGATTATTCAAAAAATTGGCTTTCAACTTTATTCAAGAACATGCGGGATCTGAAAGAGAACAGTATCCCGAACCATATTACAAATATCTTTTCGAGAATGGAGCGAGTGTAACTGTAGAAATAACCATTACATTAGTATAACTCTCCCCACCACTGACGTCTCCCCACCATTGGCATCTCCCCACTACTGACTTAAATTTGGTGGGGGAATGTGGATAAATGTGTTGACTATCTGTGTAGAAGCTTACTCTTCGAGAAATTGTTGATCAAAATGTTTCATCATGTACCTTGTGATCCGACTTCTTCCTTCAGGGAAAAACAAAGATTAAAACGACTAGAAAAAGAAAGACAAGACCGAGAAGATATGAAGATGGAATTTAATAGACTACAATTTCAAATACCAGGAATTGAACTTGGAGCACCAAGATTGAAAACTCTCCACTGGGCTGGAAGTTATATCAAATTTTTGAAAGTACAAGTTGAAGCAAGAGATCTAAAATTGAAAACATTAGAAATGGAAAATCAAGAATTGAAGAAATTAATATCACACATGTCTGGTAATACAACTGTTCAAGAAGGTGAAGAAGAAGGAAAAGAAATTTTAGGAATCTAAATTATCAGCACCCCTTTTAGAGAATAGGGAATAGATCACTTTGTGGTAATGTAATAACATGCCGCTTAGTGATCTATTCCCAGTTCTCGCTTAATATCCGATGACCTTGACCTACATAAAAGTGGTGGGGGTAAGAGCATATAAAGAGATAGTTATGGATATAACTTTCAGTACAAGTCTAACACTATGGACAGCTTGTTAGTTTTGTGTTTACAACAAATTATCAATAATGGGTTTCTTTACCGTTATATAATAACATCAAATAAATGTGAAATACCTCAACCAATTCGTGAAATGGTCATGAAATTTAAGAAGGACAATAGTGGATTTGGTATTTATCTTGCTTTTATTTTTGAAGATGGAACAAAAATGTGTCATGATTGTGGAAAAGCATCTGTTTTAGACTTTGAACAATTTGAAGATGATGGAGGTAAATTAGTTCACCTTGTAAAAGGCCAAGTGATGAAATTTGAAACAGTCAAGAAAAAATGTAACATTTGTGCACAAAACTTGTTTGAATTTATTAAGTATAGTGCATTAAAATCATGATATCCCTTCTACATATGAAGAAGGTGGGGAAGAAAAAAAAGTGGGGATTATAAAGTGGTGGGAGAACTTGTATAAATGTAGGCTGTTTGAAGAGACTTTTAATATTGTTGCAGCATTTGTTGAAACAACATGCAGTTCGAAATTTGCCATTTTAAAATTAAATATGAAGATTGGAGCTCTGTTGCAGGATTTGTCAAGTCTAAAGAAGAAAATCAAAAGTTGCTAAATGTACATTGCTATATTCACAATGAAGAAAGTCATGACAAAATAATGGCATATTTAAACACACCTAATGTAACATCAGAAAGCTCTGCATTTATAAAATATTTAAAAGAAGAAGATTTGGATGTGACCCTAGAAGTTTGGTATCTAATTTAAATTATTGTGGTGGGGGAAATGTAGAAGTTATTGGTGGGGGAAATGAGATAAAACCAGCAAAATTGTAGAACAGAATTCACTCTATACAACGATGGAGCATCCTTCCACAACACCTGTATTGGCATCTGTGGATTGGCATCAAAATTATCAACTAAATACTTCAAGTTCAAATTGTTATGAAAATCATCAGCCTAGCACTTCAAATTCAAATTGGTATGAAAATCAGCTGCCTAGTACTTCAAGTTCAATTTGGTATGAAAATCAGCAACTGGCCACTTCAAGTATAAATTGTTATGGAAATCAGCAAACTATTACTTCAACACAAAATTTCTATGAAAATCAACAGCCGACAACATCAACTAATTTTTGTACATCAGTATTTAAAGTATCAAAACCCCATTTGGAGTGTAATAAGTTAATATCAGCTCAATCAGGAAGAATCAGGAAAAACACATACATGAGAGAAAGGTGCAAGAGAGAAAGGATAGAATTTACAAAATTACAGTTAACAGTTCCCTCTATTAAAGTGGGATGTACTAGAATACAAACTTTGCAAGCAACCAATGCATATTTGTTGGAATTGTTAGAAAAAATTGAAAAGTTGGAGAAGAAGAATGAACATTGTAAGAAGTAAACACTCATTCCCCCCAAGAAAAACAAAAAAAAAATAATAAAATAGTAAAATGAAAAAAAAGTAGATGTAGAATAGAGAGCGAGGAATAGATCACTTTGTGGTAATGGACTAACATGCCACTTAGTGCTCTATTCCTCGTTCTCGCGTTATATTGGATGACCTTGACCTACATTAGTAGGGTGGGGGAAATTGAAAATGGTGGGGGAAAGTGTATAAAGGAGAAGCCTACTGTAGAGGAATCACTCTGAAAGTAAACTTGTCAGAAGTATGGACTTGACCACAAGCAAAGGAGAAGATAGAAAACAAAGATTTCGAGAAATGGCTAAAGTAAGAGAGTCAAGAATAAGGTTGAGATTTTACAAACTACAGAGATTGATTCCTGGTGTTAAGTTAGGAGAAATAAGATCAAGAACGGTAGACATGGCGGCTGATTACATCAGTTACTTACAATCGGAATTAATGATAAAGGAAGCAAGAATAGAAGAGCTGGAGCACAAGATAAAACAACATATTGAAACATCGTACAATGAACCTATAAATTGTGTAATAAAAGAAGAAGATGTAAAAGACTTAAATTAAACAAAAAAATGAATTTGGACTTTGGTTATTGATTGGACACTTCTTAGAGAATGGGGAATAGATCACTTTGTAGTAATGAATCATCATGCTGCTTAGTGATCTATTCCCAGTTCTCGCTTAATCAAAAATGACCTTGACATACTTAGCAAAATATCATATAAGCCGGATCAAAAACAGTTATTCCTCATTTACTGGAAATGGCTCCTGTAGACAACACCGATTATCCAAGGAAATCTATGATTGAAATATTGTATAAAATTCAATTAGAGGATTTAAATATGGAAGAAGATGAAAATAATAGCGAAACTTCAGAAGTAGAAACTATAAATGATATGGATGTGGATGTAACAACATCAGAAGAAGAAAATGCCAATGATGTGGAGAATGAAAATTTGGATATGGATGTAGTAATATCAGAGTCTTCGTCATCATTTGAATATGAAGAAATACATATTGAAACTCCAATTCATATAGAGAATATTAATGAAGAATCTGTTAGTAGAAGATTAATATTTTGTCCAAGACGTTTGTTTTCTTCTGAAAGTGAAGAAGAAGAAGATGAAATAGTAGTGGGGGAACTATTATAAAAGAAGGAAAGGGAGAGCTCATTTCATTTATTGGCGAAATTTTGAAGAGTGAACACCACCAAACATGTATCATTGCGATAAATGTTTGGAATCGTTTAATGATGATATTCTGTTAGAAATACATAAGGAACTAATTCACAACAACATAGAAGAACAAGAAGAACAAGAAGAACAAAATGAAATAACAGCAAGACCTACAACAACTTTACCAAATTTACAAGTATCAGCTTTACCCGGAAAGGTAGTAATGCATCATAAGATTCAAAATGAAGATTTAAACTTAGAAGAATTTATTAGAGAAGCAAAACCAATCATCAGTAGAACTTTAAAAGAAGAATTAAAAAGATTGAATTTTCTCAAATTTGGATTACTACTAGAAGCTATGTTTATAAATGTACAAGAAGAATTATCACCAAGAGGATTTATAACTAAAAATCAAACTATCATAGGAAGTTCAGACATTGATTCAATAGTTGAAAAATGTATAGAAGAAATATTAACTAAAATTCAGGAACATGAAGGACGAGGATCAGGGTGGAGTCTTATAAGTATTGAAGGATTAAATATAAGAGTTCATAAACATGGATATGGACTAATGGGATCTAGTTATATTCGTTTACCAAAAATAATTGAAGATACAAGATCATGTGTTAATGTGAAAAATCAAGATAACGAATGTTTTAGATATGCGATGACATGTAAATTTGTACCAAATCATTGTAATGAACCAAACCAGCACTATGAAAATCAAAGATATAGATATAACTTTCAAGGAATTAGTTATCCTGTATCACTAAAAGATATATCAAAATTTGAGAAGAAAAATCCCGGCACATCTATTAATGTTTTTGGATTAGATAGTTCAAATAAAGTTTATCCTTTACGTATTGCTAAAGAAGAACTAGCAGATCATACAGATTTACTACTACTAACACAAGGAGATGTATCTCATTATGTGTATATAAAGAAATTTGACTCTCTTGTTAATAAACAACTTTCAAAAAATCGAAACAAAAAGCTGATCTGCAAAAGATGTTTTAATTTCCAACGAGAAGGAAGACAAGGAATGGAATGGTTACAAGAGCACAAAAGATTATGTAACAATAATTATGAAGCAAAAATTATTTTACCTTCAGAAAGCAGAGCATTTATTACATTTCAAAAAGTTCATCATCAATATCGTATCCCTATAGTTGTATATGCTGATTTTGAATCAACACTAATTCCTATAGAAGATGAAAATTGTGAAGCTAGAAAAAGTGTCAAATATCAAATGCATAAACCAAATAGTTTTTGTTTAATGGTTAAATCAACATTATCAGAAGAACATTTAAACCAATATGGATTAACTTCAGAACCTCTAGTATATCGTGGTGAAAATGTGGAAACAATATTTCTTGACCATTTATATTTAATAGCTGAAAATGTACAAAGATTATATACAAATATTATACCAATGAAACCGATGGAGGAAGAAGAGGAAATTCAACATGAAAATGCAACTCATTGTTTCTTATATGTAAAAATGAATTTACCATTGACAATTATAAAGTTAAAGATCATGACCACCTTACAGGTTATTACAGGGGTGCTGCTTGTAATAAATGTAATTTGAGCTATCGTTTACCACTATTTATTCCTGTGGTTCTCCATAACCTCAGTGGGTATGATGCTCATTTTATAATACCTGAATTAGGAAGAGACGATGGTTCGATAGATGTATTGGCTGAAACTTCAGAAAAATTTATAAGTTTTTCTAAAACAGTTGGAAATGTCAAATTAAGATTTTTAGACTCCTACCGATTTATGCCGTCGAGTTTGTCTAAACTTTCTGAAAATTTAAGGAAACAAGATTTTATTGAAACAAAAAAGATTGTAAGTAACGACAAACTGGATCTCGTACTTCGGAAAGGTGTTTTCCCATATGATTATATAGACAGTTTAGAAAAGTTTAATGAAACATCACTTCCGCCAAAAGAAGAATTTAAAAGTAAACTATACGACATGGACATATCTCAAGAGGATTATGATCATGCATGTAAAGTATGGAATGAATTAGGATTTACAACATTAGGAGAATATTCAGATTTTTATGTTAAATTAGATGTAACTTTATTATGTGATATAATGGAAGAATTTAGAAATACATGTTTTGCAGCATATGGATTGGACCCTCTTCATTCATACACTTCACCTGGACTAGCATGGCAAGCCATGTTGAAAGAAACAAATTGTAAATTACAACTTCTTACTGATATAGATATGGTTTTAATGTTAGAATCAGGAGTTCGAGGGGGATTGACACAAAGTGTAACCAGACATGTTAAGGCTAATAATAAGTATCTGCCCGATTATGATGCATCAAAACCAACAACATTTCTAGGTTATTTCGATGCAAATAACTTATACGGATGGGCAATGTCAAATCCCCTTCCATATGATAATTTTAAATGGATAGATCCAGAATCAATTGGAAACATAATGGATATACCAAAGCATGGTGAAACTGGTTACATTTTTGACGTCGATTTTGAATATCCTGAACATCTTCATGATCATCATTACGATTTACCACTTCTTCCAAAGACTGAAATTTCCCCTACTGGAAGATGGCCAAAATTATTAATGACTTTAAACAATAAGTCTAGGTATGTTGGACATTATTGGATGATACAACAGGCTTTAGACTTGGGATTAAAAATTACAAAAATTAATCGAATACTACAATTCTCTCAATCTTGTTGGCTGAAACCGTACATCGACAACAACACAAGAAGAAGAGCTGCTGCTACATCAAGTTTTCAAAAAGATTTTTTCAAACTGATGAACAATGCAATATTTGGCAAAACTTTAGAAAACAAAAGGAAACATAAGAATATCAAATTAGTAACTGATCCAGTAAAATTACAGAAACTAGTGCAACAACCAAACTTTGGTTCATCGGTAATTATAAATGAAAATCTTGTCGTCATTTCTATGAACAAAAAATCAGTTGTATTGGATCGTCCTTTATATCTTGGAATGTCAATATTGGATATTTCTAAAACACACATGTACGAGTTTCATTATAAGAAGATGGTTAATTATTATGGAAGAGATAACATTGGTATTGTATATATGGATACGGATGCACTTATTTACTGGATTAAAACAAATGACATGTATGAGGATTTACGGACCTTTGTATATAAAGATGATTTTGATTTTTCCGATTATCCTAAGGACCATCCAAATTACGACTATGACAAAAACAAAAAAGTATTGGGAAAATTTAAAGATGAAACAAATGGTGTGCCGATGATGGAAATTGTAGCATTAATGTCTAAACTCTATTCATTTCAACTGTACATAAATGAAAGGAATGAATATCAAGTCACAAAAAAAGCTAAAGGAATAAAGACATCTTTCCTAAAGAAGAACGTACAGTTTCAACATTATAAAAGATGTTTGTTTGAAAATGTTGAAACAACTGCAACATTTAACACTATTAGAAGTTATAACCACCAACTTTTTAGTGTCAAACAAACAAAGTGGGCATTAAGCTACAAAGATGACAAGCGACATATTTTAGAAGATAAAATTAATACTCTACCATTTGGCCACTATTCCTTAAACCCTATCGACCAGTAAACCTATTCTTCGTCCTTTACCTTCTTCCTTTTTCCTTTCCGTAAAAAAGAGGGGACATGGCAAGCTCAATGCCATGTTCCCTCTTTTTTACACTAATATTAAATGACCTTGACCTATATTTCAACTATATATAAGACAATAAACATTGTATGGATTCAGTATTTCTACAAACAGTGTGCAAGCAACACTTTAAGATGGAAAGTGTAAAGGATAAGATTGTAAATGAACTACATAAACCAGCAAGAAGAAGATTTCCAAGAAGAAGTACAATCATTAAAGGAATGAATGATCTTTACCAAGCTGATCTTATTGAAATGATACCACACAGCAAGGAATCTAGAATAAGATAAAAGAAAAGGTAGGGGTCAAGACATGCAACGCCCTCTAAGCTCCAGGTGTTCTTATGCACCTATGACGTTAATATTTATTTATGTTATTATATATTTGTTTTTGTTTATGTTATGCAATTTTAATACACTTTTTTAAAATGCCTGGTTGTTCAGCTTGTTGGCTGTAATAATAATGAAAGGAAATGTAAAGAACAGTCAATTTCTTTTCATAGATTTCCAAAAAATGAAGACCTTTTAAAAAAATGGAAACTTGTTTGTGGTTTAGGCTTAAACAAGGATTTTAGTTCGTCGTTTGCTCGAGTGTGTTCAACACATTTTTCTGAAGAGGACTATGAGCGTGATTTAAAATCTGAACTTTTAAATACAATTCCAAGAAGAATATTGAAATCGTATGCAATTCCAAAGTTAAGATTGCCCACTGAATTCAATTCATCCTACGAAAATGTAGATGTCACTTTTACACCCTTACAACAAATAGAGGCTTCACCACATCTTTCTGGGAATCCCAACTGTGTAGAAATAAATAGTGATGACTGTGGAATAACCTATAGATTGCCCACTGAATTCAATTCATCCAACGAAAGTGTAGATGTCACTATTACACCCTTACAACAAATAGAGGCTTTACCACATCTTTCTGGGAATCCCAACTGTGTAGAGATAAATAGTGATGACTGTGGAATTACGTATAGATTGCCCACTGAATTCAATTCATCCAACGAAAGTGTAGATGTCACTATTACACCCTTACAACAAATAGAGGCTTTACCACATCTTTCTGGGAATCCCAACTGTGTAGAAATAAATAGTAATGACTGTGGAATTGCGTATGTGGACGTTAAGGAGGAGGAAATTAAACACTTACAGGAAGAGAACTCTCGTCTTTTGGAAAATAATAGAATCTTATCAGAAAGATTGCAAATTTCAGAAGCAGATAACCGTCGTCTAAGGTCTAAACTAGCCAAATATGAGTCAATTTACTCGATTAGTCAAAGGAAGGTAGTTAACTGATAATATTATTTAAAAAATCTTTTAATGTAACTAAAATAAAAGTTAATACTTTTATTAACTTATTTTAAGATAGGCCTACTTTAAATTTTTGTTACATCAGGCTCGCCCGTACCTTAATTAGGCTATTTTACATTATTCATACTAAAACAATTTAAAATTAGCTTGAACTATTAATTAATGATTTCCCATCAATCTTTACTTAAGTTTAATTTGTAGTTTTTATTTCAGGTTATTGAGTCTGGGTCTTGCTTAAAATGGTCATCCGACGATCTGTCTAAGGCTATCACATTAAGGTGTCTCTCTAAGAAAGCAATACATTATGTTAGAGATACCCTAAATTTTCCATTGCCAAGCGATTTACCATTAAACGAAAGCTTAGTCAGATAAAAGTTCAACCTGGTTTCATTAGATTAAGTGAAACAATTTTACGTTCTCACAGCAAAATATTTACTGACTTTGAAAAAGATGTAGTAATGTGTTTTGATGAGATGAAAGTTAAAAGTGAAATGTGCTACGATGTAAAAGAGGACCAAATTATAGGCCCCTTTAGCGTGTTCAAGTTATAGCTCTTAGAGGGTTGATTGGGAAATGGAAGCAGCCTATATATTACAACTTCGACAGACCTGTTGACAAAGAGCTATTTCATCAGGCTGTAAGCTTTATAGAATCTACTGGGTTTAAAGTGCGTGGATTTGTTTGTGACTTGGGACCATCAAATCAAAAGTTAATCTCGGATCTTAAACTTTCATTCGATTCACCTTGCATACAAAATCCGTTTGCTAAAGATCGTAACATTTGGTGTTTCTGTGATGTTCCTCACATGCTTAAATTACTGAGGAATCATTTACTAGACGATGGTTTTAAACTAGAGACTGGTGAGAAGGTAACCAAGGAAGTGTTTGAGAAGCTTGTAGAGGCGCAGAAACAAGATCTCAAGTATGCATACAAGGTTACACCAAACCACCTGGTTATGAGTAGCACAGAAAGGCAAAACGTCAGAAAAGCTGCAGAGTTGTTGTCCGGGACTGTTGCGTCAGCCATTTCATACCTCATGCCCGAGGCTAAACATGTAGCTGAATTTGTCAAGACTTTTGATAATGGATTCGATGTATTAAACTCCCGAGTGCCTAAAGACTCTAATAAATTAAAAAGTGCATATGGGACTCAGATATGCGACCAAGATGAAGCTTTAGAGAAGCTTTTCAACCTTTGTAAAACAATGAGAGCAGCCAATAAACGTACCCTTTTACCGTGTCAGAAGGGTTTGATGATGTCTATAAGAAGTCTGCAAGGCCTTTATAGAGAGTTGGTTAAAGAGGGCTACTCGTATATAATGGCATCAAAATGCAACCAAGATGCTCTTGAATCTTTCTTTTCCTTGATCCGAGGACTTGGCCGTTTCTATGACCACCCCCTACCCACTTCAGTTACCCATCGCATAAGGAACATTTTGCTTACAAAGAATGCATCATGTGTAATAAAATCTACAAACTGTAATGAAGATGATGCAAGCCCTATTCTTAGTGCGGAAGTTGTGGAAGAGTGCGGGAAGATGCGCCTGGGGTCTTCAGTACGTACAGTAACTGAAGATAAAGAAGAAACACTTATCGAAGAAATTGACGAAAATGAAAATGAAGAAGTGTATGATGAGAAGAATTCAGAGGTAATCAAGGAAAATGAAGATGTTCTGAGAGTAATCGCCGGATACGTCGCTTATCGGGTTAAAAAAAGAAACTGTCCAACCCCTTTTGTGTACGGCCATCCAACACAAAAAGTCACTAGCACTAGTAACGATTGGCTCCACACTCTGTCTAAAGGGGGACTAATGTGTCCAACTGATGAATGGTTGTGCGAAGTACATAAAATGGAAGAAGAATTTAATAGGTTCCATGGCGATCAAATTAATAATTGCAAGAACGTGATGAGAACCCTCTTCAGCAAAATTAGAAAACGTATCGACAATAAAGTAATTGATTTCGCAATTTTATGTTTTGTTAGAACGAGAACGTTTATCCGGATGAAACACTTGAACAAACAAAGAGCATCAAAAAAGAGGAAAGGCTACGGAGATAAAACCTCTGACAGTGGAAGAAAAACATATAAGAAGTTGAAAAAATATGCAAATAGGTCAGTTTTAGAGTTTTAGATAGTTTTAAATGTTTTGGATAAAAGTATTTTGAAAAAATCCTGTTTTAGCTTATTTAGCCTAGAATAGATATAAACGTGATAGTCATTTTATTTTAATATAAGCTAAAGCCTATGTAACCAATTACAAAAACATAAGTGTTCATAAAAACATAAATAATAATTTATTTAAATTCAATAATTTAATATTAAGAGATTAAAACATATAATCAAAACATTTCTAAGTTAAACCCCTATTTTTAGATAGGCTACAAATAAAGTTAGTTGTGCTTCTTATTCGGAGTAATTATCATCACATAACCTTCTTTAACCTTTGTTCAGGTTAGTTTTCGGAGTTAAAATCTTTAGCAACATTTGACAGTTGTCTGAAATTTGTAAACAAAAAATAAAGCAGCTGATGCACCATGCACCGGCTACGTCATGACTTTTGTTTACGTGAACCCTACCTAGTCTAGTCTATATTCCTTGCTGGTCACTAAAAACATCCTAAAAATATTGACTCAATAATAGTCAGTAAAACATTGAATTTGAATCAACTGAATATCAATAACTGTTTATAGTTACTGTTAATGATGGTTGAGCTGTATTGTATTATTACTTTTTGTTTATCTAACATGTTTAATGGTTATTTTGTTACCGAAATCTAAGCTAGGACAATTTGGCGAATGTGCTCTGCCAGGCTAGTACACCATCGGCCGCCCCTCCCACTAATACTCCATACCCCTCCCAGCCCTCTTGCTCCCCTCCCCCATGCGCGGACTGTCTCACGTCTCGTGCAACGGCCTTGTACATCGCGTCGAGCGACGCCGCGAGGCCTTGCGCCCGCCGCGTGTCGCTCGAATCGCTGTATACCTTATTGGATGCTCCTATCTAGTGCAATGTACTTATTTTACGTGCCTTGAAAGATGCGATGTATAATAGGGGCCTAAGTGGAAGTGGTGGAGGCGAAGGGCAATCAAAATTACAACTAGATTTTGTATTTAATGTTTGGTTGCATTGCACAACACGAAATCAAGAACAAACAACAGACAGTGCAGAGCTAAACGCAATGCTGTATGTGTAATGTCTGATAAACCCTTTGTGATGATTACCTATTGATTCAAACGAGATCACTTAATTAAATTATTAAGATTCATTATAATAAATAAAGTAGTACTAAAGAAGGTTATGTCTGAACACTGGTTCATTTTAAATAAAACGATAATCTGATTCAATAAAAGACGACGAAAAGCAGTCTAAATTACGTTCAAGTTTTTATAAAAGCCAGAGTTTTTCTAAGCAAAGTTTTTAACTGGAGGTAAAATTCGTTAAAATAATTACTAATTTAAATGGCAATCATAAATTTTTGCAAAAATAGGCTACTTATAAACTAATTATAGTATATATCGGCACTCGATCCCTACTAACAAAAAAAGTATATTATTATACTCTAATATTATTGATGAGGTATATTTGTATTATGTCTATAGCCTTATGTATGTACACACGGATATCGAGAAAGGCTCCAACGATTTTCTTCAAACTTTTCAAATAAAGCAGTTCTGGGATAAAAATGATAAGGCCTATATTTACAGGTTTCCATGTCAGGAAAATCTTCTTTAGGTACTTTGTCTATTGTTATACATAAGCCAGCTAAATTTTTATGTTATTTTAATCTGCAGTATTAAAGACCACATAAATTGAAAGAAGACTATTTACCGAGCATTCTGTAAAATTTCACTTCTGTAAGTCTTACGGCTTTTCGGTTCTACATCCTTAAAGTTAGAAATGTCACCGATGATCGCGGTGAACGCATTTCCGCCCGCGGCCTGACACCGGGCCTGCTACAAGTACTCAGCCAAGTTTACAATGCGCTGCGCCGATTAGGTTATGTTTGTTATTGATATATAGGTCAGAAATACTTTCACTAACTCAAAACAAATCACACGGTAGTGATAAGTCATACATAAGACCGACTAGACAGCTATTACTAATCCAGCGTCACAGCCTTCAGCGGAGATGTGTTCGCCACGATTATCGGTGACATGGCTGACTTTAAGCAAGCCCAACTCAAAAACAGTAAAACTTAGAAACGTGTAATTTCCACACGATGTTCAGTAAATAGTCTTCTTTCAATAGATGTGTTTTTAAGGCCGCACTTCGAATAACATAAAAAGTAGTTTTATAGCTTAGTAAGTAAAATTAAGTTCTTTTGTTATAATGTTTACCAATGGTTACGTTAATTACGTTAATTTTTAACAATGAATGGTCTTATGAAGTACAAAACTAAAAAAAGAAATAATGAAGAAGCTGACTCAACGGTCAAAGTACAAACCAAGTGTCCAAGTTAACTTGTGGTTTTGCATTGCAGCCAGTTACTTAATTGCCGGATGGTACTATAATAAAAACGATATTTTTTTTTGTACTTTGTATTAGTGATTATGAATATTTAGATAAATAAAAAAAAAGTAAATGGATAATACAACTAAGCACTTTTTAGAGTTGCTATAAGTTCACCACATGTGATCTACATATCATGTGCGCCAGGCCTATAGGCTTTGTGATCTAGTGGCTAATCCATGATGAAATGTACTGTATTAATAACATTTTAAAATATTAACCTACCTACCTATTACCGACTTAGTACATTAAAGTTAAAAGTGTTAACACGAGAGTGTACCATTTCAATACGAAATAAAGATAATGAAAATTTATATAGCAACAATGATAGGCCTATAAAAACTAACCAAATTTTTTAAGGTTAGTGTATGCATTGTAATTCACGATGCAAAAGAAATTCTCATGAAATATTATAGATAATAAGAGCGATGAAAGTTGGTACATTGGCTAAACTGTTGTTTGTAATAAAAATTGATTGGCGATTTAGTATTGTTTTCCAAAGATGGGTCAAGAAATGACATGAAACTGCTATTTTTATCACTTAAATTTCAAAAACTTCTCGGGGGAGGGCCCCCGAACCCCCCGCCGGTCTTGCCCGCCGATTGGGGGGGGGGGGGCGCAGAATCCCGGTTAGCCCCCCCCTTATTAATGTTCTAGATCCGCCACTGGGTGCAAGCATTGGTAAGAAAAGTAATAAATACAACGCAAAGAAAAGTTTTAAATATATAAAAAGTGACTAGAGTGAAGAAATGTAGAAAGTGATCTTTGAATCGTTCGGTTGGCATTTCCTAAACGGGATCCTCTGTCGACATCAGCAGGAAGTGCAAATGTTTTTGTCAGTCCTTACACTTCTTACTAGGGACGTCTTCCAGGTCTTGTTTATACTTTAACAATCCTTAAAATCTCATGTGGAAATTAGCTAGCTGAATCCAGGACTAACGACAATCTTTAGAGGTTAAAAACAAACTGAATTTAAACGCATGGGCTGTTTAAGAATGGGACCGCTTTAATTTTTCTTTTTGTCTGTAATTTCGCTTAAGAGTAATTTATTTGGTTTTGTTACTAGGGTAATAACTGAACGTCATACTCACACATTTTTTAAAACTTTAAACATAATTTGTTTACATCAAATCAATAAATCTGTTCACGAGAGCTTTATAGCAATTAAAAATATCTATCTCTATATCTATACTCTAAAACAAGAAATGTTTGTACGGGCAACATTTTTTCCTTTCCAAGGATTTTTTATTTTTTTGTTGATTATGGGGGTTTTGGCCACTGGGACTCGATTGGAGCTGGTCCCATAGATGGGAAAAATCCGGTTTTCGTCCTAGAGCCCTCCAAAGTTTCCATGTTATCCTTATCATGGTTTATGCTCTTAAATGGTTTTTAGAAAATTTAACTTAAATTCCACCGATGTAAACATTATTGAAATTGGTTAATAAATAAGCGAGATAGAGAGTTTAATAGAAATAGTCACGCATTTGAGCAGGTTGCCGCGCCAAAAGCGTGGTTGTGGCACTTGCTGAACAATGGATCTCTTCACCCCTTAAGCGGTACGGCTGTGACCAGCCTCAGTTAAATCACTATATCTTGGTTATTTATGAACCAATTTCCATAATTCTTACATCATTGGGTTTTAAATTAAATTTTCTAAAAACACGTAAAACATTAACTTTGTTACATTCTAGTTTCATAATTTAAGATACAAGATTAAAAATAACTGCCATTTTGAAGATATGAATTGAACAAAATTGATTACTATTTTTTCTTAAATTATAGATTTGTCTCAAAAAGTTGTATATCAAGTTTTAACCGATTACAACAAACCGATTTAAATTATAAAATATTGTTTAAAAATACAAAATGGAGATTTGTTTTTCTCGTCAAATCATGTAGTTTTGGAAATTTTAAATGTGATTTTTGGCATGAATACCCACATCGCGTAGTGGGCATTTTATTCGGACATTGGCCAAAGTAAAATACCCACACCGTGGTGGTTGAGTAAAACTACGATACCCACACCACGACGTGGGTAAATTTGATTGACCACGTCTCGGTGTGGATATTTCAAGTTTGCGCAAACGCCGAACAGCGTTTCTCACGGTCCGCACGTGCAGGTCTTGACATGATACTTCCAAGCACTTCGTGCCCAAACAAATAACATGACAAATAAAACGTTTATAATGAACTTAATATTTGATTAAGAAACATAAATAGGCTATTATACAATCCTTTGAACTATGTTTAATAATACTCAACCAACAGTATTTTACTGATTAAATTGTTTTATTGTACGTTTCTAATTACATTTCCGTACATTAATAACTTAAAATCAATTAAGGCATTTTACTTCAAAATAAATTTGTTTAATGTCAAAAATTTTAGTTTTTTTTATTCATTATAGATTTTACTTAGAAGCTGAGTATGAAGACTATGCGGCGTTTAGGCAAAGTTGTATTTATTTATTCATTAAATATTTCGCTTAGAAGTTGTGTATGAAGACTATTTGGCGTTTGCGCAAACTACAAATACCTACACCGTGACGTGGGCTATCAAATTTACCCACGTCGCGGTGTGGGTATCGTGGTTTTACTCAACCGCCAAAGAACGTGTTTATTTCAGCAATTGCATTTACAATTACCAACTCCGCGGTGGGGGTATTTTACTTCGGCCAATGTCCGAATAAAATGCTCACTCCGCGATGTGGGTATTCCGCAGTGTTCACATCGCGGAGTAGGTAAAAATTTCGAGCATTGTTCGAATTCGGCAATTGAGTGTAACAAATATAAAAAAATGTGTTACATCTTTATACTGTGGAGTATGAAAAAAGTACAGCACCCTTTGGCCTGTCGAGTGAGCGAAGCGAACGAGCTCGTCTTAAAAGGAAAGAGGGCGAGTGAACGGGGCGAACGAGCTTAGTGGGTGAAACGGAAGTAACAATTTTACCGAGCATAGACTCGGCCCCCAGGTACTTATGACTAAAATAAAATCCTTATAATTTGTGTCAATCTAGAGAAGGAAGCTCACCGAAACGGCGGGTATTGAGCGATAAATTATTTCTTAGCGCCAGGAATAATTCAGGTGCGTTTGCTGATGCGAGCAATTTCAAACTTGGAGTCAATTGGCATGTTGGGTTAATTATGTTTGGAGTTACGGTACGAAACGAAATACTTAAAAACACTAATAATGCTGATTTTTACAATCCAGCTAATCCTGGGATTGAAAATAAAATTCTGGAATTTCCAGGTAGTTAAGTAAACTTGCTCGGTATCCCTATTTTATAAGTAGTGGTGATAATGGGCTATTGATGGGAGAATCGAATACCCATGATATTCGATATTATACCATAATATTCGATAAGTGAATATTATCGAATACAACTCAAGTATTTAAAGATTCGAATACTTCGAATTTAATTCGAAAACTTTTCAAACGAATACACGTCATTGATACGGTACGAATTACTCTGTTTTTTTCATAACAAATGAATACAGCACAAAAGAATTCAAAGATTCAAAACAGTAGTTTACACACTTAGGTACTGTATTCGAATTCAGCGTATTCATAAGAGCAAGGGGACTTGATGGCAGGAGGCCGCTAACATATAGCATCCTGCTGTATTCTAATTTATTTCAAGTTGATACTTTCTCTGTAGTAAATTAATTATTTGCATTTTCGTTTTCTTATTAAGATTTATGGCGTAGTATAAAAATCACCCCTCTAAAGCTTTAAAATTAGTCGTACCAATAATAAATATTGTTTTCAGGGTTGTATAATAAAGATAAACGTAATTAGTTCATTGACACAATTGAATACTAAAAAATTTTAGCGAATTTATTAAAAATTGATAAGTTTAGTAAAGTATTAAAGTTAGATGTTAACAAAAGAGTTAAAAATCACGCTGAAAATATCAAGTAATAAATTAATTGTAATAACACTAACACTTGGCCAAACTACATCAATGTATGATTGGTGCATGCGCAACATAGGAATTCTAATTCAAAAGTATTCAATACAGACTGTCACTGTCACGGTGCTCCGAGGCTTCTCCGTCCCCAGACGTTGCTGCAGCGTCTGAAAAATATTCATTGGCTGCCGGGGGATTAGTCTTGACTTCACGGTTTGAGCTCTCTTTTGTTTGGAGTCATTGCGTGTTTGAGTTTGAGATCAAATTTGGCGTCGCTATGCTCTTCGTAGAATTCCTACGGCGGGTCATTCAGGATGGCGGCCGGTTTCGGACGCCAAAACTCGGGCAGGTACCTCCTTCCGGTGGTGATTTCCGCAATGTGTGGGAAACCAGATTCGCTGGCTTTCTGGAAGAGATTTGTAACACAGTGGAAAGAAAACTGACCGAGCGTCGGGACGCGCAGCGAGCTCTTGATTATTGCGTTTCACACGAACCAGGGCTGCCCCGTCAATCATCGGAGGGTTTGTTCGGCACACTCTCCAATCTCCTCCTGTTTGTCCTGCTGGCAAGTGCCTAACATGCCGTTGAGGCGTAAGTACATGAGCGTATTCAATTCTTAAAAGTATTTGATTCTCCCATCACTGTTTAATGAGCCCGTAGACAAATCTTGGGCCTGCAAAAATTACACACCGAATTTTTCTAAGTTCGATGTGTTTGTAGATGAACCACAACCAAATCGACGAAAGCAGAAATGATTGTGTTTGGGTTTAATCGGTCACAGTTTGAACTCATGCCAACGAGAACTTACTGATAAAATGGGACACAACTAAGTTTACTGTGAGTCATTGAACACTTTTTTTTTAATTTTGCATATTAATTAATTGTTATACACACATTTTACTATAATTTATATTCGATCGATATTTATAAAAAATTTTATTTAATAAAATTGTTTAATTTACTTTAAGAATCAAAATAGACTGCACTGCTCCCTGACGGAATTACCAGTCAACGCTCAAGTAGTTGAACAAATCGCCGCCAGATCGGCTTAGGCGTGTCCAGTGTCGGCAATGTAGTTCAAGTTGCTCGGCTGGCCGTGGTGTATCATTGACGTTTGATCGGTATCTACACTGTGATAAAATATATCATAATTTATTTTGATATATTTTATTGCTTTATTCACTTGTAGCCTACACAAAATAATGTGTTTTATTGAATAAAGTGCATCTTGACATCAAAGAATAAACATTGTTCAGTTTAAGTGTATGGAATTAGATGTCGTTTTAATAGTTTAATTAGGAACATTCTGTGCATTGGTTGTGTTGTGTGAGTAAATTAGGCATATCTGTGATTTTCCTTTTAAAATAACCTAAAGTCGCATAAATTTTAAAGCAAAAATCAATGTTTTTATGCAAAAAATGGCAAAAACTCCATTATTTTTAGTCAGATCTTTACAAACTTTGTGTCATTGGTTAGAAAATTTATTTTTAAACTTCTTTGTATCTTGTAATTTTTTGTGGTTTTAAGATATTAGAGTTAAAAAAAATTTAATTACCACCATTTTAAAAATTACAGAGAAGAAAAATATTTTTTTTTCCTGAAAATGAACATTGATGTGATAAAAGTTCATGCCAAATATGAACTTTATATAATGATCCATTGATGAAATGAAATAAAATTATTTATTGTAAGAAAAAAAATGGCGGATAAAGCCTACACGAAGCCGAAATTTAAAAAATATACCTGATCACTTTTGATTTATTTATATGTCTATCATAAGAATATGCATAGCCAGTCACGTTTTTGTGACACCTTATAACCTTATATGAGTACACCTTACATGAGGACTTTTGAACTGAACCCTAGATTTTGATTAAATTTGGTACAGGAGTTAAGCCAGCATCTACTTGAATGAGTTCGCGAACCAGAATGATCGGACCATGGGAACGGGGTTTTATGGGTTTCAAAAGGGTAAGATATGGGCTTTTGGCTTTTATCACCTTAATTTTTAAAATTCATCAATTTTAATTCTAATTATTGAAATACTCCCCGTCGCAGCAGACCTGCGTACTCAGCGAATTTCCAAATTAGGAATATTAGTTTTGACCTCATAAAACTGTAAACCAAATAAAATCACATGCTCATAAATAGGAAAATAAATGGCTATTCTCCTTATGATAAATATAGGGAGAGTATGCAGGTATGCTGCCATGGGGAACACTAAAAGTAGGTTTTTATCATAAAAAAATTTATTTCGACCATATAAAGCCATGTACTAAGTTTTATCAATATCTGTCCATTGCTATAGGAGTTTTCCTATTCTCCATATAATTGAGTATGCAGGTTTGCTGCCATGATAAGCGCAAAAACCAAGATTTTTTACCATAAATGGATGAATCTCAACCAAATGAAGCTGAATACCAAGTTTCATCGAAAAATATTGGTTAATAAGTGAAATATTAACATTATATCCCTATTCTCCATAAGATTAACATTGGAGCCCCAAAATACAATGTACTGCCTTTAGACTTTGTAATATCTCGGTAACCAATGGAGATAGAGCAAAGCTTCAAAATACTAAATTGTGTGTTTTTTGAGCTAAATCCAATAGTCAAAAGAAAAATTTAAAATTTTTAAAATTTACATATGAAAAATGCAAAAAAAACCCTATTTTGGGGTACAAAACCCCCCAAAACTACCCCTTCCGGTAGGTCGATATGTCTGGTTTACGAACTCATCCGAATATACGTAGGATTACACATCTCTACCAAATTTGGTGTCGATCGGACCGTTTTTACGAGAGTTATCGTGCCTAGGGACACATACATATATATATATATATACATATAAATATATACATATATACATATATACATATATATATATATATATATACATATATATATAAAGTTTTTAATGACTATTATTTTTGGTCTCTGGGCACCTAAAAACAAAAAAGTAACATGGTCCCGAGCTTAGGTCTTACCATGAGACCTACGGTAATAGCTTATTCCCTATGGGAAATTCGCTAAAAATGCTTACAAGAGCAAACAATCTAGTAATTTGATTTTTTTAGCTTAAATGGTTATGGAGAAAATCCAAAAACTATGTTTTTGTAAGTTACTCTTATCGGAAATCGACAAATCCTAACTTGCACGTGTCTGTTTATTGTTTTTCAACAATAATAAATATACACTTATTATGTGGTTTAATTCGGTCTATTAGTGCATTTAAATCTATTAACCTCACTTATTGTATACATTTATCCACTAGGCCTACACTTGTGCCCATCAAGAACTATAACCATACAGCAATACAGCATTACTTACGACTTTGACCCTGAATTGTTCTTGATGGACGCGAGTGGGCCCGTCCCTAGTATCAATACAAATTGAAGCTAACATTAGTAACATTGTCCTCGGGGCTGCTAAACGATGGCAGGAGCTGGGTCGGAACTCTCGAGGTATAAAATATTCAATCCATTCCTCAACTACGACATAACAACAACAATGAACGAACCAAATACTTTAAAACGCCTAAATTTTGGTAACAACATTTTTCTCTGATATTATAGTAATATCGCAAACCGTGAGATATAAAAAGATGTGCCATACAAATAAACATCTAATTTATTTGTTTACCATAAATAATAAATACATAATAGTGCATTGGTAGAACAATATATAATTTAAAATTGTCTTTAACAGTTGTTCAACATTATAATTATTATCTTCTGACTTCATTTTTTTCATCAACATATTCTTAAATTGACTTCTTCAGACTTAAACGTTTGAGAAATTCCATTGAATACTGTAACACAATTATATAATAAATGTCTTTGATAAAGTTGTATTGATTAAATTTTTTAATTTGTAGCATGATTAACGTTTCTTGAATTTTAATAAGTTGTAGTATAACTTATGTAACAAGCACCAAAGTCTCATAGCCTAAATATAAAAAGATGTCAATGTTAAAACGCTAATTTATTTAAATATTTCTTTGCATACGGTTTCGCTTTTTCTTCAATGCAGTCCTAATGACCATTGTGTGTAGCTTAGAAGCATATTAGCCTATATTATGCTGCAGCGTATATTAGGTGAGGATATATAATTCCATAATAGTATGTGGTTAGGTTCCTTGTATTTACATATTAGAATGCATCACTTTCTTCTTCAAAAACAAACACTCATTTCCTGTCCGCACAAACACTAACCGATATAATTTTCGCAATAGAAATCTCATACAAATTCCCCACCATAACACAACTTGCTTTGAATATCAGACTTTTTTTTTCTTCAATAAAACTTTTCAATGCCCTTCCACACAATCTGAAAACCACCACAGATATTAAATAAATTCTTCAGAAGAGACCTAAAAAAATTCTTAATTGCTAAGGTGTTTTATAGTGTTAGTGATTTTTACAAATTTAAAGAAAATGTTTAGTTGAGAGATTACCATGTTTTATGTTTTGTTTTATTTATGTAAGTTGACTAAAATTGTAATGACTATTGTCCATGCTGTAAAAAGTCGATGACAATAAAGTTTCTTGATTCTTGATTCTTGATTCTAGGTAAATGGTACTGCAAAATTATGACAGTCCTTTCAGTTAATTTACACTCAATAAATATTTTTACAAATCATATCAATATAGGCTGGAAACTAAAGTTCTCGTCTATGATTATTCCTAAAAAAAATACCTGATCTTCACCTGAAAGTTCACCTGATCTTCTGGTGGCGATAAAGTTTTGTAAGTATGAATAATACGATAATATTAATATTGTTCTAGAAATAATTCTATTCATAAAGGAATTATACGTTAAAACCAATTAATAAGTTACTCAAAACACGTAAAGACCATCTTGTTGCAATTCTACTTTAAATAACAAGTAACAATAGTTTTCCTTTTCTTTTCAAGATGTAGTAATAAATCTTATATGACACCTACAACAAGTAAAAATAACTAACAAATGCATTGAACATACCTGCATTTCATTATTCAAAAAAGATCTCAAGGAAATTAGCAATCCAGGAAATGAGCCCTCTATTTTCGCTTGAGCGTGCAGAGTTTCAACTACTGTAATGAATCTACAGCATGACTCAAGCTCACAGCGCATGCAAATTTGATAACAGCTAAGAGATGAGCTCTTGAATTGTTCAACGTGCCCCCTTCCGAGTGATGCATTGTCATCAAACATGATGGCCAAGATGTTCCGAAACAGAAAAATATACTTTAAGTGGAGAAGGCAATCAAAGAAATTCGTTTGTGTTATCATTTTATGTAATTATTGTGCTCGATGATTGTTTTATATATACTTCACGTTTTGTTTATTTGTACAAAATAATTTAAATAGAAGTTTCTGTTATTATAAGTCGACCAAAAATATTTTTGTCATAAATGGTTGATTATTCGCTGTTTTGTGCGTAAGTGAATCCCATGTTTTTTTTTCGAATTACGAAAAAATTTATTGAAACTTTTGAAGTGTTATGTGTAGGCCTACAATTTTAGAACATTAATTTAACCGAGAAAACTTAATAGTTTGAAGCAACAACTATTTAAAGCTCATTTTACTAAAGAGTTTATGATTTTTTGTTCCAGTTAGAGAAGTACAGTAGAAAAATGCAATACTTACTATGTTTTTGCTAATAAACCTGAGTTACAGAGAATAACTCAGTATAGCGTTGTTATTTTCATAACGAAACTTCATTGGAAGAGTTAAAGGTTTCCCGTGTGAAATTCTGGATCAATACACAAAACGCAACAGGTAAAGAGAGAATTACACGTGTAGGCTCTACTTCTCAGTTACTCATGGTTTACCTTAAGTTATTGTACCAATAAATCTTAAAGACTTGATAGGAAAGTTCAGTGTCTAAGTTATATTCGAATGGCATTTGTCTGACAAGTGTTTCCAACTGAATTACTCAAAATAATCAACGTGTAATCTTGACATGTATTGCGCGGACAAACATTATCACCAATATTTACATGGCATGTTTTAATCAAGTTTAAATTATAGTTATTTTTTTAAATTATAAATAATTATTTAATAAGAATTATTTATAAGGGAGGTCTAATTATTTTACTTTTAAAAGTATTATTTAACTGTAATTCTCGACATTATAATCAACAGTAATTGCCTAACAATGTGTAACTTATTTTTGTGACTCCTCTAAATAAGTTAGTTAGAGGTTAAACAGATTGGCAATGGCTTCTTTTAAGTATTTCTCAAGGTGACGAGGAAATGATTAAAGGTTTACCTTTCTATAAAAATACGATTAAGAGAAAATCTAATATAACCTAAGACCCTCGTTGTAAAAGAGTAAATGCCTCGATTTATGTCGTCGTTTCAGCCTCTCCAGAGCCTCGTTGGGCGAGAAAACGCCAACACTTCACTGTATTGAGCATTTCCTTGGGTAATTTACTTGTTCTCACAAAGATTAACTTACGCTGATTCAACGATTACTTGTTTTAGACGTACATTCATATCATATCATGACTTTTGATTAATTTTTTCAGCTTCTCTCCATTGTTTTTCCAACAACTTCATATTTATGAACCCAATCATTAGAGTCTTAAAAGCAGAGTTTAAAAACATTGGTCATTATTCTTTCTGTTTAGAAGCTATTGGAGAGTTTTGGCACGAGTTGGACAAAACTCGAGTTGGTATGCTATTTCGATAATAGATTATTGGTATATATTTTTAAGCAAAAAGCGTGTTAAAAATTAGTTTTATATCAATTATTATTGATTACTTGCAATAGTTAACAATAATATCACGAGTATTTACAGTAATATATAAAAAATTAAATAGCGCTTACCGTATAATTTACTGTATGTTTAGTTTTCAAACTAGGTAAATTTATTACTTAATTTAAATTATGTAAACATTTTAATTGAATAAGGAACTCGATAAATGCCTTATTACAATATTTAAATCAATTATACAAAGTAAATTTTCTGGAACGTACAGGGAGTTCTCTAAAAACTCACAAAACTGGGTTACAGTAAAAAAATTAGCACTTAAAAATCATTTGTTCACAAAAAATTAATCTTGCAGTCTTCCTTCATTAAGCATTAACACAGACAATTAAACTTCATAAGCGTTAATGGACCTTAGTTTAAAAGAAACTGCTAGAATATTTTGAAGTAAAACATCTTCACTCAGTGGTCTCATTCATTCGCAAAGTGATTATGATTGAGGTTTGGTCCACCTTTTGGTGCATCCTGGTGAATTTAGTTTTTCCATCCTTTTTGAAAGTTTGTCACCAGGATTTGAAAGTTAAGAGTTCATCGGTGGCATTGGTTATGAATCACTATTAAACCACAATCACATAAACTATTTTGGAAAATGTCAAATATTTTTATCTTTAGTACAAAAATTATGAGGTCGTTGAATATAAAATTAAGTGTCAAAGGAAAAAATCCTATAATGCGTTTTACAGTTATTCTAAAAAGGTCAAGAATTTTTTGTTATGACATTGCATTTAGCTGACGGGTGATTGACAATTTTAACACGGTTATTTTGCCTGGGTGTTGGGAGGCATCATTTTTTATAGGGCTCAGCCCCCAGGAAAAATATTGGGGGGAGGCTCGAGCCCCTCGGGCCCCGTGGAGTTGGTGCCGTTGCGTAGATATACAAACGAACAATTTGAACTTGCATTTCAATATGAGTCTCGTAGGTCATCAATTGGCCTACCTGCAATAGTTTAAGATAGCATAAGATACCTCTACACAAATTTAAACTTAAAGTAAAAATTTATTTTACATTTTGAATGGTAATTATGTATATAGTAAGGCTACATAACTAACTAAAGTGTAAAAATGTAATCCAATGAATAGTGCAGTGCCGTCAGGCTTGCCACTCTACATGGATAAACATGCAAATTCACTCCAGGATTATTGGTATTTAGATCTGAAATTAGCCCTCCGATGTTGGTACACCTGATTGCTTGCACACTGTTCAGTTACTGGGAATTTAGTTTTGCGATAATTAAACACATTTGAATAGCATTTGCAACTACTTAAACTAATATATTCTTTCGGATCGAATATTTCATAACAAAACATAGAAGAGAGGGAAAAAATGAAAGATTAATCATAACAATTTAAGAAATGCTACAAATTTTCCTGTTCAACAACACAGTACAAGTTTAAAATCAATATATGACCTTTACAACTAAAGGTAAAATATTCAAGTTCAACAAAAAATGAAAAATTGAAAAACATTACTACAGAAAACGTTTTATTACAGTGTTAAGGATTATCTTCAAGACAAATTGTATTCAACAAATTAGATTGTTTTTACATATGAATTTTGTGTTAACAATAACACTTTACTTGTATACTAATTCAAAAATTTTTAAAAACATATCTGTGAGAAAACCCAAGCAGTTTATAACATTTTTTGTTAATGATTAAATAAATAATTAAATTGGTGAAAAGTTAAAATTCAAATTGTTTAGAGCTGTAATTATCTACGAGTAAAAATACTTAGTGATAATAATTAAAATGTAGAAAAACTGCAATGTAAGAACCATTATATTTTTCCTGCTGTGTGAAATGTTGCAAAAGAAAAATAATTAAAAATGTAAAACAATTTAAAATATACTGTATAGCCTAGTACTAAAGAATATAAGTCCACACCACTCTCAGTGTACAATTTTAATAATAATAAATCAGCTTCTTGGAGGACATACTTGGAAATTAGTTCATCATCTTATTTAAAAAATCAATAATGCTAAATTTATTTATGTGGAACAAATCGTATGTAATTGCTATGACTATATATATAGTATATGACTATATAGAATAGGGAAAATATATATATGAGGACCATTTCCTACAGGCTGAAGCTGTATCAAAAGGAATTCTCAAAAAGAATCATATATCCTAAATTCATATAATGTTATTTAATTATTAACAAAATTATAAACGTTTAAAAACTTTTTAAAATTATTTAAGCATTACAACATTTAATGTACTATTGTATTTTTTATTTATTTTTAATTAATTAATTATATACTACACTTGACATTCAAAGATTGTGGACTTTGCAATGGTTCGACATAAACACAAGTGAACGTAAGAAAGGTGGACAATATAAGAGTGGACAATAAAAGTAGTAGCAATACAAGAGTGGACCTTAAAAAATATAAATTTTATCAGTGGACATAAAAACAATGGACTTAATAGCCATGTATCAAAATAAGGTTAATTTAAATTGTACATATGCATGTAAGCATGGATGCAGTTTCATAACTTAGGCTTATTTGGTTAAAAAATTAACAAACCATTCCAGAAATTTTGTACCACCCTTAATACTTTGAGTCTATAAATTTAGTTAGGTAGAGTTGAAGTTTGAATTATGTAGCCAAAGTATTTCTGTGTTTTCACTTTTTGTTGGATTTAACCAATAAGTTACAATAATTTTCCAGTTCTTTGTATTATTTTACCCTCCCCAAAAAATTCCTTTCCCCATTTGCATCGTAGTGTAGGTGTGTACTACTGTAAATATTCACTAACATACGAGTCTAAATTAAACTTTATTTGTTTTACTTTAGTCATAAAGTCTATACAAGCCTCTCCAAATACTGTTTAAGCTTTCCTACAAAATATACAATAATATAACATAAGTTATAAGTATACAGGGTGTCCAGCCTACATCATTACCATAGATAATGTTTTACTGGCAGATAACTTCTTACCTTTGACCTACTTCGCTTGTTATTTTACTTTTAAGTATGTATTTCAATTTCAAAATTTACCTTAGTTTACTCAATATGGCGCCAAACTTGAAATTTTTTTATGTGAAACCCTTAATTTATATGTAATTTTTTATGTGCACTTTTTAAAACCTTTGTATTTGTTATGTTCTCTAAACCTAGCAATTAGGGAGCTGAAGGCAATTGAAATTTCTTTTATTGCACATAAGAATAACATGGGATAAACTTTCATTGCCTGTTTCTCTAAGCCATTCGGTAAAATAAAAATAGCCACGAGTAAAAATATATCTCGGTAAAAATATATCATATAAAAATAAATAAATCTCGAATTAATGTTTTATAAACAAATATCTCATGACATTAAATTTACATGAGTGTTATTTATCTATCCATCAAATTGGAAAACAGGTTAATTTAATTTAAAATGTATTTTTTATGAACTAAATGTTCTAATACTTATTTATTTTACTGAATAGTTTTAAAGATAAAATCTATAAAGTGTAAAAGTCTCATGAAGTTTACAGGATTAAAAATACACTCGAATGGTCCTAGGTCCTAGCTCCCTATCCGTTATAGGTTTAAATAAAAATGTAAAAAAACTTAAAGGTCTTAAAATTACAAATAAAATCCAAAAGTTACATAAAGATTAAGGGTTCGAAATTTAAAGTTTTGGCTGACTTATTGAAAAAAAATATGACTGGGCATTTCATATATTTAAAAAGGTATATCTAAAAGCAACTTAACAACTAAAGCGGTACCTCATAAGAAGTTTACTGTCAGATATAAAATATAAGTAAACTACCGGAACAATTTAGGCTCGACACTCTGAATATATATGTACGTAAATTATATAACATACAATAAATTAATTTCCCTTTCCTTAGATGTTACAAACTTTTTTCAGTATTAACCTCATGGTATTATTAAATATCTTTTTTAGGTTTAAGAAAAATTTGAACTTGTTCACTATTTGAAATATTGTGAAGAGCAATAAACATTTTTTTAAAGTATGTACCGGAATAGAACTCTCTGTTGAAGTATAAGCAACAACAGCAAATACAATGTAGATTGGTAAACATTAGGGAATTAGTTGACACAGCAAAACATTATCAGCTTTGTACCTAAAGTATCTGATAATACTTTATGACATAACATTAGAGTTCAGATTTCAAATTCTAGAGACCATATATGTTATAAAGAGTAACCGCATTGCGTTGCGAATGTAGTTTAAGTAATTTTCTACTTTTACTTAACTACCGGAAAGTGATAAATTTGTCAACAATTTTTTGTTTTTGTGTATGTGTGAGGATTTTTTAAATTTAATTTCCAAGTTCCCTTCATTTTTTATGGTCTAACTTCATTTTGTGGTAGATAAGTTATTATAAATGCATATAGAACCAAATTTTGTTCTGTAAACATACTGTTATTACCTAACGTCCTCATCCATGAAGTGATTTTTAATATTAGAGAATAATATAATGAGACAGTATAACGTATGATTCATCTTATAGTAAGAATAAGATCGACTCTCAAAATGACACTATTTGATGGAATTTCTAGGGGAAAACAGGATTCTCCTTCATTTACGGTCACTACAAAAAAGTTTTTGTGGTCCTCGGTAATGCCTACAATTTAGAAAAATCATTTTATTTCGGTTTTAAACTTACATCAGTTAAGTTCTGAGTTTTTAAAACTATTATTTGTATTTTATTTATATTTAAATAATAAATCTATTAAACTTTTTCCTCAAAACTAAATTGGTTTTCTCCACTATTATTTAACTGAGAGAGTTTGTTAATAGAATTTCATTTTTGAACAGAATTTTCACATGATTTGATTTGGACTGTTTCCAAAGAACACGTTAAAAATTAGACTTTCTTAAATATACACATAAGTTGAACACGCCTCTACAAAAAGGGCAGCCAATTTTTTTTATACAGTACTGGGGAACCAGGGCCGATAAACGAATGTAGGACCATGCCAAACATTAACAACTATAGTGATGCACAATCATACAAAAAATATAAGATTAAAATTAGGTGTATAAAAACAAAGATAGATAATTCCACTTTGATGGCCAGATTCAATGAAAAAGGTTTTTAACGTTATAGTTACACATTAAAATGTGATTTTGGCCAAAAACTAACATTTCAGAAAACTTTTTCTGTTCAAAAATTGTAAAACTGCATCTTTGGTTAAATTAAAACGCTGTCTGCTTGACGAAAACATCCATTTATTTTAATTCCTAATCTCAAGTTTTATTTTTCATTTTGGTTTGGTTTACCATTTTGCAAAATCGTCTAAAAGGATAGTTTGATTGTCACTTTTTACTTGCAGTAAAAAGTAAAAAAAGTACAGTGGTTGTTGGTGGAAGCTAGATAAAAGAGTAAGTAGAGTTTTCCACGAGTTGTTTTGTATTTATGTTACAAAATTCACTTTACCAAGAAACACATCCTAGGAAACTTACAATGCTGTAAAACTGGTTTTTTGTTATCGACTACTCGAAAAATAATTCCCAGAGCTATCTGGCAACGACGAAGGCAGGAGTTAACAACACAAAGCCCATATGCCTTTGTGTTCACTTTTGCCCCCAGGGTTCAATTACAAGGACTTTATTTTATACCAGGTTTCCTTGGCGGACATATAGACTAGGTTTTTCACATGGTTAATTTATTTCACCCTGCTTCTCGACTATCTCGGTTTATTGATGAATTATTATAGTCTCTTGTGTAGATTGAAATTGCCTAGAACAACAACTAGCAATCAAATATTTCATACTTGTGGGTGGAGATAATTAACCATAGCTACAATGCTAACAGATCAAAGAAATCATTTGGTCTTGGCTCTCAAATAAGGATTTTTATTCTCAAATAAAAATACATATCATATGGTACTGTGAATAAGTAAAATAAGAATTTTTTTTAAGGTTTGGTGAAAAAAATTGAAGTTCTGATTACAAACTATTTATTAAAAATTATACCAAACCCTCTAGCTGGTTTTATTCACTCTAAAATCACACAAAAATAGAAACTTTAATGTAGATTAATTTAAAAATAAAAGCTCTATGATGGAAATTTAAAATCATTAATTTTATTAAATAGTTATACAAGAATACGTAACTATAAAACCATAAGATCAGTAAAATTATTCTTAATTTTGCAGGCTACAGAACTAGACAACCTCGCTAATGTATCAGTAAAACATAGTAGTGGTCTCTTGCCCACCTTTTGTAAAAGGATAACCTACCTCAAATTAATATATTTAAGATAGGTTAAATCTGTAAGATATGTGATATTAAGTAAAAAGTAGAGTATATGAAGTTTTCTTAACTAGATTAGCATTCCACCATCAATCATCGTAAAAGATACTTTTGTACAATGACACAGACTTTGCACTATGCAGAAATAAAATCAGTACCAAGACACAAGTTAAGGGCTTGCATTTGACAAAAGTAGGCAATGAATGCCTTGAAGCTTGCCCACAGTACCTTTTATCTGTGTTGTACAATACTGTTTTAATTAAATATCCTATACTATAATACGAGGAATCTCTGAAGGGATGTGTGTTCCACAATCTCGAAATCTAGCTGTTAGATTTTGCTTAAACTTTGCATTAAAGAGTGTTTCGGCCCAAAAATAAGTTTAGAATCAGTCTCAATTCCAGAAAAAATCAAATTTGATCAAATTTAAGTTTAAAAATTGTAATTTTTAACATTGGCCTTATGGGTTGCTATTTAACACGCTCGTTGCGCGGGGCGAGAATTCTCGCCCCGTGTGGCTGGCACCACGTGCGCGGGGCGGGAATTGTCGTCCTTCTCCCATGCCAACAACCTTGCTTCAGTGTGAGCCCATTTACGTACCGGAAATGACGTCATGAAATTTGACTTAAAATAGACGCCTAGACAACTTCTGGTGACTTTTAAGCAACATACAACCAATTACTTAGTAACTAAACAAAATATACAAAAATGCTTCCGCAATTTTGGTACGCAATTATATTGATTTTCAGCACTCAACGTGTTAAACTAAATAACAACTAAAAAAAATACAACTAAATATAAACAAAAATAAAGGATCATTAATGTTAAGCAGACCTTTTGAAACAGCTGTTAACTGTGAAGAGGTATAGTTGGTTGTTGGTAAAAATATTAAAATTGAATAAAAAAAAAAAAAAAACGAGCAAGGCTTGGTTAACCTGATACTAACTTGTAATGTAATAAAACCGTAAATTGTTTTGTAAATAATATATGGGTTTTTTTATCATTTAAAATAAGTCAAAAGTAAGATTGTTGAATTTTATTTTATAAACCTAATACTAATAATACTAAAACAATTAGTATAAGACAGTTAGATGAAATTAGTAATTCTTTTTTCAAAACATATTTTACCAATCGTTATTGAAATATATAAGGACCATTTTAGAAACACTGAACTACATCACATAACATTTATCTAAACTAAAAGGGAAAGCTTTCACTCACTCACTGACTCGCTCACTCATTCATCACTAATTCTCCAATTTCTGGACCAGCTAGATAGTGTGAAGAGTGAAGTGACACCCCTGATATGCCGTGAAGGAGTGTTCTTGATTAGCGATCAAGAGCATCACCCCCGAATGACGGTAAACATCGTCCTCTATTCAACGGTAAATAGCACCCTTGATCAGAGTGAGATCCCTGTCTCAAAATAGTGATATAGAGTTAAATCACGCCCCCAACCGGTGGTAAACATAGCCTCTGACTGCTGGTAAAGAGCGCCCCTGATGGATTGTAAAGAGCGCCCCCAATACGCATAAATAGCGCCTGTGATCAGGAATAAAGAGCGCCCCCTACCAGCGGTAAACATTTTCCTAACTGACGGTAAATAGCGTTCCTTTGCTTTGTAAGGTTTGCCATGACCTTGTTCCTTTGCCCTGGATTTTAATTTATTTCTGTATTACAATTATATAATAGTTGATTTCAGATATAAAATTAATACGGTGGTGACATGGTACATTAAATGATGCAAAAGGATTACATCCACGGGTTAAAGTGCCGAAAAGGCTGATCATTACATTAGTTAAATAGTTCTTTGGTTTTATACTACAGCCAAAGTAATTAGAATTAAAATAAGCCCATAAATCGGACTGTTTTTTGGGGGAGGGGGTGCGTAGTTGTGACCTTTGGCCTAGGGCATTAAAAAGACAAGTGTCAATCCTGGCCTGCTTAAAATCTGACTATTTTCATACTAATATTCACAAAAGGCTACACCCTATTGTCGGGAGATGACTTGTTTTCCACTGAGGGGGTTGGGGGGCGAGGGGAAATTTACATCCGAAACCTACAGGGCATTTGGTCAACTAAGAAATAAAAACAAACTTACATTGTACTATTCTATATTAAAACATTATATTAAAAAAGGTAAACAATTATCTTTGTTGACAAACCAGCTAGAATAATTCAAGGTAGTGAAGACAGCGGACTGCTAAATAAAAGAAAACATAGTAGGAATGCTGTATGTTTGTAGTTTTGTTGATAGCTTAACATATGGTGAAATAAAAAAACCAAAAACAAAAAGCTAATTGTTTTGGCCAATGGCATGCTTCAGCTTCCCCCTCACCCCGCAACCCCCTCACTGGCCAACTAGTCATCTCCGGACAATAGAAGACCTCAAAGTTACCATGTTATTCTTATGGAATCAACATTTTTGTATTCCAACATATGATTACTTAAAGGATCAGTAATTTTATAAACAGCTGTCCTCATTTAAATTATTGAAGGAAAATTGGTAAAAAAAAATAGACGATATTATAGACTTGCGGCGAATGAGCTAAACCTGACGGGGAGTGAGGGTAGCGGAGAGCTTACCTGAAGGGCAAAAAATTTCTCAAGTTGGCATTGCGAAGCATGCTGGGTAAGCTAGTTATACATAAATTAATTATGTAAAGCATTCATTTACTATCCATGATGATTGAATCTTGTTGAAACTATGTTTTTATTTAAATAGAAATAGTTTTCTTTCTCAAACTCAATGAAATAAAGAAATTTACATTATGTGTAGTTTTAATCCAACAAAAAAATTATTTATATATTATAGTATTTTTGTATAGAGTTGTTCAAGTTAAAAAATATTTTTATAAAGAATTTCACATTTCAGCAAAAAGTAATAGCATCAAAAGGTTTATGATTCAGTGTTGTTCTGTTGTTACAACCTTCAGCCTAGAGCAAAGTTCTTTTGAAAATAATGAAGTCAGACGGAAGGTTATTGCTGCCATTGTGCTCGATGTCCCTCCTTTCACATGAAATTGTATGACTTGCCTCCGGCTGTAGAGCAATATTGAAGCAATTGTGCAAAACATGCACCGAACATATTTCTCATGGGAGTTCCAAAAATATTATAAACATAATGAAAGTATGTTTTAAACTATAAAATAGGCCTACTGCATGTTATAGCTAATCATTCTGCCTATATGTAAATACAAGGTGGTTTTAAAATAACTTATTAGCAATATAATACAGTAATAATAATGATATTTATTCATTCATAAAAAAATGCAACCTTTTAAACATACAAAATATTCACTGAATTTATTGCCCACATGGGCAATTGGCTGTGGGTGGGGGAAGAGTGGGAGAAGAGTGAGGGAAAAATTGATGCTAACCTAAAATTAAATAAACACTCCAGTCACAGCAGATCTGCGTACTCAGCAAAATTCCAAAGGAATTGGAAATTTTGTATTTTCCTCATAAACATCATAGGAATGTGTATGTAGGTTGGCTGCCATATTGGGATGTTGTTGGAAAATATTAGTTGTTTGGAAATTTAATGGTTAGGTAAGGTAAATATTAGATTGTATCAATATTCGACATTTTCCCCATAAAAATTATGAGGGTAAGTATGTAGGTTAGCCGCCATATGGGGTTTTCTTGATTTCCCTTTATATTAACATGGGAAACCTTTATTTGGCTTTTCTCTGTAATCTGATAAACGAAGTTAAAAATTCAAAATACTAAATTGTTTGTTTTTTAAGCCCTTTCTAAACAGATTTAGTTAAAATTGTTGAATTTTGAAAATTGAGATCCAAAAATGCCAAAAACCCATTACTACCATTTATGAACTCAATGTACTCAGTGAATCAATAGCTAATGCATTTTTTATTACAAAACTATAAAAAACTGATGGACTGCAATGTAATTATTACCAATGTATACTGAACCGAATAAGTAGAGACATCCTTATGGGGAAGTGAGATTTGCCGCCCCTGAAACACAGATAGCACCACCAAGACATAATTTTTATTTAAGGATCATGCCGATTGGTTGAATGGAAACAGATGGCTAGAATAATTTTGCAGAAGTTTGTTATTGTTTTGATTTTTTTGTAAACAAATACGCTCATTTTAACATTCAAGAGGTAGAAAGAGCGCTTTCCTGTGATAATAAAAAGTAATCATAGCATCAGCGCTTTATTTTACTCTGGTTTTCAGGGGCAAAACTAAAATTTTTTAACATGGGATGTCCTTACTTATTCGGTTCTGTATACAGGGGTGGACTGACACCATGAAAAGGGCGGTGGAATGGGTATATACCGGAGGGGCGCTCTATGTATATATAGCGTTCATATTATTATGTACATAATAAAGAACAAAGAATATTGTATAGAATAACATTGTCCGTGTTCATGAGAAATAAGGACTCAAGGTGTTCATCAGTTAGTCGTGAACGGAGCCTTGTTTTAATATATTTTAATTTTGAAAAGGGCCGACCAAACGACACCTGGGTAATGTCAAGAGATACTTATAGACTTTGAAAAGGTTTGTGTACAGCCTTGAATACATATTGTACTCAAGTAGGACATTGAATGCACAATTGAAGCAAGTATTGGAATTTTTACCACTATACACTGAACACTGCAAATTGTTTGGGTCTCTTTCTTCATCATCATTTAAGTTGGAAACCAATTCTTCCTCCAAAAGCTCATCTTCAAAATCATCGGTTGGTTCCTAGGTTATGTTTATCAGCTTCAACAACTAGTGCCAAGTTCATGAAAAAGATAAGTAGTAGTTCTTTCTTTTTTATCCTTCCTCTGGTCACAATCAGGATCTAACTCAATTAACTCAATTATTAAGGAAGCTAGAAGAGTAAATGTCAATGCTTTTAGGGCCTAAACCGCTTGGAATCAATATATTCTAAAGCTAAGTATAGACTTTGATTTTCTGAAAACCTTTTCTCCATGCTATTGACAACTTGATCTATAACACTGTTAAAAACGGTTACTTAAAATCGACTAGTACTGTCCTCAATTACATCAACTGATGATGAAGGTTCCCCTGGCATTTTCTTCTTCTTCCTACTCCTCACTTCAGGCAGTTTTGTTTCTATAATGATTTCTTCCAGATTTGGAACTGTATCCAACAAATGTTCAATTTTGTTCGTCAATTCAGTAACGAAGACTTCTGCAGCTTTGAAGACATGGGCAAACTTGGCCTAGCACCTTTTGAATAATGTTCCAAAGTGCAGCTTACTAGCCTCCATGTTTGAACATAATCAAGATCCTTAGTTTGCAGGTAATCTGAAAGTGGAGTGGTGTGTTGAAAAATCATCAGAAAAGTCATTGCAAGGAGGATTGTCTGGAAACTGCACAGTTTCTGCACAATGCAATTAGCATCATTCCGAACCTTTGCATTGAAATCATTCAAATTGCTTAGGCTATCAATGAGAGTGTTGCTTTTTTTTTATTCACAATAATCACATAACATCAATATTTTGACAGGTGATTCGTCCAGATATAAAACTAAAATATACATCTAAAGGTTCTGCTAATTATTATTTGCAATTTACACAGCTTCAATATATTCTTCAATTGAATAAAAAGCCTTGTCCAATAACCATTCTTTCAACTTTGTCTTGAATTTAGAAAAGTTGTCAATCTTCTTTATTGCAGAAGGTAAATTATTATAAATTTTTGGTCCCATATATTGAGGAGATAAATGAAAAAGTTTAAGTCTGTGTTGAACTGGTTTAATTTCATTCCTAAATCTCGTGTTATGGATGTGACTATGCTGACTCTCCATGAATGCATCATAATTACTTTTTACCATTAAGGACAAGTGAAAAATATAAGAGCTGTATAAGGTAAGGATTTTAAATTTAATAAAAAATTCCTTACAATGTGTAATTTGGGGTACTTTAGCTAAAAGTCTGACTGCTCTTTTTTGAAGAACAAAAATCTTTTTAGATTGATTTGATGAACCCCAGACAATCAAGCCATAGTTCATAATTGAAGAGAAATAGGCATGATATATCGTGATTTGAGTTTCAAAATTGGTAGTGTCTCTAATTACACGAAGAACAAATATTGCTGAACTTAATCTTTTAGATAAATTTTCAACATGAGCTTGCCAATTTAGATAGGAATCAATTTTTACCCCTAAATAATCAACAGAATTATTAGACATCAAAATGTTTGAATTTGAGTTTATGGTTATATTTCCATCTAACTTTGAAGCTGAAAACTGTATTAGTTGGGTTTTTGACACATTCATGGAAAGACCATTTACAGTGAACCAATCCTCTAGTAGTTTAAGTTCGCTAATTATGGTGGTTTTCAAATTAAAATAACTTTTCTCTTTACAAATGATAGCAGTGTCATCTGCATATTGAAAAGTAGTCATGTTTGAGGCGCCACAAAGATCGTTTACATAAATAATAAATAAAGAAGGTCCAAGAATTGACCCCTGAGGCACTCCGTATGGGGCTTCATTCCATTCTGATTTGTAATTATTTTGAAATTTGTTTATTATTATTCTCTGCTTTCTGTTTTCTAAATATGACACAAACCACTTTAATTCATTGTTTTTAATACCATGTCTGCCTAATTTTTCGACAAGTAAGCCATGATCAACACAGTCAAAGGCCTTGGACAGATCGCACACCACACCAACAGTTTTGTGTGCTCCATCCAAGGCCTCCGCGATTTTGTTAATCATATTTGTAACTGCCTTTTGAGTATTGAAATTTGGTCGGAAACCAAATTGTAGGGGGTTGACTAACTTATTTTTTTCTAAATATTCTGTAAGTTGAATTTTGACAATTATTTTTTTCAAAAATTTTTGAAAAACAAGGCAATAATGCTATTGGTCGATAATTAGAAGGATTATTGACATCCCCTTTCTTGAAAAGGGGTATTACTTCGGCATATTTTAGTTCTGCTGGAAAAATACCCTGTTCGAGAGACTGGTTCACTATTTTGCAAAAATTAATTTCAAAATATTTAAAGACCTGTTTTATAACAAAGAGAGGGATTTCATCCCAACCAGAAGATTTTGTATTTTTTAGAGAGTTTAAAACCTTTCTAAGCTGTTCAACAGTAACTCGTTGGAACTTAAAACTAACATGTCTCATTTGTTTAGTTATTTTATCATTTTTGTCGAATAAATTTAGAGCCTGAAGTTTATCCGTCATCCGATTTGCTGGGTAAGAAACATTTACAAAAAATTATTAAAACTATTTGCAACAGAAATTACATCGTCTTGTTTAGTATTTTCATTTGTTACCTTTATTTCAATAGGAGTCTCAGAAGTTATTTTTTTCAATCCTAATTCGTTTTTAACAACTGTCCAAGAAGCTTTAGTTTTATTGTAAGATTTGTTTATAAACTTGTCATTTGATTTGAGCTTTGCAAAAGCAACAACCCGTTTAAATATTTTCCTATAGTTATTATAACATGTTAAAAATTGAGGAGACCTGTTCCGTTTTGACTCATAGTGTAGCATTTTTTTCCTTTCTGCAGAAATTTTAATTCCTGTTGTTATCCAATTATTTTTTAATTTTGCATTTGAAACTCCTCCTCCCGCTTTTTTAGGAAAATTCTCGTTGAATAAATTTAAGAAAATCAGGAGGAAATTGTTGTAGTTTTCCTCAGCACTAGATGAGTTACTGAAGGGCCAATTTGTGTTTCTTACAGCATTTTCAAAATTGGCTAAATTCTTTTTACTAAACTTTCGAATTAGTTTTTTATTTTTTATTTGGTTTATTGGAGAAGGCGTACATGTTTTCTCAAAAGACATAAGTAATAATCTATGATCGGAAGCTCCGATATCTAAGACTTTAGTGTTGATTTTTTTAGCTCTAACATTGGAAAAAATGTTATCTATGCGAATGCATGTACTAGACAATTTAGTGATTCTAGTTGGAGTGAAAACATTTGGAGTAAACCCAAAGCAATTGCAAAGTTCCAAAAGATTACGAGTGCTAAATTTAGCTTTAAGTAGATCTATGTTTGTATCTGATGAAATGAATATATTTTTTTATCTTGCTTCAGTTGTTAATTTATCTAATAACATTTCAAACTTGTCTAGGAATAATTTGTCAATATGATCCCCGGGTATTCTATATATTGAGGCAAAAATAGAGTTCCATTCTTTCACTTCTATAAAAGATCCCTCAAAAGAATTTGGTTCATTCAAAAGTTTTAAATCATCTCTTACTTTAAAATTTACATTTTTGTCAATCAAAATACAAGAACCCCCCCTAGACTGATCAATTCTTGCATAAAAATCTGCAATTTTGAAATCATCAAATTGGTTTAAAAAATTTATATTTCTTGGCTCTAACCAGTGTTCATTAATGGAAATAATATTTACTTTCTCTTTCTGTTCCTCCATAAACAATAGTAAATCTAGATAGTTGTTTACAAAACCTTGAATGTTAAAATGCAATATTCTAGTAATATTATTTTTTCCCCTATTTGCCTCAGTTTCTCTGTTTGACTGAACACAACTATTTACTTCTCTAAAAAAATTTGGTTTACCCTGTCACTTATAATATTACAATCAGTTTCATTATTACTAACATTTACAATCAAATTACTGTCTTTTGAAACAAATTCTTCAATATCAAATACGTTCAAATCAAATTATTCATTCGATTACGTTAAATATAATTAGGCAATAAAAGTAATTATAGCCCCCAGCCACTTGCACCTTCCACCGATAACCTACTCGTAGCACGTCGAAATCGTCCTAGGGTAACAGCTATTTCGCCGCATATGTTAGCCAACTATGTCAAGTCATTGCTACCACGAAAGAGTTCCCAGTTGTAGCAACTTATAAATTTAAACTTTCAATTTAGATGAAGATAAATAACGTAGGATGTTTAAGTCATAAATTACAAACATGTTGATGATTGAGAAAGAATACAAATTTAAAATTCACAAATGTTGTGCTCTCAAAAAATATTTTAAAATTCCTTAAAATGAAAAAAATTTCCTCCGGGGGGCTTTGATGGGGAGGGCGCACCGGGAAATTTCCCGGTGTCCCGGCGGCTCAGTCCACCCCTGTCTGTATACATTGTTATTACACAACGAATTGTGTATTAACTTTAAAATACCATTTGGGATAACTTACTTCTTTGAGGAGGTCATAATTGGAATAGGTTATATGTATAACAATTCAAAAGGAGACTTCATTGAAGCAGACAAAGAAAACAAAAGAGACGATAGTAATTTATTCATGTTTAACAGAAGGGAAATGCTTACACACATCCCAGAAGGCTCAAATCAACACAAAGAAGTAAAGATCAGTCTTTTTTCATTGTGATAACAATCTGTCTACAGTGTGAATGAAAATATTTTTTACCAGTAATGCTATTTACTACCTTAGTTTTGTTTTTAAAAAAAATTTATGCAAACTATGGTATGGTTCACTCCTGATCGGAGGTAATCTTTAGCTAAGATATATATATATTTTTTTTTAATTTTGCTAATTATAAGAGATATAATCAAAAATTTTTGTTTTTCTAAGTGATAAAGTTATGTTATTATTTTTTATAAGACGTGAGATATTTTTCACATTGACAATGTGTACATTGAATCATTTTCTTTCCTCCAAATCAATTATTGATGAACAATTTTTTTTTAATAATACTTATCTCTGTATAACAATGAAAAGTAGGTACATTTTACGTTTAAAAAAATTTTTGCTACGGTCTTACCTCAATATAGGAATAAATTCTATACTATCTTAAGTCGTCGGTATCCGAGGAAGCCTCGGTCTTGAAGATCTCAGATTAGAGGAGTATCTGTATCTAGTATTTGGCTCAGAAGAACAATCTAGTAATTAAATGCACTTGTATGAGGCTGACACCAATAGACCAAATCCTCAACTATGATATGCTTCACCTCACAGATGATGGGGGTGTTATTAGCACTATAAAATCACTAGCAATCATTTGCAGTTAAAATTCATATCTAAAAAGTGGGAGTTTAGGTTTCGCCATCCAAGACAGGATATATGACACATTTATTACATTATATAGCCCAGTAAATAAACGACAAAAATTGCCCTTTGTCGCAACTAATTGGTGGAAAGCTGGATTTTATATATGTGATATAACCACATTAGACGTGTCTTTTCCCAAAAGTCCCCGCTTCTCCCCCTTGAGCTTTCCCCAACAACCCCCTCCAAAGCTTTCCCCCCTGGGAATTACAGTGGTTCACTTTATTGGCCATAGGCCGAGTATTACATACACTATCGTGTTGGAATTTTTTTTAGATTATTTGTGATTAGTTTTTCTACAACTTTTGTACTCAAGTATTTTTCTGAAACCAAAATTTAAAAAGATATGAAATCAAAACTTCGGTAAAAGTTAAATTTTAGAGTACACAATTTTGTTTTCCCCTAATAATTTTTTATCAACCATAATATGCAAATATGTTTCAAATAAAGGTTTGAGTATATTTCTTAAGGTTTAAAAATATGTTATTGGTTTGTCATCTGAGTGTACTGATGTAGAGTGAGATTACGGCAAAGCGAGCGCGTGCGGGCAACTTGAACATCTCCCCGCCGCGCGCGCCGAGTTGTATCTGTTGGTGTGTCGCCTCTCAGTCATAAGCATCACTCAGTTCTCAACTGTTTGACACATGTTAAGACCTTGCTGCTAAAATTACGTGTGTACAAATGGAACAGTAGCCTGCAATAATTATTTATGTAAAAGGGACTTAATTTTCAACTACGTAACATTGTTAATATTTATTGCCAGTTTTGGTTCCGGGGGATATTCCCTACTCTTTGCTTGGCTTATGTAGCGTATAAGAGAACTGTGATTTATGACACAAGGGACGGAACGCGGACGATGGAAGTCACTTCTAGTGCCGCGCAAGGTTCAATACTCGGCCCACAACTGTGGAACTTTGTCTATGACAGCCTCCTGAGGTCCGAGATGCATGAGGAAACCACTTTGGTTGTGTACGCCGATGACGTCACAGCTCTCATTGCTGCACGCAACGTTGAGCTGGCCCAACTTAAGTTGAACTGAGTCATGCATGTGGGCAACACCTGGATGTCCGATTACGGTCTCTCGCTTGCTCTCAGTAAGACGGAGATTGTGATCCTCACGAAGAAGAGGATCGACACGCGTTCCGAGTGGGAAGGGATGTGGTCCTATCAACTCGTGCTGCCAAGTACCTCGGAGTTATGGTGGACACCAAGTTAAGTTGAAGGGAACAGATCTTCCGTACGGTGGACTGGTGGACAAGGCCGCTAAGGTAGTCACTTACCTTAGTAGGCTGATGGCCGATTTCGAGAGTCCAAGATCCATTCCATTTTGTTTGGAATTACAGTGGTTCACTTTATTTTCCATAGGCCGAGTATTACATACACTATCGTGTTGGAATTTTTTTTTAGATTATTTGTGATTAGTTTTTCTACAACTTTTGTACCCAAGTATTTTTTCTGAAACCAAAATTTAAAAAGATATGAAATCAAAACTTTGGTAAAAGTTAAATTTTAGAGTACACAATTTTGTTTTCCCCTATATAAATTTTTTATCAACCATAATATGCAAATATGTTTCAAATAAAAGTTTTAGTATATTTCTTAAGGTTTAAAAATATGTTATTGGTTTGTCATCTGAGTGTACTGATGTAGAGTGAGATTAAGGCAAAGCGAGCGCGTGCGGGATGCACCTGGCGCGGGCAGGCGGCGCGACGCACGCAGCGCCAGACCGACATATAAACAAATTCTGAAAAAGTCCTGAAATAAGTAAACAATCATCTTCCCCCTTCACCATTTTATTTATTTTTTTATTTTATTTATTTATTTATTTTTTTTTTTTTTTTTTTTAAAGGCAGGAAAATTCATTACGCACACATGGGGCCAGCCTGTAGTGTGGGACCCCGTAAAAAAAATGGGTTTACCCACTACAAAAACTCCTCTACTCTTTAGGATTCTAACCTGGAATTGTTTATCACATTAAATCAGACTAGGCCTAAATTTTGCGGGCTCGCTCCTTATCCAGCCGCTCGATCAAGGATCTGGCCACTTTGCGGTCCAGATCGGTTTTCTTTTCCAGGAGGATGCCCCGGACGAACTGTGATAAACAATCCCAGTTGCCCTCATCCTCCGAAATCTTTTGGCAGGCCAAGTCACCGAAAATGCACAAAAAATTTGAGTGGCCTCCAGTCGGGGCCCTTCCCAATGGGGGCAGCGAAAGAAGGTGTGCTCCGCATCGTCGGGAACTCCCAAGCAATAAATGCAGTCCGGTGAACTGGTGTTGCCCAACCGGTTCAGGTACAACTGAAAATAGCCGTGACCTGTTAAGAATTGGGGACCAAAGCAGGGTCAGAACCTGCTTGTTAAGTCGCGCAGTCCATTGTCCTCGGGTGTCGTGCTCCCAGCTGTGTTGCCACTGCTGGAAGGTTCGGGAGCGCTCTTCTGTTCTTGCCGTGTCCTTGCCTATCTCGCCTTGTCTCTGATAAATCACATTCCTCTCTCCTGCCAAGAGCTTTACAGGGATGACTCCAGCGATCACCAGGACGGCAGGCTCGGACACTGTCCGGTAGGCGGAACACACCCGGAGCGCCGCTTGGCGCTGAACCCGGGCGAGTCGCTTTATTGAGAGCGTCTGGCCACACCTCTAGACTGGACCGCGGACATCAACAGACGTTTTCTGCTTGGATGTTGTGGAGTAAGATCTACGATGGGAGCCACCATTAACACCTTTTAATCCTTATGGGAGAAGTCAAACAAAATGGAATGGATCTATGGACTCTCGAAATCGGCCATCAGCCTACTAAGGTAAGTGACTACCTAAGCGGCCTTGTCCACCAGTCCACCGTACGGAAGATCTGTTCCCTCCAACTTAACTTGGTGTCCACCATAACTCCGAGGTACTTGGCAGCACGAGTTGATAGGACCACATCCCTTCCAACTCGGAACGCGTGTCGATCCTCTTCTTCGTGAGGATCACAATCTCCGTCTTACTGAGAGCAAGCGAGAGACCGTAATCGGACATCCAGGTGTTGCCCACATGCATGACTCGGTTCAACTTAAGTTGGGCCAGCTCAACGTTGCGTGCAGCAATGAGAGCTGCGACGTCATCGGCGTACCCAACCAAAGTGGTTTCCTCAGGCATCTCGGACCTCAGGAGGCTGTCATAGGCAACGTTCCAGAGATCCGAACCGAGTATTGAACCTTGTGCGGCACCAGAAGTGACTTCCATCGTCCGCGTTCCGTCCCTTGTGTCATAGATCAGGCTTCGAGAGCGTAGATAATCCTCGATGAGCCGCAACAGATATGCAGGAATACGAAAGGTGTTGCGAAGCGCATCCAACATATCGACCCACCTCGCCGAGTTGAAGGCATTCTTGACATCAAGCGTAACAAGAAGCACTACTCGGCGGGAGAAATGGTTGTGGCTCTCGGCTCTCTCCACAGCTCTCTGAATTTCGGTGACAGGGTCGATCGTTGACCGTCCCTTTCCCTTTTCCCCCTGAAGCCGTACTGACGGGGGCATAAGTCCCCGGCAGCTTCCACGGCAGAAGTCAGACGGGAACGGATTAGCTTCTCGAACAGCTTCCCAGCCGTGTCCAACATGCAGAGAGGCCTGTGGGACGACGGCAGTTCGGGATCACCTTTGCCCTTGCTGATCAGTACAAGCCTGGCTGTTTTCCAGGGAGCCGGAAACACCCCTTCTACCAAACAGGCATTGTACATTCTCAACAATAAGTCAGCGTTGATTGAAAATACTTTCTTTAAAGCCTCACTGGGAATCCCGTCCGGGCCAGGAGCCTTGTTGCTCTTCAGGGAGAGAACGGAGGTTTCCAGCTCCTCGAAAGTGAAGAGTGGAACGTCCTCTACCCGTCCGAAGTCAACCGGCGGTCGCTGTGGATGTTCAGGAAACAACGCAGCGACGATCCTCCCCATGGTGGCTTTTACATAAATAATTATTGCAGGCTACTGTTCCATTTGTACACACGTAATTTTAGCAGCAAGGTCTTAACATGTGTCAAACAGTTGAGAACTGAGTGATGCTTACGACTGAGAGGCGACGCACCAACCGATACAACACGGCGCGCGCGGCGGGGAGATGTTCAAGTTGCCCGCACGCGCTCGCTTTGCCGTAATCTCACTCTACATCAGTACACTCAGATGACAAACCAATAACATATTTTTAAACCTTAAGAAATATACTAAAACTTTTATTTGAAACATATTTGCATATTATGGTTGATAAAAATTTATATAGGGGAAAACAAAATTGTATACTCTAAAATTTAACTTTTACCGAAGTTTTGATTTCATATCTTTTTAAATTTTGGTTTCAGAAAAAATACTTAGGTACAAAAGTTGTAGAAAAACTAATCACAAATAATCTAAAAAAAATTCCAACACGATAGTGTATGTAATACTCGGCCTATGGCCAATAAAGTGAACCACTGTAATTCCCAGGGGGGGAAAGCTTTGGAGGGGGTTGGGGGGGAAAGCTCAAGGGGGAGAAGCGGGGACTTTTGGGAAAAGACACGTCTAATGTGGTTCTATCACATATATAAAATCCAGCTTTCCACCATTTAGTTGCGATAAACAACCTTTATTCACTGGGCTATATAGTAAAGATCTAACAAGGCCTACAAAACCACTGGGTATTACTATTGGCAACGCGAATAGACTTCTTATAAATAGCCAAATTCGAAACCAGTTTAAGGTGACAAGCTCTTTCGCAGCATATGCCTACATGAATAAGAGACTTAGGGCCGGTTTCCGAGTCCGGTGATAGTTAATCCTGGAGTTAGTTAATCCGTGGAATAAGATAATCGGTAAGTCAAAAATATTAAATAATCGGGTTTCGGAGATCAGGGATAACTTACTTAACTCGCGGATTATCGTAGTCCGAGAATATCTTTATTCTTTAACTTATGCCATGGGTTAGGAGGGAATTCTCTATTTTGAGTAGTGGCATTCACGGCGTACAGCCTACAGACGACACTCTGTCAAAGGATTTTGTTTACGTTTTTGGCCATAGCCCCCGTGTCTCGTCCCTTATCAGTTGACAACGCAATGTTCTGTCTTGGTGGTGTGCTCTTTGTGTATGTGTGTATGAAGTTTCTGCGTGACATTATGTTCAATAAATTTATTTAACTATGGCACAAGTAGAATGTGAGGAAAATGTAGAGAAAGAACTGAAGAATAGAAGTAAACTGTTTTAGTTTATTAAAAAAGTAGACCCTATCAGTGTGATATTTTTTTAACAGTGACATAGAAACAAATGATTGATTATTGAGATTGACTGAATGTCTTTTGAATTGAAAATTTTTACTAACACCTCATAAAAAAAAGGATCTTTTCAAACATTTTATTTTACCATATACTAGTAAAATTGTGAATTAAATGACTTGCTTATTTAGACGACGTTGTGATTTTATTTTATGAAAATTAAATTTAAAAATAGGAACATGTTTATAATGTTATGTAAAAAAACTATTTTTTTGTCCGTATATAGTAGCGTTGATCCTTTCAACTATACCTAGAACACCGAGGAACCCATTTTGCTAAAAAAATATTTTTTGTAGAATAGTAGCCTGTATAAAACTTTTAGGCATCAGTTTTTTATTTCTATTTAAATACACAATACTTTCCGATGTACAATTTTGCAAGCAGACGCTTTCGATATGTGTCATGGGGAGCCCTGCGATCATTTTCATCAGAAGGCCTTGGGGCAATCCGTCTCGCAAGTTCATGAAAACTTTATTAACCTAAAACGGGGTTTAAATTGTTCGTTACTTTGTGTCGTAAAATGGGTTTACAGCTCGTACACAAGTCTCAGTTGAAGGGGTGGAGGCGCATATCTGGGATAGTCCCAATAATCGAGGCATTCCATATCACATTAATTTAAAAACAACCATAACCTAAATGTCTAACTGCCAACCTAGTATTGAGTGAGTATCATCACTAATCTCAAGTTACAGCGCCTACTGAAAAAGATATTCCTAAACTTAACCCTACCCTTCGCCAGGATTAAAAATGCTCAAAGATATTCCTCGATTTAGCCAAAAGATAGTCCTCGACTAAGCAGTTGTGGGTTAAATTTTAACTCCGAAATTCAAAAGAATAAAACTTAATTTGAGGATTAAATAACACCTGACTCGGAAACCCGCGAGAGTAAGTCCGGGAATATCCCTCCCGAGTTAACTCTCGGGTTAGCGATATTCCTAGAGTTTAGGTATCCTTGAGCTCCGAAACCCAATTTCTATAGTCCTAGACTAAAAACTGTTTTATACTGGAATTTAGTCCGAGAATAGAGATAACCCTGTACTCGGAAACCGGCCCATAATGTGATAAGTTAACTAATTTTACCCATTCAACCCTGCATTTAGCATTTCACAATGATGATTTTGTTTATTATGATAGTCTGTTTTCCAGCAATGAAAAACCAGCTGAAAATTATGCCGATTGCAGTGATTATGGCAGCCATGAAACAATGTTCTTAAAAAGTAATCCAATAATGTTATAATCTGTAGCAAAAGTCTTGACATACTTCATACTCAAGCCCTACAGTGAATTTTCAATATGGGATACGGTATATCATTTTATATACCTATGAGTACCTTGTACATAATTAATTTACAGTACCACAATTTTAAGGTAATTAAAATGAGTTAATCTCAATTAGATGATGGCCCACATCAGCCCACAGCAATATTTCAACCAACCCCAATAATGAAATTTGGAGGATAATAAAATACCCCCGTCGCAGCAGACCTGCGTACTCAGCAAATTTCCAAACAATCTTGAGAGGTTAGGTATAATGTAGGTTTTCTGCCATAGGATATTGTTAGAAAATATTAGTTTTGTTAGGAAATGTAATAGTTATGTAAAGTAAATATCAAACTGTATCAAAATTCGGCACTTTTTGTATTTTCCCCATAAACCCCATAGGGTTGAGTATGTAGGTATGCCGCCATGTGGGTGTTGTAAGCAAATATCAGTGAAACCCTACCTAGTGAATGTACAAACCAAATATTATCAAGTTATGGTGTTCTTTTAATTTTCCCCATAAACCCCATAGGGGTGAGTACGTAGGTTTGCCACCATATGGGTGTTGTAAGCAAAAAATATCAAATAAACCCTTCCAAGTGAATGTACATACCAAATTTTATCAAGTTATTGAAATTAATAAGCGAGATACAGGGTTTTGTTGATTTCCCCTAAGATTAACATGGAAAACCTATTTTTGGCTTTTCTCCGTAATCTGTTAAGCCAAGTTAAAAATTCAAAATACTAAATTGTTTGCTTTTTTAAGCTCTTTTAAATGGTTTTAGTTAAAACTGTTGAATTATGAAAATTATGCTCCAAAAATGCCAAAAATCCATTTTTGACCTCTTTGAAACCCTATAAAACCCTGTTCCCAAAACGCGATCATGCTGGTTCACGAACTCATGAAAATAGACCTTGTCTTACACCTTCATACCAAATATGATCAAAATTGGAGATCCCCTTCAAAAGTTATCGGTACCACGGGCACATATATATATATTATATATATACATACAGGGTGGTTATAAAGTCCCTTTCCTCCTAGAATTTTCTACAATTTATATTAAAATCGATTTTCAATGACGGGATTCATTGTATAGGTACATACTCTAACTTTTGTAGTAATTTAAAATTTTGGGCGTTACCTGAGGTCTAAGATGTAGGAGTCAACTTCAAAATTCCTTATGAGAAGCTAGTCATGCGACATGTCAAATAACACTGCCTTTTCCCTCTGAAAACAGTGATGCAACCTAAATTCAAAAGGGTTATACCGTTTTCAAGATATCTGTAGGTCTAAGATGTAGGAGTCGACATAGAAATTTTAACTAGAAGCTAGTCATACGACATGTCAAATAACACTGCCTTTTCCCCCTGAAAACAGTGGTGCAATCTAAATTCAAAAGGGTTATACCGTTTTCAAGATATCTGTAGGTCTAAGATGTAGGAGTCGACTTAAAAATTTTAACTAGAAGCTAGTCATGCGACATGTCAAATAACACTGCCTTTTCCCCCTGAAAACAGTGGTGCAATCTAAATTCAAAAGGATTATACCATTTTCAAGATATCTGTAGGTCTAAGATATAGGAGTCATGTCACATGTCGCATGACTAGCTTCTAGTTAAAATTTTTAAGTCGACTCCTACATCTTAGACCTACAGATATCTTGAAAACGGTATAACCCTTTTGAATTTAGATTGCACCAATGTTTTCAGGGGGGAAAGGCAGTGTTATTCGACATGTCGCATGTTCTCATAAGGAATTTTGAAGTTGACTCCTACATCTTATTCCTCAGGAAACTCCCAAAATTTTAAATTACTACAAAAGTTAGAGTATGTACCTATACAATGAATCCCGTCATTGAAAATCACTTTTAATATAAATTGTAGAAAAATCCTAGGGGGGAAGGGACTTTATAACCACCCTGTATATATGAAAATGAACGATCGGTGTTTTTGGCTTCTGGGAACCTCAAAATGAAAAAGTAACATGGTCCCGGGCTTAGGTCTTACCATGGCTACTACCCTAATAGCGTATTCCCTATACGGAAATTCGCTAATTATCATCACAATAAACAAGAACAAGTTTTTTTTTTTTGAAACATCTTTTGAATTAATACCCTTGTCGCAGCAGACCTGCGTACTCAGCGAATTTCCAATGGAATTTTGGTATATTTTCTATTTCCCCATAAAATCCATGGGGATGAGAGTATATAGGTTTGCCGCCATATGGGTTTTGTTGGTAAATATAAGTTAAATCCTACCTAGTGATTGTACGTACCAAATTTTAAGGCTATGGTGTTCTTTTTATATTCCCCATAAACTCTATAGGGGTGAGTACGTAGGTTTGCCACCGCCACCATATGGGTTTTCTAAGCAAATATAAGTTAAACGCTTCCTAATGAATGTACATACCAAATTTTATCAAGATATGTCAATAAATAAGCAAGATAGAAGGTTTAGTTGATTTCCCATAAGAATATACTTTTAGGATTTTATCTATAACCATTTAAGCTAGGTAAAAAATTCAAAACACTAGATTGTTTGTTTTTTAAGCTTTTTTAAATGGTTTAAGTTAAAATTGTTGAATTTTCTAAATAAAACTAAAAATGCTAAAAACAAATTTTTATCCCTTTTTAAGCCCCATAAAACCTCTTTCCAATGGTCCAATCATTCTGGTTCACAAACTCAACCTAGTAGACGCTGGCTTACACCCTCGTACCAAATTTCATCAAAATCGGCCAGGTTCCGTTCAAAAGTTATCGTGTTTACGGACAAATAGATATATACATATATATCAATTTGAACGAACGGTGTTTTTGTCTTCTAGGGACCTCAAAACGAAAAAGTATCATGGTCGAACCCTGACAGGAGGTATCATTAGCAATAAACAAAATAAAAATAACTTTAAAGATACTTAAAAAAAAAAAAAAAAAAAAAAAAAAAAACATTAATTGTGGTGTCATTAGCTGCTCAACTGCTCAATTACTAGGCCAATTACTGATCAATTAGACATTCTATAAAAAAAATAAATGAACACTAAGTATTAAAAAGCCTACACCATAATTTAAATAATTTATAAATGCTATGATCACAGTGAAACATCTAATTTGCTGCTACATGTATACTTTGGAAATTTGAACTAATGGATGTAAAGGTGTATTGGTTTAGGTTAATTACATAAGATCAGGGGCTCAAAATGAGTTATTATATTTATGCATTGACACAAACTGTTGCTCACATCAACTTTCAAATAATTTATGAATAGTTATTTTAAAATACATGTTAATGCTTCTTCATATTGTCGCAGACTTAAATCTGTTAGATAAAAAACACATCATTTATATGAAAACAATATTTAGGATTTTTAAAATGTTGCCATAATAGGTCTTTACAGATTTTACAACCTATAGACTTAACAATCTGCAAGTTTACATTTTTACTGTCCAGGAATGTCACCCGACACTAAAAATACTGTGTCAGATTGTTCAATATGCATGAAACATCAACGTTCTAAAATGAATGAAAAATTTAGACCTCACAATATCCCTCAGCTACTTTTCTCCAAGATTGGGGCTGGTATTGCTGAATATGCAGGAAACTCCTACATTGTTTCAGTGGATTTTTACTCATGGTGCATAGGTGTCTTCAAATTGAAAAACAAAAGCAGTATGTCTATAAATGAAAAGTTCAAAGAGCTATTCTTTAGGAATGGAATCCCCAAATACCTGATAGCCGATAATCAACCATTCGATAGATATAACATGTAAACCTTTTCCCAAAAGTAGAATTTTGACATCATTACATCTATCCCTCACCATCCAAAGAGCAATCAATGGATTATCAGAGAAAGCAGTTCGCATTGTAAAGAATATGTTTTTAAAAAATGTGCCGAAAACAATCAGGATTTTGAACTTTGCCTTTTAAATCACAGAAAGTTACCTGTGGTAAATCTGGATTACACTCCATATCAACTTCTTACCAAATAATAATGGTTTGAGGAATTATAAAACGTCAATTTATCTATAGAAGTAATTATAAATGATGTTTCACTTAAATTCAAACTGTGAATTACAATTTAAAAAAATGTAAGACATTACTGTACAAACATTACAAAGGTTACAATAAAAAATGAGTGGTTCGTGAGTTTGATAGAACATTGTTAATAACTTAAAAAAAAAAATAAATGTAAGTAATTACTGTACACGAGGTGGCCCGTGCGCAAATTGCGCATTTTATGATTCTGTATGAGTGAAACTCACCTACAATACGTGAATGTTAATTATGAAGTGACAGAGATCTATTTTTGTTTACTATCTTTCTTTTAAAATTCATCTGAAGGTAATCAGCTGTTAAATTACAATTCACATTAAAGAACTTGCAATAAAAGTTGGTCAACATCAATTTAAAGTGCCCTCTAGAAATAAATCAAAAGCGAGGGGGGTGAAGCCCGAAATAATATGACCTTTTTAATTATGATTCATCACTGCGGTATAACCTAAGCTTTAAAATGACACCTCAATCTTAAAAATTGGTTCAGTAGGTCGAGAGAAAAAGGGACGTAACAGACGAAACCCTTATAGAAATAAGAAGATAGATAATGGGTGACACTTTTAAGGAGAAGGTTTTTTTTGTGTGTCTATCTACGCCAGTGAGTGAGCAATTCAAATTTAAATTAAAATTCATTTATTTTCAATACACAATACATTTTACATTCATTGCGTGGTATTATAATGTAACTAAACAAAATCAATTGAACTAAAATATAACATTCTTGTGATAGAAAAGTACCTACATAGGTAAGAATGCCTGTGTGTAGGCACGAGCTGCTATAAAATGTCACTTAAAATGTTATTTTTTTTTACATTTTTACTTATTAGCTATACTAGGTTAGTAGTGATGATAAACAAGAGATTAGCCTAATGGGCCAGAAACCTGCACATGTTAAACTCGATATTCTGTACAGTAGGTCGGTCTGGCGAGTTGTTTCGGGAGAGCAAGTTACAGAGTTCATATGAGAAATAATAACACAATTATTGACCTTGGTACTAGCTACATTTCCATGAGTTATTACTCACAAAAAACTTCTTCCACTCATAAAATGGGTAATTTTGGTATATATATTTTTTAATATGGTGGGATCGAGAAATTGCCTATTTTGTGTAAATGAAGTGTTTAGAGTCTTGCAGTTATACAGTCTTTCCACTGTTCCTGAAATCGCATTACATTTAAAGACATCGTTATTATTGGGTTTGTATTATTTTACTTCACGGTTTAGAAGATACAGGTCATTAATTTTACAAATAATTATTTTTGTGGGATAAATAACAACTTCCTTTCTTCCGAGCTTTCTAGCCATCTTATATATTTAAAATATTTATAAAATCGTTCCCGAGTCATTCCGGGATTTTCCATTAGACCAGTTCATTTTTGTATATACTTATTCAGATCTAAAAGTAAAGGAGTAACCATGGAAATATTTACTTAAAAACCACACTAAAATAAAATCATCGAAAATATTAAAAGTAAATTCTTAACTCCCAAAAAAATGCATGGAGCACTCGCTTTCGGTGGATCTATTCTAATATCCACATTTTCAATGATTGTTATAAGATACCTGCACATCAAAGACCAGCAAGACGAAGAGGAGGTCGTCCAATCCACTGTCTCGCAGAACGAAGCTTCGGCTCAAGCCACTGTGGAGCAAACAGAAGCATCTGCTCAAGCCACTGTTGAAAACAGTGATGTTGGTGTCCAGCATGATCCTTACGAGAACCAAGTGGATGATGCAGTCCAAGCAGTCGTCAGAACTGCAGATGCCGCCACCCTTACCCCCCTCTGGTGCCTCCAAGACTCGCCTAGTCTGGGGAATGTCTCCCCCGGCACCAGCGGGTCCGGACGGGGTGGTGGCGGAAGAGGACGCGGCGGACGCAGTGGACGAGGCGGACGCGGCGGCGGGAGAGCCGGCAGCCAGGCTGGTCGAGGCATCCTAAGAGGACCAGGAAGCCAAGGATCACGAGGTTCACGGCATGTGACATGGGATCCAAGTGTCACCAAATGAAGACCAGGATCGATGAAAGGAGGAGAGGGCCATGAAGAAGAAGTCAGAAGAAGAAGCCCGGGGGTTGGGGTGAAGCTTGACTGGCACACTTTACGACCTTGTGCCAGGGGTGGTGGTGGGCAAGCTAATCTAAAACACCCCAAACCCCCCCCCCCCCTCTCCTCATAAAAGTCCCTACTCGTGACCTCAGTTATCATTCATATTTGGCTTAAACTACCTATTTAGTTAGGTCACCACTTCAATAAATCGCAACCTCTTCAATTCAACTTTGGGTCGATGTACAATGATTTTGCCAAACTTTGGTTCGATGGACATTGATATTGCCAGTAACGGACGTGATCTACCACTAGCGTCACCCCACTACTGCAGTTATCGAGTGAGGAAAATGTTTAATGTAAGCTAAAAATGTAAAATAAATTGAAAATTTATTTTTGAGTTTTTAATCAATAGTAATAAAACAAAAGTAAAAAAATATATAATAATTTAAGAAATTATACTGTAAAAGGTAAATCTATCTACAAAAATGATTATAAGTAATTTCACAAAAATTCACGCATTGACTTACAAAGCAGTAAGATTTTAAACATTACAAACATTTTAAAAATTACTATAATAATAATGAGGTAATATTGCATAGTATATTTGAGGACATGAATCTAAATAACTCAGAATCTAAAAGGTCACAGAGCTATTATTTTGAAAAGAAACACCCTTAAATGTAATATCATTTAGAGATTTATCTTTATTTTGAGCTGTTTCAAATTTAACAATCTGTGTTTTTAAGTTATTCAGTAATAATCCATTTGCCAAGAACCAATTTTCAAGTTCTATAAGAGAGTGTTCAAAAATTAATTTCAAGTCATTTGTTGAATTTGCTTTTAAAATAGCTGTAGTGTCATCAGCATAAAGAACAAGTTTAGGTGAAACATTTAAAGGTAAATCATTTATCTGTCACACCTGTCTGCACATGTCTCCACAAATCTGCACATCTGTCTTAATCGCATCAACCATACAGTAGACTCCCTCTTAACCGGCCACCTTTTAACCGGTCTCCGCTTTAACCAGCCTACCCTGACACAAAATAACATCTTTTTAACCAGCCATTTTTTTTATCTCAACATCGCTTTAACCGGCCGGGTTTCGCCGGAAAGGGGTCGTCCATAAATTACGTCATCTGAAATTAGGGGGGGAGGGTCCAGATTGAAAATAACGGTAAGGTGATGTGCAAGGGGGGGGGGTCGGCTTTGGTATGACGTCATTTTAAATATGATGTTTTATATCAAATTTTAACAGTAAAACAATGATAAATTCTAATCCAACTCAATTATTATAAAATAATTATCAATAAAATCCATTAGACTATTTTAAGGCGTTGTTTTAAAGTTTATTTTTTTATTGAGAAAGTAATTTTGGCTTTATTTCTGAAGGTAAATTCAGATTTGATTGGTCTACTTTTTTTAAGTTTATCATGTAGCGTTTAAAAAGTATTATTTTTACTTAAAACGGAGGTTTGTTATAAATGACGTCATTTTTCCGAGAGGGGGGGGGGGGTCAGACAAATTATGATGGTAGGATGATTTTAGGGAGGGGGGGGGGTCCAAAAAAGGCCAAAAAGCGATGACGTAATTTATGGACGGCCCCAAACTAAGTTGTCTTATCTAATGTATCATTTAATTCAACTTTATTTCATATTGACGTTCTCAAACCAATTAAACTATAACGTCCTGGACGGAAGTGACTGCCACCGGAAGTCAATGCGTTTGGACCTACTATCCAGTAGACCACAATAAAGAAACAAATTATTATTAGTGTAGGTTTGTAGTGGATTTCATGGGTGGTGGATATTAGCTATAAATCATATACAGTAATGTATTAAAGGTTGTTTTTCAAGTAATAATTATAATTAGGTCATATAAAATTGTGGGATGGCGTTCTTAAATGGACATCGGTTTAACCGGCCAATTCATTATCTGGCCGCGGCCTGGTCCCGAGGTGGCCGGTTAAGAGAGAGTCTACTGTATGTGTTTCCACCCGACTGAGTTATTAAAGGAGATCCTCTTTGCTCCAGTTGGGGCCCATCGATAGATTCTGCAAATCACGCAACATATGAGCTGCAATCCTGGCCGTTGGGTTGGATAGGCATGACAACATACCTCCCGGAGATGAAACGTTAAAATCTATGTATTGAGCCTAAGCGTAGCGCTGCAGGGCATGGAAAACTGGTAGAACTTACGACCATGCGGGACTCATATAGGCCACTACTAGCCTTAATTTCGGCCGCATACATATCAGTGACCAATTTTATTTTTGGTCACTCCGAGGCATGATAGGTCACAAAGTATGTAAAGAGGTTTATTTGATTAAACCTCTATGTTCATTAAGTCCAGACGCTTCCTATCTAGGCCGAAAAAGAAGTACGTGTCCAGGACAAAAAATCGAGGAGATTCTGGCCTGCACAGCACTTCTCCTCTCTAGCTGCCTCAAGTAAACTTCCAACGCCAGGCTTCTAACAAATCTTCTACGAGCTGCCCTGTAGATAAATATTCCATTGACTCTCTGTCCACATTGATTTTTCCCGCTTAATACACGAGACAGCCAAATGCAACCAAGCACTACTCATGCAAAGCAAAGTGGAAAGTGTTAGTGAAAGAGGGAAAATCGGCTAACGGTTGAAAAATGAAAAGTAACTGTTGATTGGAGCCACTTAATTGGAAAATCTCGAGTGTCCCTCGTCTTTACGGGAGGGTACTGTTGCTAAGATTAAGTTTTAGGTCATTAGCATGAGCTCGTCCAGCATCTTTGCCTTTTTGAATCGGTTAACCAGAACATATTGTTGCCAATTTTTTTTTACCTAAATTAATACCGCCCTTCAAATTTTGGCTACCCGCAACATAATCTACTACGGAGAATAGAGTGTGAGACCGCAGAAGCACTGAGAGTTTTTGTCCTTCGCAGGTCGCATGATCCATGAGGGTGCCATGAACACATTTTGGGGTTTCAAGCTCTCTGCTGTAGTTTAGCATAGCGGAGGTGAAATTCGTCTACTCCTGGACCATGTATTCAGAACGAATCTGAATTATTCTAAATTTATATCCCATGAGCTGTAATCGTCAGCAACATATTGTGATATCATAATTTTAATAACGTAGTTAGCTCTCTCTGTGGGGTTTGACTGTGGACTGTGCAAAAACTTTCTATTGATTGATGACAAATCTCCAATCCTTAGCCATTTGTGAGCAAAAGCGGGATACGTATTGCGTTCAATTATCGATCAATAGCACCTCAGGATGAGTACAATGACGAAGGAGAATTAAATCGGTAAAGCTTATGGCTACATTGTGAGTGGTGGCATTCTTTAGTGGGGCCACAAAAAGAAGCTATCCTGAAAAAAAAACAAAAGAAAACAAAAAAAACTATAAAACGATTACCCTTACATAGGTACGTGGCAGAGGTCAAATAATATCGCTGGTAACCAGGGCCCTACTGGGCGACGAAAATACATCTTCCCTACAGTTTTTCTTTCCTAAACCTTATAGCGTTGTTGGCACTTGTCACACCCTCGGACATGGTCCTTCACCTCCTGTCTTCAGGCACGCCAATAATATCGATTCTGAATCCGGGACCTGGTCTTATGTATGCCATTGTTTTGTCCATTTTATCCCTCAATTTGATAATCACCCTTTTGTTCCTGAATGTACTAATACCCATTGATACACTATAGACTAACTAAAAAAAGATTTCCTAAACATCAACACAGGCAACAGCACGTAGCCTTAGAGGTTTTTTTTTTTTTTTTTTTTTTTTTTTTTTTAATTCAGTACATGCAAAATGCTGGTTTGTGAATGCTGGTAATTTTTATTGTGTTTAGATTCGGTGATTCAGGATGCCCTCGTGAGATTTCAACTAGGATTGAAAAAAGCCAAATATTATTACTGTCTTCTAGTCTCAGAATATATGTAATCGTTATTAGATATAAAACACCAAATGTAGTAAAAAAATCAACTTGAAGTAGCATAATACTTGCAAAAAGCATCATCTAAAAATTAACATCTTAATAAATACAAATAAAGTTATGAACACATTATTTACAAAAGAAACAAGTACAAGTACAACTATCTAGTACACACATTTTGGCTAGCTCACATCCGGTTCAACACTAGTGTCAAGTTCAGAATTACTTGTATCTTGCTTGCTGGTGTCGATTGCAAGACAATCTTCGTCGTCCTCAAGAAGACTTGATGACTTTTGACTCCTCTGGGAATCATTTAATCCAGGAGATGGCTCCACAGAAACCATTTCATCTTCTTCATCTTCATCTTCTGCTTCCATTTCAAATAATCTTACTTTCCTACGACTTTCTGACAAAACTACAGCGATTTTCCTTGTCCCACTAACAGCAAAAGTTGAAGCCACCAAGTCTGGAATTTGCCGCATTACAACCGAATCTGTAAGTAAATTTCCTTCTATATAATCAGATGGATTTTCACAAATAGCTTTGGTCATGACTTGTACGATAACAGCACTTTTGCTCTCATCTTGTTCTTCCAAAAGAACAGACAAAATTTCTGGTAAATAGAATTGAACATCTAAGCATTTCATGGTTTGGTCTAAATCTCCAGACTTGAATGACACTGTTTTGCTAGCTACCTCAGGATTGTTGCCGTCAGCTGAGATTTGATACAACTTAAACATATTTGGTGACTCAGACTCAATAAGGCTAATCAGAATGGATTGGTCATCTAAAAGTGACATAGATAATCTTTTATAAGCTACATCAGCTACATTGACGATTGTTTTCAACTGAAACATATTGCCAATAGCATCCTCTGGAGTTTTAAAAACTGTTTCAATCGCTCCTTTTAAGTGTTCATGCTGCTGTACCAATGATGTGTTTTTGCTTCTTTTTATTATACAGAAGTGGTTCTGCAAACACGGATTCTGCTCAAGTAACTTCTGCCATTGATTATTCTTATCACTTTCACTTGGAGTTGTTAGGTCTCGGTTGACCAAATACTGACCAAGTCTGTCCAAATAACAGTGTCTTTTTCTAACTCCATCCTCATCTGTCTTTACATCTAGGTTGTTTAGATAGTCTGCGATGAAATCTAGGTCTTGCTGGCTTATGTCAGTCATTGTAAGATCAGGTATACGATCATCAGATATCCGAAGAATGATAGCATATAACCAACGGAAAAACGCTTTGTATCTCTTCATACTTTCATCAATAACAAGCTGCACTTCGGTAGCCTTAATTAGAAATGCTCCACAAGCGCTGAAAGCCTCTGAAACAGTTTCTTCTTCGAGACCAAGTACTTTAAATCGATCAGCAAGTTTTGCCATTCCTTTCATCTCTGCTAAATGGTATGCCAAGCTTTGACCAACTGAAAGAAGATGTTTAAGTATGAGCTTCTGTATATTAGAGTGACTTAACTCAATAGAATGGCCAAGTTTTTTTATCCCTTTGTCATTTAATTCTCTCAAAAGAAAGTTCTCTAAAGAGTCAGAAGCTACTCCAAATAACAATAACTCTAAAAAATCAGCAGATAGCGAACCTTCTGGCAATGATTCCGCATGTTTAGAAAGTTTGGATTCAATTTCTAACAAGTAGATATTTTCCCATGCTTCTATGATGGACCGCATTGTTTGAGATAAGTAGTCCAGTAAGGATATAATGTGCCCATGTTTAAGGGACAGCGCATGAAGTTCTCGAGATCTTGATGATAAAACTCTTGTGTCCAATATTACCAATTTTAATTCTCGGTTTCTAGTAATACTCCCACAACTATTGCCAGTGTTCTTTTCACAAACATCTTCACAATCACCACTTCCCTCTCCATTTGTGCTTGTTTTTGACTTGTGATTGGTCTGACAAGCTTTTTCAGCTGTTGAAGGTTGATCACTTTCACTTTCTATTTCAGTAGGTTTTTCTCTTGTTCCAGCATCATTTTCTTCCTTCATGGACTCAACGTAAAATTTTTCTTCGTCAACTGCGACCAATAAATAAACTGATTTCATGTCTGAGCTCATCTCTGCATCCAAAACAGAAGTGTGCTTCTTTTCATTTTCATCTTCCAAAACATGTTTTTTTATATTAACTACTCCGCAAGAAAAGAGACCGAAAACACTCAAATATATGTTACCATCACAAGTTCCTATTAGTAAAAAGTTTAAATGAGTCTGGTCCTTTATTCGTTTGGCATCTTCCAAGTTTTCTTCTGCGTTATCCCCAATAGAACCATAACTACGAGACAATGAGGGAAGTTTCGGTAAGAAATCAGCTGTTCCATCCTGAAAAAATATTAACAAATTCACAAATAAAAAGAGGAAGAATTAAAAGTACAGTGCACTCTCATTCATTGGAACTAATGTGGCGGCCGGCCAGTTTGGATATTAAAAAATTCTGATGGGAGTCCATCATGAGTCATCATTTTCACTGTTGCGGTGTCCAATTATTCACTATTGTTATAATGAAACTTCAAACATGGTAACAATGAACTTATAGGAATAAACACAAAGCAGGAAATCAAGATCCCTATACTGTGCCCACTGCATATTACATAGCAATCTTTTTTACCGACTCATTTGTGTCGATTGTTTTTGAAGCTTCAAGTTTATCCTGACACACAAACCTTTGTCTGCTTTTCCTTCATCTTTCAATAGGCAATGGACATTCCACGTACTCACAAGACAGGCTGACAGTTTAGGAAACAGATGTTAACTTACTGTTCCATCCTCTTCCTTTTCCCGTGGGAATACTTACACGGCCTCGTCAATCACATCAAAATGTGTTACTTTACTGTAGTGCCGGTATAACGAATTTAAAATTAAAAGCGCTAAAATGCAATACAATTTTTTTAGAAAAAAATTTGTAATAATAGCCAGATGATTAGTTCTGATGAAGCAGGGTTCCGTTGTAACCAAGTTCGATGAACGAGAGTGTACTGTAATAGGTAAATAAGGGACATACTAACAGAGCCTGATATAAATGTCCAGATGGTCGAAATAGGATGGATGGAAAAAAAAACATGGCTGGACTTCATAAGCTGGATATGTAATACATAATTTAATACCAATTTAGAAACAAGAAAAATTCCAAAGTACAGTACTTATGTTTGTTAGTAAGACTTTGGTATTTTAAGAAGTCCTTAAAGTTATTTGTTTAATCTTTTTTAGAATTTATTTAAAAAAATAATTTTGATGACTAATTATCCAAATAAAAAAATTATCATTTGACTCACCTGATTGTGTGTAGGGCCTCCCACATTCTGAGGGCAATCTTGAAACTGCTTCTCCTGAAGCCAAACAAGACATGTGATGTCATCGGACACATTGACAACATGAAGAATGTCTTTGTTCTCCACATCAACCAAAGATACTGTTCCTTTCACCTCTTCTCCTTCAGGATTAGTCTCTGTAAAACATGAAAACATGAGAATCTCTATTTAATTCTTTTAGTAATAAATTAAAAGAAGGGAAAATAAAGAACAAATTATGACTTACAGGCAGGGCCGGCGCACTCATTACGCGAACTAGGCGACCGCCTAGGGCGGCACTTCCTCGGAGGCGGCAACAAATTGAAAAAAAAATTATCTACGTCATAGTAATATTTTTTAAGTCTAACAAAAGTATTTATTATTATTATTATTAGTTAATTTATTCCCATTTATTGAGATTAGTAAAGCTGTAACTATCGCTGTCCCTGGTACCGATTGCACCACGCTATGAATGTGATTTGAGCGAGCGCTTGCGCTTATCAGTTGTCAGGGCCGTGTGCAACAATGCCGCCCCTACAAACGTTCCCCTTAGCCGCACTGGCCCCAAATGTGCATAACACACTTTCTGATGTGACATTGATAACATCTAATTATTACATCCTAATCATTTATTTTTGAGATATTAAATTTGTAAATCATATATACTTAATGTTTTTCATTTTTTTTATGCCATCAGGATTCTATATTTTATTTTATTTTTTATGTAGGTTTAGGTCTATGGTTTATGATTCATAACGTGGACAATTTAAACGAGATGTAACCTATCAACCTGTCAAATTGAACAATAGCTTGATTATAGTGTTAAAATCCAGAGCCGGCCTTAGCCTGTGCGGGGCCCAGTGCAAACCTCCTGTGCGGGGCTCCCCAAAATAACCTCCTCCCCTCACACACAAACTTTTTTCTATCTCTTCAAAGCCCCAAACGTAATATATAATTTAATTTATAATTTAAATGTTGTTGGTAACAAACATAAGGCTTATAATAATGAAGATTGTGACTAAAAACTTACCAATTTATAAGATTTCGTTTATTAACTTGTAGCACAAGATGAAAACATAGTTTTTAATTGTATCAAATTATTGTTCAGAAGAATAATTGAATTTGAATATAGCAAAAGAACAATAGTATATTTTGAAGTTTGTTTTAAATGTAAAAAAATTGGAATCTTCTTTTCCAAAATCCCAAAAACGCCTCGATAAAACCTTGTGTATGATTTATATAACATTTTGTTAGGTACCTATATAAATATTATAGGCTAGACAATTTTATTGTTTGCACAAAAAATATAATAATTTTTTAGCTATCATATACGAGTTTATGGAAAATTGAAAAATTTGTAAATGGTAACATATAAGATTATTTTGGAAACAAGCCATAAAAATGAAGTTTTTACTAGCAATGAATTCCTATAGGCCTATTATTGTCATTAGCAGTTCAAATCAAATAAATTTAAGAAATGGATTAAATTATAAAAACTTTACAAAGGCTATAAACTGTATAAAAATTTTTGAAATTTGTAACGCTGTCAACACGAAGTTGTACCGGAAATGCAAGGAGCGCGAAGGAAGAACGATAGAATGTTATAAACAACATGTAGCCTAAAAGCCTAATGCACACCATGCGATCATCAGTACTACCGTGTAAACCTATAAGCTACATAAATCTACATTTATTCCTCTTCAAAATGACATTTCATTCGACTAGATGACTAGTAATAATAACGTACATTATATAAAATAACAATTTAGCAAATGGCCGTCTGCCAGGAGTTTGGCATTTGTTATACAGTTCGAAAATATTTTATATTCTAACCTATAAGACCTTACAAAGTATAAATTGATTGATACTAAGAATAATAGGAACTCTTTGTATTGACCAAAAAATGGTGCCAAATGAAAATTTATACAATAAAATCTATCTGATCAGGTAAGTTAAAAATGTCATGTTTTGACGTTTCAAACCTGTTGGCTACTTTGATTGATGTCGTGCTAAAATTTACGAATATTCTGAGAGCTATTTCGTTGTAACACAAACACTTAACAGTTATCTCTTACTATAATAAGAAATTCAGAATGTTATCTTTTGAATGACATATAATGTAACCACTTTTTTAAAGATATTTTGCACCGGTTATTTTTACCAGTATAAAACTTGTAGGCCCATACGTCCATCTCCCGGCCACAGCCACTTTAAGGCATAGCAATAAACGAGAAAACGGCCGTCTCTCACTGCTATGGTTAAATTTTGTAATTTTGTAATTTTTTCGTTTTTTTCCTTGATCAACTTTGTAAGCGCGGGGCCTTTACAAGCGCGGGGCCCGGTAAATCTGTCACTTAATTTGTTGTAAATTTTTCAATTTGCGGTTATTTAAAGAAATTGGGTTATGTAAAAATCAAAGACGAGTAAGAGTAGTCAGAATTGGGACCTATTCGTCCTTTTCATACTATGCCACTAGTAGCAGCCACTGGTAGGGCTGGTGCGTTTTGCTGCATCAGTGGAAGGTAAATCCATGTTGAATTTTTTTCCCTTGAGCAATATTGAAACATTTCCCGCCATTTGTCATATGACTTCTTTTTTGTCCAGTTGATGGTTAAAATAAGTTGTATTTGAAACTGAATCATATACTTTTTGTTTGAACAATGTTTTAAAAGTCGTAAAAATGTGATTTGTTCTTTCCATTTTGTAAAGAAAACTCTTATTGATGTAAAATTTATATTTCACAAACTATATCCGGCTTAATGAACCATTTATTTAGAACTATTAACCATTACCTTTTTGATCACAGATAAAAGAGTTACAGTACTGTGTTTTCCGTTTAACATAGCTCTTATGGGGAGTAGACGGAATCGGGATTGTCTTAAATGCCCTTGCCTTGACAAATGCCTTGACACACCGGAGTTTTGTTCCCCACTTGTACAGTACCGGTAGCTGTAATTGCAAGTGCATTGCCCCACGAGAACTGACCAATCCCGCAGGTTGATTCCCGAGCGGCACTGCATGCTACTTGCAGCGGCAAACACGCTCCAGTCTGTCAAGTCCCTCTCTCGACGCTTAAGGACATACGAGCCCGGTTCAAAGTGCCAGGTTCAGCGGCCCTGGACGCTGCCTACACACGCGCGAGATTTCCAGTTTACTCTGGGCCGCAGACCCGCGGATTGTGCAGAGTTTTATCGTGTTTTCAGTTAGGCCCAGACGACTATGTCTTTAAAAAGAAAAACGAGTTGTTGATTTACTTTCAATGGATGCAGTGCTTGAAGAAGATGAACTGAAACGTAAGAAAACAATTTTGTAAAATGTAACAAATCGAAAAGCGGTATGGTAATATACAACTATTAAAGAAGTTGAAGGAAAATAATCCTGATGTCTACAAGAACTAATTGCGAATAAACGGAAAACATTCTCTTAAATATGAAAAAAGGTCATCCCAAAATAAAAAATTAAGATAATTTAATGAGAAATCCTGTGTCTACCAAAGGTGTCTTCCCACTTCCAAAAGTTCCTCGGCTCGACTCCCCAATGCCAGCGTACACACCAGCTGGATCGGTTGTCGAGCGTTGTTCGTCAGGCCAAAATATCTAACTAGATCTGATTTTCATCGGGCTGAACTTCGCCCTCCGATTTTGGCCCGATGTTGCCTACACATGATAGTTTTTTACCGAACATTGCTCGTTTGGGCCAAGTTCGCCGAGCCGGGCTCGTTCATGAGTAAGCCGCTTAGTCTTTTAGATTTCATTGTTGACTCACCGAAGTAACTTTGAATGTGAAAAATTATATATAGATATAATATCATCTCATACAAACCGATCTGCCGTGAAATGTAAATTTTTAAAGATGTTTTGATGTTAAAGGGTATGGGTAGGTTTAGGGTGATAAAGGGGCGGGGGCAGGGGCGGCAAATATAACCTTTGCCTAGGACAGCAAAAGTGCTAGCGCTGGCCCTGCTTACAGAAGGCAGCCTACAATTGTCATAAAAGTCTAAAGCAAAATAAAGATTTTTTCCTCGTAATTTAAGTACAGTACGGTACTAAAATATAAAATTTTAAACTTTTTTTTAACACAGAAGCAATCCCAAACTGCTGGTATAACAAAAATTTACTGTAACTAATTTTTTCTGCATTTATAGTTTTAAAAAGCTGTAAAAACTTGTCTTTGAAACATCACTAACAAATTTATTTATTGGATCTCTTAAGCTAACTTTCTTTTTTGCATCACTAACTGTTCGAAGTTTTTTCAGCAGACGGTTTCCTGTTATAGTATTAGTAACGAAATCCGAACCCCACTAATCAGAAAATGTTACTCTGAACACCTTCCTTCATAAAAATACAGATTTTTTTCTTAACTTGTAAAAAAAAAAATCATTAAAAAGATTATAATATTTTTTGCAACACAAAAAAAATTATTGGATTACATTCCTCACAGTAGTTTTGTAGGCTCCGTCTACACAATTATTTGGAATTATTACACTGTGATTATTCACTTAATCACTTTTTTGCAATATCATAAAAGTAATTAAATCATGAAACAAATTTAAGATGTATTAATGTTTTTGGTCTGCACAAAATCGCCTTGAAATGCATTGTTCCACAATCTCCGAATGAATGACAATGTTTGTCAACAAACCGCAAAGTGCAATGACCAAATGACTCATACAGTTGGAGTGTGGGAAAGGTAGAGATGGCAGACATAGGGTGGGTTTTCAATTTTTGTAACAATTGTCTGTACTCTGGAGGACAATGCCATACCCTTCTAGGCCGTGTTCTGTATCTGTCCATGAGTCAACAATACTGTAGAGCTAAAGCTGGCTTTAGCAGATGTCAGCAAGATTAATTTATCTCCATTGCTTTATTGATGAAATATAAAACTTTTGTACATTTTTGTTAGAGTACCGTACATGTAATAATTCAAGAAAATACTTGGGCGCTTCAATCAAAAGGGTCACTAGATATTTCAATGCCAGATGACTCCTAAATGAGCTGTAATGCAAATACTTGTACTCACTGGGCACATAGGCGACTGCAATAACCCTGCCATCAGGTCTCCAAGCAATCTTGCGTACAACAACATCTGGGGACGGAGGGGGCAGCAACCAGACTCTCTGCCAAGTCAACCGGTGCAGTGCAATCTCCCCTGGAATACATTACATTTCCTTCGTTAAATATTTCTTCAATTTAAATAAAATTAAAGTTTTTTCTGCACACCGCTTGTTTTTATAATTTTTTCACGCTTTACAGCATAAGAAAATCAAAACGAAGACTTTCTGTCCGTCTGTCTTTCTGTTTGTGTGTTTGTTGTTGACGTTCATTGATTCTACTTTATGTACAAAAATGGCTTAGGCATAAAATTTGTATCATTGTACTGAATAAAACTCAAAAATTACAGGTGTCGAGTGACTGAAAATAGTGTAATGAAATACATAACTTGGATTTGTTAATATTAATTTAAATAGTTTACGCAAACCTTTTGAGAAATTTACTTATTCAAGATATCTTGATTAGCTGTGGGTCTTCAATTAGCTTGATACCTTACCTCTTATTTTTTATGCCGGATCTTAATGGTAATTTTAAATAATTGATTACTTTTCATAATCAAAACAAACATAGTTTCACCCTTAGGGACTTAAAAAGAGGCAACGCTCCACGAAGAAAATATGTAAACATTTATTTATAATCTAATTGACTACTAGCAAAGTTATGTGTTTGCCTTTATGTTTGATTAGGAAGTTATAACCCTTCAAATTAAAAAAAACTGCTATTGAATTCATTAAGCCAGTTAGTGTTACAAAGCTTATAAGTTAAAAGATTAAATATAAATGTTTCTTTCTTACTTTTCAATTAATATTTTAACCTGTTTATGATAGGGAATAATGTACAGGCCGTTGCACGAGACGTGAGACAGTCTGCGCATGAGGGAGGGGACCAAGTGAGCTGGGAAGGGTATGGAGTAGGAGTGGGAGAGGCAGGCGACGGTGTAATAGCCTGCTACGCATGTTCGCCAACTTGACTATTTAAAGTACTAAACTACTACCAGTTTGCTATTCAAAGAGCATAGCTTATTTAAATAAATGTATTAAAATACTAATGTTTGAAATGTTTTACTGTTTTCATAATGAAATTCAATGTCTCACTGACTATTTCTATTGAGCCAATGTTTTTAGGATGGCATGTAGCAAATGGCACCTGATAAGAGCTAACCGCAGACTGGCGGTGCTGCACTCTGGCGGCGAGTGGGCACGCATGCGCAATAGCCTCTCTGCTCCCGAGCATCTGATACACTCTCACATCTCGTGCAACCACCTGTAGTGGACTCTGGCTAACTCGAACCTTATCCTCGGTATCTCAAATTATTTTCAATCCCCTAAGAAAAATCTGCCTATTTTAAATAAAAACCATACATAACTCAAAATAATTTTATGGTTACATTTTACCTTTACCTCAATACCCCAAAACAGAATATTTTTATCTTTATGTGACGGTGTACAAGTGACTTTAGTTTTAGCAGGTAATGTAACATAACCCCATCCAAGGTCAAATCTATGGTGGGCAAATTCAAGCCCTTAAATAGCCCTTAAATATCCTTGAGGGGATAGGATCTCAACAACCCTCCTGAAATACCGGATGTTTATTAATGAGTATCAGGGTTTTAAATTTTTTTATTTTTTACTGTATTAAACTTACAGTTATAAATTATATATCACATGAAAAAGAAACTAAAAACCATAAAGACCAAGAACCTTATAAATGTTCAATGTGACAACCATTTATCACATGGCACACATCAAGTCTTTTGACGAGTTCTTCCTAAACATTGTTAAGTGTGTCTTCAGTGATTTTAGCAATTTCAGTTGCTTCAATCCGTTTTCTTAATAATACTGGGAAGTCAGCTAATCCTTGATGAAGCCCCAAAAGTAAAAATTGCATGGGGTTAGGTCGAGAGAACGTGGAGGCCAAGCATAGTAAGTAATGTCATTGGGGCCCTTGCGGCCTATCCAGCGCTTGGGTCCCATGCTCTTTCCTTTAAAAAGACAGGTGGTATCTTCAAACTGATAATATCTTACCACCTACGAATGTTATTATCACTAGGGGGCTAACAACCCAACTTAATAGGGAACGCAAGTTGCACAGCAACTACTGAATATGACTTTGGCAGAAACAAGAATTCAATTTGGCAATTTACCTCTACATTTCAAAGTTTACCTCTATATCAGGGCTTGTAACTGTTCTTGAAGTTAATAAAAATAAAAAAATAACCAAAATGATAGAAAAAATAACCGAAAAATAACCTTGAATAAACCCAAAATGTTGCTAAAAGTTCCAAAAACCGGCGTTTTATCGGGATTTTAAAAATATGTAGGCAATAAAAATTATTTAGGATAATTTTTAACTAGGTAAGTGATCATCTACTAAAACAATAGGCTAATAATAAAAAAATTAAAAAAATAGAAAAAAATCCTGCCCAATCCATGTTTTACTTTTTTATTTTTTTCCTTTTTAAACATTTATTTAAATTTTACGAGCTTCATCCAAATTGATCAATAAAAACTTAATTTCCCTAAAAAAATAAAAAATAATCAAAATCCCAAACCAAATTCTAAAAAAAAAATTACAAAAAATAACCTGTTACAAGCCCTGTTATATCTGTAAAATCTGCAGACTTCTGTAACTTGAAACAAATGCAGACGGGCTGGAAGAAGTCGTTGACACATCCGGACTAGTGCCCCTCCGCTGTCACTATACTTTACTGTAGCCTTCTTTACCTCTGTAAGTGGAATTTAATAAACTTTAACTATTCTTTAGTTGAACTGGACCTAACTTAAAGAGAAATCATAGTCTCGTAAATTTCGAGTTAGCGAAAATCGACTGTAGGATCTATTTAGGTTCATGACTTGCACTTAAATGGTTTTCCATATTATGAAACACAACTGTGTATTTTATAAGATTACCTATTTTATTACCCAAGTTTAAAGAAATTCTACTCACTGAATCATTTAATTTCTAATTCAAGCAAAACTCCACAAATAGAGCAGGACAGACTAGCACCATTGACTATATACACTAACGTGAGTAGACTTCTCATAGCATAGGCTTGTTTGAAACCAATACACGGTGGCGCGATCTTCCGTGGCGTACATGGAAGTACAAGAGTTATATGATAGGCAAATCAGTACTACCACTTCTCAATAAAGGATGAGACATTTTTTAACGTATGGTTATGTTTAAATGTTATAATGAAATGTTTTTGCAGCATGTCAGGCCCGGGTTATCCCTTAGACCAACCTAGGCCATGGCCAAGGTTGTCTGCCAGGGGGGGAGGGGGGGAGGCGTGAAATGGCCCAAATATATAATCCCCAGAACTTGAATGAAATTATTTTGTTTATTTATTGCATATTTTCCTAGTGCGGAAGTTCGGGTGTATATGATCGTAGTGTGCATGTTTTGAGGTGTAGATATTGGACGGCGGCTGATAGACTCATTCTACCCTTTGCCCCTACCCCCTCAAAGATTTTTTTTTTTAACTATAATTTAATTTTAGCAATTCATATACCTTTTTTTGTCCTAGTAATGGAAATACAATTTGTGTAATTGAAAAATTTCCTATCAGAAATGAAAATAACTTTTATTTTCTTTACTATAAATAATGTTCATTTTTAAACCTTTGCCATGGATTTAAATTTATTTATAAAGTAAAAAAATACTGTATTTTATGTCAGATTTTAATATCCTGGTAAACGACATTAACATGAATATAGACCTAAAAGGATTACATCAGCAGATTTAATTGACACTTAAGTGTTAAAAAAAACTGGTAAGTTTGAACTCTGATATTAGTAAGAACTAAAATTAACCCAAATATCACCTTGTTGTTGTTTTTTCTTTTGTGGGGGGTGTAATTTTTACCTTTGGCCTAGAGTATCAAAAAGTGTTAATCCGAGTGTTTACAGAGCCTGAGCACTGTAAATCCATGAATAATCAAAACATCGATTACAACGCCTCTGGCGCATTCACAAACCTTCCAAATACCAGGATAAAAAAAATCATTAATATATCACTATATCACTATTTTGAGACAGGGACCTCACATAGTGGGTATTTTAACCTGAATATGAATGAGAGATGAGTGTATGTTGATTGTGGAGCTATCTTGTAGTCTTGTTGCTGACTAAGGCCAACACTTTCCTTAGACAGTACAGTTAATTAATAGCCCATCAGCCAATGGTATATAGGGATAAACAGTTTAATGTGGGATCTGAACCACAATTTCAACCTCATACAAATTGGTCTAATTATAAGGATGGTCTTTATGGATGAACTAGTACTCACTAGTGCGGACATTATTCCCCACTAGGGAATATCGCTAGAACTATCCACAATTCATGACCTCCAAGTAAGTGGATTACAGGACGACGCCACCATCCCAGTCTTTGTATTGTTTTGCGTTGTAGAAGTCTATTGACGTTAATGTATATAGGCAATGCTAGCGATAGGACATTTTTACACCTACTGTAAATGGGAACGTTTCCAAAGACAAATTTCCTTCAGTACCTTAAGATTCAGATGATGATTTTTTTCTAACTGCTAACTCAAACTTTTCTTACATGATCTTTTCATAATCTCTACACCATATAATTACCCTTGGTGTTGGAGAGAGCCAGTAGGTCCATCTTGTTGGACCAAACCATGAGGTCCACTTTGCTGGCGACATGACGTTCCTCCAACTGACGGATAATGTGACCAGACATCTTGTCTTTTGGCTCAGGCATCTTTTTCTCCAAAGTCTAATTTTAAACCAATCAAATTATTAAATTGTGGATAAGACATTCAGTTTTTTGTATGTGTGTGTTTTTTTGTTTTTTTTAGGGAGGAGAATAGATTTTGTTCTCCGTGATGTTGGGCCTATTCATATTTTGTTACGTAATTTCCGATATTTTTTCTCTGTAAATAAATTGTTTGTATTTTCTGTTATGTAAACTCTCTTCCGTGACACTGAATAATATTTAAAAATTCCATTATCTGGATGAACTCCAACCAAAACATTTTATTGAAAATGAAAAACAACTGTTTTGCCATGTATTATACTTAACAATATATACCTTCGGTACGTCGTAGACCTAAATAGGGAAACATAACAACAACAAAAATAAATACATGAATGAGAATAAATATCATGGTATTTAGATACCAATCAAACCTCTTTTAAAAATATATATATAAAATTAAAAAAAATACCCCCATGGCAGCAAACCTGCGTACTCAGCGAATTTCTAAAGAATCTTGAGATTTTTGTATTTTCCCCATAAACACCATAGGAATGAGTATGTAGGTTTGCTGACATGGGATTTTGTTAGAAAATGTTGTTTATTTAGGAACTGTAATAGTTAGGTAAGGTAATTATCAAATTGTATCAATATTCGGCAAATTTTAATTTCCCCCACAAACACCATGGGGTGAGTACCTATGTAGGTTTGCCGCCATATAGATGCTGTAAGCAAATATCAGTTAAACCTTACCTAGTGAATGTACATACTAAATGTTATCAAGCTATTCCAATAAATAAGCGAGATACAGAGTTTTGTTGGTTTCCCATAAGATTAACATTGGAAACTTATTTTTAGCTTTTCTCCGTAACCTGTTTGGCCAAGTTAAAAATTCAAAATACTAAATTGTTTGATTTTTTTAAGCTCTTTTAATTGGTTTTAGTGAAAATTGTTGAATTTTGAAAATTGAGGTCCAAAAATGAAATAAACCCATTTTGACCCCTTTGAAACCCCATAAAACCCCGATCCCATAACCCCATCATTCTGGTTCACGAACTCATGAAAAAAGACCTGGTTTTACACCTCCGTACCGAATTTCATTAAAATCGGACATTCCTTTAAAAAGTTATCAGTACCACATATACATATATATGTGTGTGTGTGTGTGTGTGTGTGTGTGTGTGTGTGTGTGTGTGAAAATGAACGAATGGTGTTTTGGGCGTCCGGGGACCTCAACATGAAAAAGTAACATGGTCCCGGACTTAGGTCTTACAATGGCTACTACCGTAATAGCGTATTCCCATTAATAAAATTCACTAAAAAATAAAGAAAAATACATATTGTAATGTAAGAGCATTGACTATGTACACTAACGTGAATAGACCTCTCATCCAATGCATTTAGTTTGAGGGAAAAATTTAGGAGTTTTGTGTACGCGGCACCAGAGTCGCTGCCATCGATGTTGTTATTATTCACTGAATTTACAGTGCTATAAAAACACTTTACCAAAACATAAACATAACTTTCAGTTATCAAACGTTTCATCCTTGGTTAAGAAGAGTGGTAATACTGATTTATCTATTATATGTTACGTGTACTTCCATGTACGCCGCACGAGATTGCACCACCGTCAATAGGTTTCACACACGCCTATGCTATGAGAAGTCTACTCACGTTAGTGTACATAGTCAATGGTTCGAGTCAACACAGAACTCTGTTGGTGATTGGTTTGATAGGTGTAACATAGTAAAAATATTTTTTTTATTAAAAACCACTCAAAATGAAGTGTTTGTAAAAAATTGGAATGATACTAAAGAAAATTCAACAATAATAATTACCATCACTAAAAAATTATATAAAAACTAAAAATGAAAAATTTTAATTCTTAATATTTTGGCATGCAATTAGGCTGTTTATTTCAATTTTTATTTCATGTGAAACAGAAACATATTATACTAGTGGCTCATAGGGGCAAAAGCCCCTAATCATAAAATTAAAATAGTATGAACCATAGCGTATTACCATCTCTTCCACAACGAAGGTTTCCAGAAAGTTTAGTTTTAATTTGAGGTATATAATATTTTAACAATACCGTTTGAACAGACCATTCGCCCCCAAGTACTCTTATCAATCCTGTACTATTAGGTCACCCGTTTGTAAATGCTCTATTTTGTCTGTTGTTAAACTCATATCAATCTAAGGGAAATAAGTTTTGAAAGAAATCGTAGTCCCTTAATTGAGCTGTGACGGCTTTTTTATATAACATAGATAAGCGGAAATGAAAAAAATTGATTTTTTAGCTCCTGTCAGTTTTTTTTATTTTTTATGTTTTAATCACAAAATTTAAACACAGCGCCTCAAAGTGTATCTTCACTTGCTGTGAATATTCATCCCTCCAAATCAAAACTCTTAATTTTGTGTTATCAAACCAGATTTTTTAAAATCACTACATGGAAAATCTTTAATGAGAACCATTCAGAAAATAATCATTCTTATATATTTCCCATTTTGTTGTAAAGTTTTTTACCTGCTGCATTTTCCTCTAGTATGTATGACAAACGTCTTTGATTTTAACTCATCTTCTATAATCCTACAACCTATGGAATGACTAAAAAAATTCATAGTGGTTTCTCGGAAAATTCACCTAACAGAATACTAAAATTTCACTGACTGATACACTTTAAGTATCATTTAATGTGTCATCGTCATTCAAAATAATCAATTGACACTTTTCGTCTTAAAATAAAACCAAAACAATGGAAATAATGTAGGTGTTTCTCAAACCACAATTCATCGCCCATTGCATTTCTATCAACGATCAGAAAGCATTTTATGATTTGCATACACGCTCAGTTTTTATTTTTACAATTTAAATTATAGTAACAACAGTATAATCAGCAGTCAATTTGTAAAGTATGTAAGGTTAACTCTCCTAGTAGAATTTTTAATAGCTTAAAGCCACAAAATGTTTTATTATAGCATTACCACTGTAGGGTTAATTTTGTCATTTGGCTATGAATAGTTCTTTACTAAATTTTATCATCTGTCTCTTGCTTTAAAATGAAACCAAAACATGTTTCAATGTACACAAAAAAGACATTTTTCGAATCCCAAAGCTATTCTTAAGGAGGATGTTTCACTATATTTCTCATTTCCTTGTAACTTTATGGATACGCTTTATGGGACCGAAACCTTTAATTTGAAACTCCCACCATCTTCCTACAATTTGCAAAACGCTCACAATTTTGCCCAATAAATTTCGCTTACAGAATTATTATATAGATTGCTATTATTATATAGATTTACTCTTGGTGTGAATTATTATGTTATCTCCACTCAATGTTATCATCTGTGTCTCATTTTGAAATTAAACCATAACACATGTTTTAATGTATACAAAGCAGATGTTTTTTTAATCCCCATGCAATTCTTATGAAGGACGTTTTACGTGATTTCTCATTTTCTGTTAACATTATGGACACGCCGATAGTTTTCCCTCGTGCATGGGACCGAGACCTTTAATTTGAGACCCCTCACATCTTTCTGCGATCTGTATGACGCTCAAAATTTTGCTCAAGAAATATCGTTTAAAGAATTATATATATAGATTACTTTGCTTGGTTTAAAGTTACAATGAATAAAAAAGTTAGTATTTTACAGCTTTCCATCTGGATGCATTATTGTTTTGGTTGCTAAGGAATTTTATTTTAAATTAGAAATAATTCTTACAAAAACTTCTAAAAAAATGTAGTGTTTTTTTACACACTTTTATTGAATATAGTATGATATTTTCATTTTTCAATTGAAAATTACTTCAATTTTGTATTGGAAGATCATGAATTAATTAAGTATTTATGAAATCAACATGAAAAATCAACACTTCCATTATGACAGTGGAAAAGAGCAGTGCCAGGTCAAGTCTTTATTTTTGCGGATTGGAAGCACTAAAATTTTTTATCAGGTAATAATCCACTGGTAGCAGTTATAAATTGTAGCTATAATAGTCTGCAGAAGCAGTTTTGATTACTGGATGTCAACAAGTTCTATTGTCTTTGTATAGTCAAATGAAAATGTTTGTTGGGCAGTTAATTTTTAGGCATTGGACTAACATAACAATAGAATAATTTTACAAACTTGGTGCTTTTTTCGATAATTTTAGTAATTCCATTTAATTTTTGGGGGTTTTATTAATTTTTCTTCAAACTTGTTAAAGTCCCAGCAAAAGTCTCATTTCCAGCCCACCAAATCGGTTCCTGATACTACATATAATATTAAAATTTAAACAATGTTAACAATGTTATTAATTTTACAGCGGTGTTTCTGCCTCACACAGTCTTTTAATAAAAACTTTTTTTGAAGCATTTTGTAGGTGTAAGCTGTACCAGAGGCTAACTAGGTACCAGGTTGGTAACTAGGCTACCAAAAAAGAAAAAAATCACTACATTTTTTTTATAACGGTGTACTTTGTTTTTCTTTTCAGGAGGCCATTGTTTTCTTTTCAACATAAGCTGCATTCTATCTGGATTTTACTACCTCTGTGCAGTAAATAGTGAAGAAAATATTAACCAAGATACATCCCTACCAAAATGTGATACTGGAGATCAAGACATCGGAAAGCTAAGATATCTTTTCAGTTAATTTTAAGAAAAAACACTTTTGCATACATGGTTTAAAATTAGCAGAATTTTAAGAAGTCAATTTGCATTTCTAAGGTCATAGCTTTGTAGGCCTCCTGCCTCTTTGAAATTTGTTGTTGGAAGATGTATTATCGTAATATGTGTATTAAGGTTTCATTCTTCTTATATAAATATTTCCTGGGCTTTTTTGAACGATTCCAAACATGGCTTTAAATTGGATTCTTTTTTTGCGTGGCAGGAAAAAATCCTATTTCATTAGGAATCGCTTTCAACTTTGGCAAGTTTGGGACACTACCCGCAAAAAATAATCAACTTCTTGCAAATGATTAGCATAGGAATCCAAAGGAACAGGATTAATGTTAGTAAATCGTTAAAATAAGATATTTTATAACAAAGGATTCATCAATAATTTAGGTCAATAATTTTTTTTTAATAAATCAAAAGATTTTTTTATCTCGTGACATCCAAAACAATATGTTGATGCATCAAAATAGCCCTAGGCGACAGTATAAGTTGAATGAAACTAGGGGTGTGCGAGTACTCGAGCGTCGAATATTTTTCAAGCCGAGTTTTTAGTACTGTATTGTACTCGACTCAACTTGAAATTTTGGAAAAATCTCATTTGTAAGAGTCAAGTTTTTCCTGAGGTGAAAATTATAAACAGATTTGTACATATGGAATAAATGAAACCCTTGACTAGATTAAAATTCTATCTGAAATTTTTTGTTGAAAAAAGTCATGACATTTTGTTATTATAATCAACTTATTATATTATGTTTTAAGAAACAAATGTGGTTGTTTCAAGATGTGTACACTGGTTACATATTCATCCAAGCGAGATAAAAAATAACTTTAGATGGCGTTGTTGAAACAAAATTCTGGTTACATGGAACTCTGCTCTGTCATCTTTGAGCGAGAGATGTCTGTAAACTAAAATCAGTACTATAAAACATTTCTTAGGCCTAATTGTTTCTTATGTAAACAAATAAATATTAAATTTTGTGCATTGATTAGTTTTGTGACACATAAATATTCAAAATGTATTATATAGTGCAAGACTTTGATGATTATCATTTATAACTGATTTGTCAGGAACTCTGCACTCAAGATCGATGAACATTGTAATAGATGAGTTTTGTACCTGGATGTTTATAAAAGTAAAAACATTTGTAAAAGATCAACTCAAAAACACTCGAAACTTGCAAGTTTTTTTTAAACTCGGCTCGAGTCGATTTGACTTCCCAATTTAGTTCTCGCTCACCCTTAAATGAAACCCCAATATATTTTTTGCCAGTGAAGCATGGCTTGCAAACTTATTGAAAACATGTATAATAGAAGTAAAATATAGATCAATACATACTGTAGCAACTAAGGAATTGAACAATTGCAGGGTAGATGTCCAACACTGATAAGGAATTAAACTTGAATGTAGCTCAACGTCATAGTCTTGGGACGAAATGGAAGATAGAGCACCAGCAATTATTTATATTTAATCACATACTGTTTTGTTAATTACTTTAAAGCAAATGTTTTTTTATGTAAAAAATAAAGGCACAAAATAGTGCCCTAATTTATGGCAGTAATATACCCAAAAATTAGGAATATGTTTGTGATGTATGAAAATAAAGGCATTAAATTGCCCATATACCAGTAGTATACATAAAAATTAGGTATATGTTTGTGATGTATGAAAATAAAGGCATTAAATTGCCCCAATATATACCAGTAGTATACATAAAAATAAGGACTATGTTTGTGATGTATGAAAATAAAGGCATTAGCAGAATTTTAAGAAGTCAATTTGCATTGACTTGCAGGAGCATTGGTCATTATTATTACTCATTTCTCAGTTCTAGAAACCAGTAGGCCTATATACAAAAAATTAAGGATTATGTTTGTGATGTAAAAAATAAAGGCAAAGTGCCCAGATATAGCAGTAGTATATGTATAAAATAAAGAACTGAACCATTGTAATATAGTTGTAAAACGTAGAAGTTAAAAAACTGAAGCGGCGCAGGGTTGCAGTGCGACAAAAGAAAAGGAATTTAACCGGATCAAAGAAGCAGTACAACAAAGAAGAAAGGAAATTGAACCAGTTCAGTGTAGCAGTGACACAAAGATAAGGACAATTGGAATACAGCAGTGCAACATTAAATTGATTTTTCAGTCATAACAGGAAGATAACTTGAGGAGAGTCCAGATTTGAAAAAGAATGTAAGTATCTTCAACAAAATGTGTGATCTTAACAGGCATTATTATACTGCAATAACCACCGCTCCATAAAATTTTTCTCTCCTTTCCACACCTTATGTAATGCAATAAAAGTTACCTTCAAAATCACAATAGTGTGAAACATAATTGTGTTGAGCATATGCAACAGTGGTGGTTGTTGTATTATAAGTATGTTTATTATTATAGTATTGCCTACCTATAGTAATAACATAGTTTTTAAACTCTAACTAAAAATGCAAATTGACTTTGAAAACTTCTGCTAATTAATTTTGAAATATATCTTTTTCTAATATAACCTGTTTATTTTTTATTTTTATGTTATGTAGACAATTTTTTTTTTATAATTAGGTTAATGAGAAGATTTTGAATTGCTGATTTGGTTTTTTGACATAATTGTTTTGAATTTTAGCGAATTTCCCATAGGGAATAAGCTATTGTTATTTTCAGCCTACGTACCTATTTTGATTATAATTTAATGTAAAAGGTATGTTTTAAATTGTAAAATATTTGATTATTACTAAAGGCTAAAAGATATTAAATATGTATGTTTATTACCAGAATATTGTAAATCAAAATAAATGACGGTAGATAAATCAAAATATTGTAGAAAAATTTTTTACAATAATTAATTCTCATATCATGAATCTGTTTTACTGAAGTTATAAAATAATATCTGTACAGTAAACTTCCAATAATCCAGCATCCTATGATCCGGCTCGCTTGATAATCCAGCACGACTTTAAGAACAATTATATTGACAGAAACAGAAATAACAATTGAGCGATCAAGTTTGTTTGGGATCGAAAGTCGCCGCGAAGCAACGCTGTGTTGTACAAAGCATATTCCACAGTCTAATATAGGTTATTGGGAGACAGTTGTGACACTCCGTCACTGAACCACCCTGGGACTCCAGTTACGCAAGAAAGAGTGGCTTGGAGCGCTAGTGTGGATTTACTAGCGCTCGTAGTGGTTGGGCGTCCAAGTTGACAACACAATCATAGGTGATCGCAACCATCAGCACAACACGAACAAAGCTGACAATAATGCCAATGACTATACAATGCTGATAACAATCAAAACTGTCAAATTAAATCCCAATCAAATGATAAAGGCTGAAATGTATTTCAGAATAGGTTGCCGCTCATTGGAGTTTTATTTAAAGTTCCCGCTCATAGCAAGAACAGCCGGGGACTCCAGTCACGCCGGTTACATCCGCTTAAAGCGCTAATAATTGCCCCGTGCAGAACACTAAACATGAAGCTTCGATAAAAGTGTCGTTACTGTCTCCCAATAAAATATTAGACTAAAAATAAAATATTGAGAAAATAATATTCCGTATTGGCATGCGTGCTAGGGAGACAAGTCGGGTGACATCGTATAATTTAGGAATATATTTGGCATCACTGTAGATTGTTTACATTTTGTATATTGTTCAGTCTGCTAGCGTGCTTCTCTTTAATGTGACGCTGTTTGTACATTTCAAAAACTTTACTAAATAACAACAAAAGTAAACTAAATATCCTCTAAACTAAATGATTCAATTAGTTATAATAATGATTCAAATGATTCAATTGCTATAGTACATAACCTCCGTATTACTGTATCCGACTTTTTTCCATGGCCGAGGTTGCCTAGGTCCCAATTACTGTACCTCGATAATCGGGAGTCTACTGTAATCTTTTGAGTTTCGTAATCATGTACTGTGTTTTTCATTGCAGTAAAATACATTATACAATAGTTTTTATTCTTTAATAACTGTTTTAATAATGAAATACGTGTTTTATAGTCTTTTTTGTTTAGTTTACATGTTTCCTGATATACATTATGTAATCCGGCATATTTCGTAATCTGGCACATGTCAAATCCCGGACCTGCCGGATTAAAGGAAGTTTCCTGTACTTTGAATGTTCCCAATGGGGTTCATGGACACTCAGAGCTGATTAGGCGTTCGCAAAAGACAAATTAGTACATTGACGAATAAGTGAACGGTAGCATTATATAATTAACTTACCTGGTTTTAACTAACTACTACCTGGTCTTACACCTTCATACTAAATTTGATCAAAATCGAAGGTCCGCTTCAAAAGTTATCGGTACCATGGACACACACACACACACACACACACACACACACACACACACACACACACACACACACACACACACACACACACACACACACACACACACACACACATATTGGTGTTGTGTGTTTTTTGCTTCTGGGGACCTCAAAATGAAAAAGGAAAGTGGTCCTGGGCTTAGGTCTGACCATGGCTACTACCGTAAGCCATTACTCATTACTCATTTCTCATTATTATTACTCATTTCTCTTCGAGCAATTTTTTAGCGAATTTCCCTATAGGGAATACGCTATTACAGTAGTAGTCACGGTAAGACCTAAGCCCGGGACCATGATACTTTTTCGTTTTGAGGCCTAGAAGCCAAAAACACCGTTCGTTCAAATTGATATATATATATATATATATATATATATATATATATATATATATATATATATATATATATATATATATATATCTATATATATATATATATATATATCTATGTGTCCGTGAACACGATAACTTTTGAACGGAACCTCCGATTTTGATGAAATTTGGTACAGGGGTGTAAGCCAGCATCTACTAGGTTGAGTTCGCGAACCAGAATGATCGGACCATTGGAATGGGGTTTTATGGGGTTTCAAAAGGGCTAAAAATGGGATTTTGGCATTTTTTGACCTTAATTTTTAAAATTCAACAATTTTAACTGAAACCATTTAAAAGAGCTTAAAAAACAAACAATTTGGTATTTTGAATTTTTATCTTAGCATAACTGGTTACGGGGAAAATAAAAAAATGTGTTTTCCATGTTATTCTTATGGGAAATCAAGAAAAGCCTATATCTTGCTTATTTATTGACATAACTTAATCAAATTTGGTATGTACATTATCTAGATAAGGTTTAACTTATACTTGCTTACAAAACCCATATGGCGGCAAACCTACATACTCACCCCCATGGGGTTTATGGGGAAAATAAACAGAACACCATAACCTTATAAAATTTGGTATGTACAATCACTAGGTGGGATTCAACTTATATTTACCAACTAAACCCATATTATGGGGGCAAACCTACATACTCTCATCCCCATGGATTTTATGGGGAAATAGAAAATATACCAAAATTCTATTGGAAATTCGCTGAGTACGCAGGTCTGCTGCGACGGGGGTATTTTTTTAATACTCTGTCTAAAGTTTTAATTTGGCCTAAAACTTACCACATGACGCTTCAGCTGTGCTAAAACATTTTAGATACAATAGATAAGGCATGATCTAAGCTTAACTTATAGGTCTATTATTAATAAAATTAGAGTTTTGTCTGCACATTGAGCCTTGACGTTTTTAGTTTAAGCCTATTTTTGTGTATCATGCATCACAGAATTAATTCAAAATCGATGTCATCAAACTTTCTGTCTGTCTCTCAGTGATGATCACAGAACCTAGCCTACTAGGCCTACACAGGATAACAGGTTTATTGAATTTTGGAAATTTTTACTGTTATCGTACAGGAGTGGTGAAAAATATCTTAGCAACTTTTTTTGTAAATAAAAGAATACATAAAGAAATTCACACTTACCAACTATGAATAGGCCTAACCTCTTGGTTTCCTCTTAGACCTTGTACAGGCTGCCTTTATAATTTTATTGCTGTAGATTACATAAATCAATTTACATCCAAATTGTTATGTATTACATTATAAAATGGCAATACAACTAGGTAAACTCATCTAATGAGTTTAAACCTCAATTGAATGGTGTAGAAATTTGCAAGAAAGCGTTCAGAAGATTATCCTAACCTCAAAACAAAACAAACAACAAACAACAAACACAGAACATAACATAGAGAAAGAATTTTTTTCTTGCAATGTAGGCTAAGGTGTGAAAACCATGCAGCCTCGAGGTGCTTAGTCTTGGTTGCTTCCAAAGTCTGTAAAGGAAGAAGCATAACTTCTTCCCAGGTCAGCCGAATAGCTTTTTTTGTGTTCCGGATATGAAGCGTCTAAACTAAACGGTAGTCAAGTTACGTTATAATATTTACCATTAGGCCTACACAGCTGATTGAAAAAGAGAACGAAGCAGTCTTGCCATGGGTACGATATTTATCTAAACGACACCATACAACGAGCTCGTTGACACCATATTACCATTGACTAAGGATCCTATCAATAGTCAATTGGTAGTATCAATAGTCAATGATATTACTCTATTTTAAATTTGGATTATTAGTTTATAACAAACCATTAGGTAATGACCAAATTACAAATTATCAATCAAGGTAAATCTAAAACCATAAATTCTACCCTATTTTGCTTTGAAATTCCTTATTTTAGTAATTGTTGAGACAAAAAATTCCCTACGCAAACGAGAACGATTGTTGTTTGCTGTTTTGTTGGCAAATCTTGCCGGTAGGCGACATCCACCGATGTCCCAGAAAGTGACACCATTGCTCTTATGGGATGCGGCTCACCTGGCCCTGGCCTACAGTCACCTTGGGTTGCTTCCACTGTGAGTCTGAAATTTGTTATTGTTTGGGTTGGTATCAGAAGTATTAGTTATGTTAGTGTTTAGTTAATTGATTATTTTGGTATGCTTCTAAAATTATTGATATGTCTAAATAGTGTTCCTAGCAGTTTACAAAAGATAGGATTTCTAATGGTTCATGGGAATTTTTGGATGGATGGGAAGGAATCTTCTTTGCCAGGTACCCATCAGGCTGTCCTAACTACCCAGAAAATGGGAGGAGGGCCACGGATGAAGAAACCCAAAGATTGGACAACATATATGTTTTAAAGGTGTATTCACTTTGTCAGATGTTCTTTTTGGCTTCTTTCAAAAAATTGTCAATTTCTCTGTAAATCGTGTCATTATTTGATTTCAATGCATAAATTATCTTTGTATAATTTATAACTTTCTTTAAGGCAAGTCAACCTGAAATGTTTGTATTTGGGGCAGGACCAGAATAAATGTTCCAAGGTTTCGTTTTGTCCAAGAGTACATTCTAGGCATAAAGGAGTAAAAAGCATATTCTTTGTAAACAGTCCCCAACCCTCTCGTCATTTTATCAAGGAAAATATACCACCAGCGGTCGGCAATTTCTACTCTTATCTCCCTAGGTATCTTTTACCACCTCCCGCTAGTAGGCAATGGTTCTTCCCAAAAATTGGCTCTGGAAACGCAACAATATATATTTTAAGGAATAATGTAAACTATTTGTTATTTTTCTTATGTTTACTTCTTTAACGCTAATGCAGGATATTCACAAATTCGGAGAACACATTTAGTCTACACTAGTATACGTGTTGCTCGAAATCGAGCAATTTATTTTAATACAATAAAAAAGTAACTTTTAGCTCTAAATCAATGACATCCGACCAATCCAATATTGTGAATCTCTTTAATCACCAAAACTAAACGTACTTACAGCTGATTATTAACATATGTTTAAAATGTTTTATTCAATCCCAATGTTATTTAAATGGGAAACTTTGAGATTTCAATGGTGGATAGCGCCTTTATTTTCAGTCCGATTCTCATCAATTTTTGGCGGAAACAACTACAGACCAAGCCCTATCCAATGACACAAAAAACTTGAAAATCGGTTGAAAATTGTAGGAGGAGTTCTAAGAACTTTATTGACTATATACAACATTTACATGCCATCAGTCTCGTCAAATGGATACAATATATTACAAGCTAGGCCTATTACATTTGTAATAGATTAAGATCAAGATCAAAAAATTCCACTGTTCTGTAAATAGGGGTTTCAACCAAAAAGTTTTTAACTCTGAGGTTGAAAGCATTGATAGGCAAGTTTTTACTGCACCTGGAAGGACATTGTACAGTTTTAGAGCAGTTACCTCAAAACTCTTTAAAGTTCTAGAAAATCTATTAAACTCAATGAAAACATTGTTCCCTTGTCTAGTGCAACGAGTGTGGAGATTTTTATTCAGCAAAAGCTTGTTGATGTTAGATTTTACATACAGCAAACATTCCAGAACATAGAGCAGGTAGAGTGAGAAGTCTCAACTCAATAAAAAGAGGTTTGCAGTGAATCCTAGTCCCAGTAGGGAATATAAGTATAAGAAGGAATAAGAGTAGGGAATACTCTTTTACGGTAGTAGCCATGGTAAAACCTAACCCCGGGACCTTGTTACTTTTTTATTTTGAGGTCCTCAGAGGCCATAAATACGATTCGTTCATTTTCATATACCGTATATGTTTATATATATATATATATATATATATATATATATATATATATATATATATATATATATATATATATACGGTATATGTGTCCGTGCTACTGATAACTTTTGAAGGGGACCTCCGATTTTGAGGAAATTTGGTATGGAAGTGTGAGATCAGGTCTATTTACATGAGTTCGCGAACCAGCATCGTCGGGCTATAGGAACGAAATTTTATGGATTTTCAAAGGGATCAAAAAGGGGTTTTGGCATTTATGGACATCAATTTTCAAAATCCAACAACTTAAACTAAAACCATTTAAAAGTGATTAAAAAAAACAAATAAGTATTTAAAAATTTTCACTTATGGCTAAAGATATTACGGAGGAAGAACAAAAATAGGTTTCCCATGTTAATCTTCAGGAAAATCAACAAAACTATTTATCTCCCTTATTTTTCTATATATCTTGGTACAATTTGGTATGTACACTCACTCGGTAGGGTTTAACTAATATTTGCTTACAACACCTATATTGCGGCAAACCTACATACTCACCCCATGGGGTTTATGGGGAATATTAAAAAGAACCAAATATTGATACAATTTGACTTTTAAATTACCCACACATTCCATTTCCTAACTTAAATTTTTTAACATTATCCCATGGCAATAAACCTACATATACGTAGTCCTATGGTGCTATGGTGTCTATGGGGAATATCCAAAATCTCAGATTTCTTTGGAAATTCGCTAAGTACGCAGGTCTGCTGCGACGGGGGTATTCTATAATATTAAAATATATGGAAGATATTCTTCATTATCATCCTTTAATCATGTTGAAGCTGTACAACATAAAATTAAACTGTATGAGGAAACCCCTGAATTTGTAGGTCTAACTATTTACAAAGCTGACTGATAATTTGAAAGAAAAATAGTACGTAAACCAGTGAAGTTTAAAATTAATTTAAAACAATATATTGTAGAAATGTGTTTTTATGAAATTCCATCTTCCTAACAACTAAAATTTTTAACAAGATCACATGACAGTAAATCTACATACTCATTCCTATCGTGTTTATGGGGAAAATAAAAAATATCAAATTCCTTTGGAAATTCGCTGAATATACGCAGGTATGCTGTGACAGGGATATTTTTTTAATAATCCACTCCAATTAGCTAACCAATTTTTATAATCAATCTTAGTGCTGTACAAAGTTCTCTCATCCTACGTCCATTTATTTTTGTTAGCTTTTTAAAGCATAAGTACCAGGTTGACCGAGCTTTGCTTGTAGGTTTGAATTCACTTTTGTTATAGTGTCATGGTAAAAAGCTATTAAATTTCCACCAACAACCAACCAACTAAACCTCTTCACAGTTAACAGCTGTTTCAAAAATACTGAGCTTAACATTAATGTTCCTTTTTATCATTCTGCACGAAATCAGCCTGTTATTTTCTCTCTCAACTGTAAAAAAAAAACGATTCTTTTTGGTCCTAGGACTGAAAAATCATCTGGAGAATGTTTTAGGTCCTAGGACTGAAAAGTCAGCTGTTTGCTATGTATATTATTGTTAATTTATTAATGTTGAGGAGCAGAATTTTAAAATTCAAACGTTATAAAGAGCGTTGTTTGTAAACTAGGAATATGCTCCGATGTCCGTCCCGCACAAGAATTTTTTACTCACTTTTTGAGTTATTAGGTGACGCTTTTTATGTTTTTTTTTTTTTTTTTTTTTTTTTTTAGCGAGAGGTAAGAAAAATGCATTACGCACACAGGTGGCAAGCCTGTAGTGTGGGACTCCAATAAAAACGGGTTTACCCACTAAAAAACCTCGCCTCTACTCTTTAGGATTCTAACCTTGAGTTGTTTATCACATTACGTAGGGCTAGGCCAAAATTTGGCTTATGCCCCTGAGGCTCACTCCTTATCCAGCCACTCGATCAAGGGATCTGGGCCACTTCGCGGTCCAGATCATGTTTCTTTTCCAGGAGGATGCCCAGCGCGAACTGTGATAAACAATCCCAGTTGCCCTCATCCTCCAAGATCTTTTGGCAGACCGAGTCCACCGAAAATGCACCAAAAATTTGTGTGGCCTTCAGGCGGGACCTTCCCAACGGGGGCAGCGGAAGAATGTGTGTTCCGCATCGTCGGGAACGCCCGAGCAATAAATAAATAATTGGCCGCCGTTCCACCCATGGTTGGACGTGCTTGATAAGTCGCGCAGTCCATCGTCCTCGGGTGTCGTGCTCCCAGCTGGTGTTGCCACTGCTGGAAGGTTCGGGAGCGCTCTGCTGTTCTTGCCGTGTCCTTGCCAATCTCGACTTGTCTCTGATAAATTGCCTTCCTCTCTCCTGCCAAGAGCTTGACAGGGATAACTCCGGCGACCACCAGGACGGCAGGCTCGGACACTGTCCGGTAGGCGGAACACACCCCGAGCGCCGCTCAACGTTGAACCCGGGCGAGTCGCAACCTGTACTACTCTTTATCGAGAGCGTCTGCCCACACCTCTGCTCCATAAAGAAGCACGAACTGAACCGCGGACATCAACAGACGTCTTCTGCTGGATCGGGGACCCCCGACATTGGCCATCAGCCTACTAAGGTAAGTGACTACCTTAGCGGCCTTGTCCGCCGTACGGAATATCTGATCCCTCCAGCTTAACTTGGTGTCCACCATAATCCCGAAGTACTTAGCAGCACGAGTTGATTGGAGCACCTCCCTTCCCACTCGGAACAGAATGACGGTGTCTATCCTCTTCTTCGTAAGGATCACAATCTCCGTCTTACGGAGAGCAAGCGAGAGACCGTGGTCGGACATCCATGTGTTGACCACACGCATGACTCGGTTCAAATTTAGTTGGGCCAGCTCAACGTTGCGTGTGACAATGAGAGCTGCGACATCATTGGCGTACCCAACCAAAGTGGTTTCCTCAGGCATCTCCGACCTCAGGAGGCTGTCATAGGCAACATTCCAGAGATCCTGGCCGAGTATTGAATCTTGCGCGGCACCAGAAGTGACTTCCATCGTCCACGTTCCGTCCCTTGTGTCGTAAATAAGGCTTTGAGAGCGGAGATAATCTTCATCAATGAGTCGCAACAGATATGCAGGAACCCGAAAGGTGTTGCGAAGCGCATCCAACATATCGACCCACCTCGCCGAGTTAAAGGCATTCTTGACATAAGTGTAACAAGAAGCACTACTCAGCGAGAGAAATGGTTGTGGCTCTCGACTCTCTTCACAGCTCTCCATGGACTTCGGTGATAGCGTCAATCGTTGACCGTCCCTTTCTGAAGCCATACTGACGGGGGCATGAGTCCCCGGCAGCTTCCACGGCAGAGGTCAGGCGGGAACGGGTCAGCTTCTCAAACAGCTTCCCAGCCGTGTCCAACGTGTAGAAAGGCCTGTGGGACGACGACAGCTCGGGATCACCTTTGCCCTTGCTGATCAGTACAATTCTTGCTGTTTTCCATAGGGAGCCGGAAACACCCCTTCTACCAAACAGGCGTTGTACATTCTCAACAACAAGTCAGCATTAATTGAAAATATTTTCTTTAAAGCCTCGCTGGGAATCCCGTCCGGGTCAGGAGCCTTGTTGCTCTTTAGGGAGAGAACGGAGGTTTCCATCTCCTCGAATGTGAAGAGTGGAACGTCATCTAACCGTCCAAAGTCAACCGGCGTACATCCTAGCCCTAGCCTACAAATAAATACATACAAAGAATGATTTTAGCTAAGACCTCAAAACAAGCAAGTAACTTAATAATAATTATGCTTACATTATTAAAGGTAAATAGATTGTTGAGCGAAAAAAACAATACAATTTAAAATCCATGATTAATTAATCAAAACTAGGGATCGCCCACTGGTCGAAATTCGACCAAAAACTCAATTCATCTTGAGCCAATTAGATTTAAAATGTTTTATAACTGTAACATCTGTTCTTCCTGGATTGCTAGCATTTGTTATTACAACAGCTGTCTTATGATTCAATCAATTATCCTTCTCCCATAAGATTAACATTGAAATTTTGGAAGCCTGTTGGGCGTAGCCCCGTGGGCCGATGTCAATTAAAACGTGATTCTGCTCATCTACAGCATAATGCCTTTCTAACGGTATGCGCGGATTTCTCCTACGATGCACACAAGCTGAGAAAAAAGGAGGAAATGAAACATGCTTGCCTATTAATATATAGATTAATAAAAATCAAGTAATGTAAGTATTGTAGAATTACGCTTACTTAACACTTAATGCATATTTTGTTACCTGAGACATAGGCTACAATGGCACAACACATTCTAATTAGTTGTTCAATTTAAATCTTTCTCCCAAATAGATATTAGTTGTATCCCATAAATTAGTTAACCCTTTTACCGCCACGGGCCGATTATATCGGATCTACCTGATGTTGTGAAAACCGCCACGGACCGATCTCGTCGGCTCACACATTTGACGCGAAGACCGCCGCGGGCCGATGTGATCGTCTCTGCAGTTCAGCGCGAGAAACGCCACGGGCCGATTAGATCGTCTTTTCGTATTTTTATTATTGCGCGGTTATTTTTAGCCATATTTCCTTTAATTTCATTTCTCGTGAAAGGTAGAGAATCATTCTAAATAACTGTGCTTTTGTTTTTTATCATTAAAGGTATTTTTAACAATATACTAACGTGTAAAGTCGTTGCGATCAAGTAGGCCGTGGCCACGCGTCATCGTCTTGGCGCCTTATTTAGAATATATTTAGAATTATAATTTCATTTAATATTGCTATAAAGTAGGCTGTTTTTAACTGTAAAACATTCCTAGATGTAATTATTGCACGTAAAAAACTTCAATGGCTAAATTGTCACAGAGAAATTGTACCTAGCAATGCAATACTCCAAAAATGTTTTTTCATGAAAAATACACATTTTTGTTCTTTTTTGATGGTATTTCTATATTTATGAATATTTCTTCTTAAAACTTTTGCTGTGGTCTCATAAGATAATTATGTTTCCGAAAATCTATAGTTTATGCATTAAAAATTAATATATATAGACGGTTTATAATTTTTTAATTGAAATTTTATAGTAAAATTAAAATAGTTTTCAATATTTTTCACATTAATAAAACTAAAAAGTTATATAAGCTTTCAATACTATACATATAAATGTAGAACCATTAAAGACCCCCAAAACAACAAAAAATTTAATGCTCTAGCTAGTACGCAAGCGGAGTTATGATCGTTTCAATAGATGTCGGCAAATTAGTAGATTTCACCGTGGCGATTCTCGGTCGTACTGCCAGCTGTTGGGTCGGCGACCTTGAGACAGACAGCTGACTTGGCGCTCGGCGGTCTTCGCGCGCAAAGTTGCATACCTCCGTGGCGGTAAAAGGGTTAATCGCATAATTCCGTACGACACCAATTCATTCCACATAAACATGAATATCTTTTGGTAGACTATAATTTATAACTTCAACAAGTAAACATCAGTGTTGATCTATTTAATTTAACAAACAGGTCTGTCAAAATATCAATTAAATTTTATTTAAAAACGTAACATAACGGCGAGCAAATATAAATAAGAAAAGGTTATGTTATGTTGTTTTCAGCATACAGCGACAACACAGCTGCGATGGGAGAAAATAAACTGATCATAGCAACTACATTAGTCAAACCATGTAGCCTAAACAACTAAAGTTCTGTCAAAAATTCCGGAAAATAAGCTTTTTTAATACTTGAAAATAATTGCTCGATTATAGTTTATTACCTAGTTTAAAATACTTAAAATCTAACCTGAGAATTTCATTGAAATCAAATTAGTAATAAAAAAGCCTTTTGGGGGTCAAAAATTCGCCTAAGAGAAATTTAAAGTCGATCGTAAAGAATTTTATACTCTATGTTCCATATAGTAAAAATTCAATAACATAAATGTAAACACTGCATATTACTAACTTTGTAAATATAACATAACCTCTAAAATACAACTTTATAGTTAATATTTTTAATGATCAAAAGTCTAATGTTGCATTATGATAAATAAAAACGTTGTTCATCACTCGGAGCAAAACGATGCTTAATCGTTTTTAAAAACTCGGCTGCGCCTCGTTTTTAAAACACGATTGCGCACCAAAAAGACCAACTTTTGCTCCTAGTGATGAAAACTACTATTATTTTTGTATACCTTTCGTTTTATTTCGTTACCAAAATAGCAACCCATGAGACCAATGTTAAAAATTACGATTTTTAAACTTAATTTCAGACTAAATTCGATTTTTCCTGAGGTTGAGGCTGTTTTTAAACTTATTTTTGAGCCAAAACACTCTTAAATACTAAGTTTAAGCAAAAATTACCCGCTAGATTTCGAGATCGTGAAACACACATCCCTTTAGACATTGCTCGTATTATAGTTTAGTACCAGGTTAACCGAGCCTTGCTCGTTGGTCTTAATTCACTTTTGTTATAGTGTCATGGTAATCAACCTATTAATTAATTCTACACCAGACTCTTCACAGATAACAGTTGTTAAAGAGCTGCTTAAAATTAATGTTCCTTTATTTTTGTTTACTTTTAGTTATTATTTCGTTACCAAAATAGCAACCCATAAGACCAATGTTAAAAATTACGATTTTTAAACTTAAAATTGGACCAAATTTGATTTTTCCTGGGATAGAGGCTGATTATAAACTTATTTTTGGGCCAAAACACTCTTAAATGGAAAGTTTAAACAAAATCTACCCGCTGGATTATGAGATCGTGGAACACACATCTCTTCAGACATTGCTCGTATTATGGTATAAGATAAGATAGTCTTATTCTTTGTACAGTATTTTAACAAAATTATCCTTAGTGGTTTACAGGTAATTGTTTGAACTAGAAGCGTTCTATAATCATGTGTTTCTACTTATCAAATTTTTTGGTTCAATCAAAACAAAGAAACAGTCAATGTACATATTTGTTTATGTTTTGACGATAAACAAAGGCATTGAATGATTGACAGGACACAAATTAATAAAAGAAGTTCAGCGTCAAAGATAGTCTACCTAATTTATAGTTAAAAAATTCAACTACTCTTTTTAACATTTATTACATACGCTACAGTTAAAATATATTTCATAATATTTCTTTGTATAAATATATCGTATAATAAATAAATAGTACTAACTTAAAATAATTTTAACTTAATGTTTTATAAACACTTTACCATTGGTCGAATTGTTCAAGAGCTACAATATAATTATCTTTTCCGTTTTTTCATTCGGTCGTAGGTACGGTACCATAATGACCGATAGCACTTTGCGTGCGTGACAATCAGCAACTATCAGCCTGGTGGTAACATAATCAAAGTATTGATCACGCTTAGCAGCTAAAAGCCTGACTGGATAATATCAACGATGCATTGTCAATTCTACAGTGTTGAGTCGGGAGTATCATGGGACGAATTCTCACTTATATCAGGGAGTTCGGGGCTGTAACCACTTTACATGGCATTTCGCACATTGTCTCCGAAAACCGTCATCATGCCGAAATGTAAGATGTTTTCCTTGAAACTAATTAAATAATTTAATTTAAAACTAACAATAATAATTCATTTAAAAATATATACAATGAAATATTAGTTTTTTATGTAAAATTATTACTTAGATTATCTTCAAAATGGTAATTGATTAAACAAAAATATCTATTGGAAATCGCTGAGTCTGCCTTGGAGTAATAATAATATTAGTGGTCATGCGGGGATAGGGAAGAAGTGCCGCCGTGTCCTAACTATATAATTGTACTTGGTAATTATACTTGTTATAATTCATTGTATTTTTTTATAAGTCTGTTTTTATAACTAATCAGTTTTGTAGCTTGACTTTTGACCACACTGAGCAAAGAATTTCATTCTCTAAAAAAGCAAAGGGTAACTAACTTAATTGATTTGCCAGGTGTGCTCATCAGTATATAGGCTATTTTAATTTAGCCCTTCCCGGGTTATTGACAGATATATTCGTCGGACATAATTTCTGGCACGGGCTGAAAACGGATATAATCGTGGTCCGTCTTAACTGTTTTTTTTTTCGGGATAAAGACAAATATATCCGTCCAAAAGTACGAAAAAAATGTGTTGTACCTATATATTACGATGATAAACATTATATTGACTAATAGAAAGTTATTAGTTATTGCAAGATTATGTCCCTTTGATTTTTTAACCTGTTTCACGCCTAAACAACACGTGTGTAGAACGAAACTGCAGTTTGTAAGGGACATTACAACAGTGGCGGATCTAAGGGGGGGGGGGGGGAACACGGGGGCACGGCCCCCCAGACAGACAAAAATGCACTTTATATAAAGGAATAAAACAAAGTTGAATGCTCGGAAAAAATTAAATGCAGTTTTTAATCATAGCTCAATTCATCCCACCAAACTCATTGATTGTTTTATTTATGGTCACAGACGAAATAGTCTCATCTATTACTTTTATAATTTATATTTTATTTGCCGTCATAGCATCATTGTCATGGCGGCCGCGCTACCGTAATAGTTTTTATCTATGGTACAGAAAAAACATTTTTTTTTAATTCGTGCTATAGGCAAGACAATTGCCTGGCTTGTCACAGCGCCAGGCCAGTAGTGGCAAATTGCGGGTGCTGGCCCAGTTCAAGGTCACCTGAGGGATGACGTCATCGAGGTCAATGACCTCACCGATGACGTCATCGATGACGCAATCGATGACGCAATCGATGACGCAATCGATGACGTCATCACCAATGACGTCACTTCCATGACGTCACACCCATGACGTCACAGAAATGACGTGCTGATGACGTCATCACCCCTTACGTCATCAATATGACGTCATCGACGCCACTGAGGTCAAGGTCATGCCGAAACTTAAAATTTTTTGGCACTTTTGCCGTTTCTCGCACTACGCTCCGAGTTAAAGTCAGAGTCCCCGTGACCTTGACCACTTGGAGCGAATATTCGACGAGAAACGGCAAAAGTGCCAAGTTAAACTCGAGTTTCTGACATGACCTTGCCTATATGGCCAATCGGTGATCCCTCAGGTGACCTTGAACCAGCACAACACCCCCAAATTTAATATTACCGTTACTTTGAAAACTTAACAACGGAGAGCCGACACCGACGCGCACCCCACGACAGTCACCGAGCGACTGATTGTCAGGCTCTGTGTACTCTAGGTATATCAGCTCATGAGACTAAGATTCTAAACTGTTAGGAATGGGTGTAACTAACTGAACTTTGCAAGGAAAAGTCATTTCATCCAATATTTTAAACAAATCCTCATCAGTAAAACTTATATTAGTCTGTTTGGTATAAAACGTAGGGTGTCCGCGCAACAGTTTGCGCCACTTAGCTAAAGTCGAAACCCTTTTGACTTTGAGTGGTGGACAGTGTGCAACTAATAAAGTCCTAACACGGCTAAGTTTCTTACCTAAAGCGTCCTGCGACATGGCTTCCCCTCACAAAAGTTTGCACAATACTGAGAGACTGTTGGTAGAGCATGAGCCAAGGGAAAAGTGGCGGGGGAAACAGCAGGAGTGGGGGAAGGTCACAGTGGTGGGGGAAGGTGAGGTTGTATGCTGGAGTATAGCATCACTTCACCATGAGCTGTCCTACAGTCAACACACTGTTCTCTTGGCCCGAGTTGGCACTAGAAGAAACATTTCTGTACAGCTTAGGCTGCGAGGGCCGAGGAAGCAAAGTTAAAGTGGAAGTTGTGTTAAACTCCAAGATGAAAAGTCGTCTAAATAAACTAATTGTATCCCTGCAATCCCCAATAACTTTAGAGAAATACCACTTTATAAAACGACACCTAACTCTTTGGCAAAACGAATTGGAAATGGAAAAGATCACAGTAGAATTAATTTAACTTAAAATCTGGACCGGACACTCATGGCGATACTACGTGGCGTGAAAACGCCACCCTAAACATTACAAGTTAGGATAGTGAGCACCTCTGGTACGATAACCGACGTGCTAGAGTTAAAGTGTGATGACCTTGAGTCAAAACACAGAAATACTACTAAAGTCGATATTGTCCCAGAGTTAAAGTGTATTGACCTAGATTCAAAACTTGTAAAAATACTTACATGTATAGAGTTGGAGAACAGCGATGCTTACCGCATGCAAGCCTGAGATACACTGGTTGAGCACCGTCGTGTAGCATAGGGACTCGACTATGGTGGGGGTACTGCCAATACTTAGAGTATAAGTGTAGTGGGTGACTTTGAACCAGACTTAGAGTAGAAGTGTAGTCGGTGACCTTGAACCACCCCCGAGGGGCGGACCCCCCCCGTCTCCATTTTTTGGGGGGCGGAACCCCCCCCCCGGTCTCCATTTTTTGGGGGGCGGAACCCCCCCCCCCCCGGTCTCCATTTTTTGGGGGGCGGACCCCCCCCCCCCCCCGAGGGGCGAACCCCGCCCCCGCCCCATGCCGGCCGCCTCCGCCCCATGACGTAGTGACGTGGGGCGACCGGTGGGGATATAAGGCGGCCCGGCCACAGCCGCCTCGCAGTCCGCTCCCGAGCGTTGAACGTGAACGATCGGGACGGACCGCCATGGGCATCACTAAACACTGAAAGGCGCCTTCACTGTTTAGCGAAGTCTAACGTAACTTTAAGACTTGTATTAGTTTTAAGACTTTAACTTTAAGACTTGTATTAGTTTTAAAACTTTAACTTTAAGACTTGTATTAGTTTTAAGATATTGGGTTTTGGCGTTGGGAATTGTTTTATATTTGAGTGTTTTTAATTGTACCCTATGTGTTTAATGTGTATGTTCCAGCATTTACCATGTTGAGCTCAACTTATTCCGTAAGTGTGTTATATTATAGAAAGTTATTACAGAATAAGTATTCCCTCTTGAGCTCAAAATTAAATTTTAAAGTTAGGGAACGGGAGTAGGCCCCCGTGTAAAATCATTTTATACCAACGCTAGCATGGGTCCTCTCAGGCATGCAAAAGGTTGCGGCTGGGTTGGGAACCGGTCCGTTTGTACGCTGGCAGGCAAAAGGTTGCGGCGGCCTCTGCACTCGGACCGAGGACGTAAGCCACTAGGGCTGTCCTCAACCTCTCTCAAAATTATGTAAATGAAACTTTGTTAGCTATTTGAAAATTTGTCCCCAAACTTATTCTGTAATATTTCTTTATATGTGTTTATTTATTTAATGTGTATACGCTTGTTTTAGCACTCCCCCTTGAGCTTTTTCACAGCTCAAAGTAAATTGTAAAGACAGGGAACGGGAGTAGGCCCCCGTGTAAAATCATTTTATACCAACGCTAGCATGGGTCCTCTCAGGCATGCAAAAGGTTGCGGCTGGGTTGGGAACCGGTCCGTTTGTACGCTGGCAGGCAAAAGGATGCGGCGGCCTCTGCACTCGGACCGAGGACGTAAGCCACTAGGGCTGTCCTCAACCTCTCTCAAAATTATGTAAATGAAACTTTGTTAGCTATTTGAAAATTTGTCCCCAAACTTATTCTGTAATATTTCTTTATATGTGTTTATTTATTTAATGTGTATACGCTTGTTTTAGCACTCCCCCTTGAGCTTTTTCACAGCTCAAAGTAAATTGTAAAGACAGGGAACGGGAGTAGGCCCCCGTGTAAAATCATTTTATACCAACGCTAGCATGGGTCCTCTCAGGCATGCAAAAGGTTGCGGCTGGGTTGGGAACCGGTCCGTTTGTACGCTGGCAGGCAAAAGGTTGCGGCGGCCTCTGCACTCGGACCGAGGACGTAAGCCACTAGGGCTGTCCTCAACCTCTCTCAAAATTATGCAAATGAAACTTTGTTAGCTATTTGTGTTTTTGTCCCCAAGGCCCCCGAACATTCGTGGTTCGCCATGGATGTACGGGGGCCGAAATTTTTTAATGTTCGTTCGGCCTTGACCTAGTAAGAACTTGTACAAATTTAGTGCATTGCTAAACTTAATAATAAAGACAGGGAACGGGAGTAGGCCCCCGTGTAAAATCATTTTATACCAACGCTAGCATGGGTCCTCTCAGGCATGCAAAAGGTTGCGGCTGGGTTGGGAACCGGTCCGTTTGTACGCTGGCAGGCAAAAGGTTGCGGCGGCCTCTGCACTCGGACCGAGGACGTAAGCCATTAGGGCTGTCCTCAACCTCTCTCAAAATTATGTAAATGACTTTTGTTAGCTTTTGAAAAAGTTATTTGTTAGCAATGCAGTAAATGCTTAAAAGTATTGCGTGGTGAAGGTCAGACAACATTGGAATGTTTTCTGTTGTCATAGTTGGGTCTCTTTGGAGGCTACAGCGATGACAACCTAATGCCCCAGGTGGGGCTTTATTTTTTTAAAGTTTTTCCGTGACCTTGACCTAAATACAATACTTTTCAAAATTCTTAATGGTTAGGTATTACTAACATACAAGTCTGCTGATGTCCATAGTTGGGTCTTTTCGGAGGCTACAGCGATGGCAACCTAAATGCCCCAGGTGGGGCTTTATTTTTTAAAGTTTTTTAGTGACCTTGACCTAAATATAGTAAATATATAGTAATTTTTTGGGGAAGACACTTAGAATTAGAGTAGAAGTGTAGTTGGTGACCCCCCCCCCTCTGGACTTAGAATATTTTCGTAGATGTAAATGAAGTACCTCCAGGTTTGAGCCAACACTTAGAAAATTTTACATTTTCCTTTTTCTGAGACACTCAGACTTAGAGTATAAGTGTAGTGGGTCACTTTGAACCAGACTTAGAGTAGAAGTGTAGTCGGTGACCTTGAACCCCCCCCCCCCCCCCCCGAGGGGCGAGCCCCACCCCCGCCCCTCTGGACTTAGAATATTTTCGTAGATGTAAATGAAGTACCTACAGGTTTGAGCCAACGCTTAGAAAATTTTACTTTTTCTGAGACACTCAGACCTAGTATAGTCCACCTCCGCCCCGCTCCCACCCCTAAGGGGCGACCGGTAGGGATATAAAGCTTGCAGGTTGCACGCGCTTCTCATTCACTCTCCAGCTTTCGTTGGAAGTGGCTATCCAAGAGCTCATTCTTAAGAAGACCGGTTACCAAAAATGTCTCGTCGTATACCTTATAAACCTTCGTACTATAATCTGATCGGTATTAATAGTATTACTGACAATGAGAAGAAATTGTATAAAAAATTTTGTTGTTTACTTGACAGAACGCAAAAACTACCGCCAAATACTTTCACCTACAAGCTACCCCTGATAGACAAGGATGATGTATGCAAACTAACATCAATTCAACTGAAATTGTTGGAAGACAAAATTCTTGTTTGTGTGAGGGAAGTGTTTCATAATGAATATTCAAAAAGAATGGCTTTTGACTTTATTAAGGAACATGCAGGACGTGAAACAAAACAGTATCCAGGACTATATTATTTACATCTTTTTGAGAATGGAGCAAGTGTAACGGTAGAAATAAGTATCAAATTAATGTAATTCTCCCTACCAAGCTCATAAGGAAAAGTCATATTGAAATACATGTTGTGTACGGCTGTATATGAGTGTTCGGCGGAATAAAATGTGTTAAAGTAGGACTTGGATTTGATCGAGGTTGTTTAGAACAGAGCGGGGGATAGATCACTTTGCAGCAATGGACTAGCATGCTGCTTAGTGCTCTATCCCCCGCTCAAAATAATAATTCCAAATGACCTTGACCTACATAAACATGTTCAAACAGACATCTTTGAAAAAACTTGTACAAACTAGTGGATTAAGACCAAATATCATCGATTTATCAAGCCTGCTGATAAATGTATTAAAAATGGTTATGTAAAAGCCAAATTTACCACATGATTGATAACCCGGATCTACATGACGTCACTTTCCCCCACCTTTATGCCTAGGATATAAAGGGACCCTGTGAGCGCGCTGCTCATTATTGCGTGGACATTCGCAGAGTGTACATTCAAAGCCAAACTGTTTGAAATGGCTCTTTGCGACATTTGTGGGGAAATCTTTCAAGACGAAGATCTTTTTACCATTGACTATGTACACTAACGTGAATAGACCTCTCATCCAATGCATTTAGTTTGAGGCAAAAATTTGGAAGTTCGGTGGACGCCGCAACAGAGTCGCTGCCATCAATGGTGTTATTATTCAGTTGAATTTACAGTGCTGCCTAAACATTTTACCAAAACATAAACATAACTTTCAGTTATAAAATGTTTCACTCTTGGTTTAGAAGAGTGGTAATACTGATTTATCTATCATATGTTACGTGTCATTCGATGGATGCCGCACGAGATCGCGCCCCCGTCAGTAGGTTTCACACACGCCTATGCTATGAGAAGTCTACTCACATAGTGTACAAAGTCAATGTTTTTACCCTACACAAAGAATTGCATGAAAAAGAAGATGGAAAAGAAGATATTATCATTGATGAAATAGATTTAGACTCAATTAACCGGTTTTTGGAAGAGCACCAGAAGCAGATGGACTACTGGGACAGCTATCTACAGCAAATGCAAAGAAAAAGACCTAGTGTGATCCAATTTGCTGGTGCTGGACCATCTACTGCTAGAAGACCTTTTGAAGAAGAAAATTATATGCAAGAAGAAGAAGACACTGAAGAAGAGGACACTGAAGAAGAACTGGAAGATGTGAAACAACTGCGCACCACGGCCTTGCCAGGACGAGTTGTAACACATTTCAAAATTAATAATGTTCAATTGGAACTGGAAACATTTATAACCCAGGCTAAGGAACTTGTTGGTCGAACCTTGAGGGAAGAACTACAAAGATTAAATTTTATTAAATTTGGAATGGTGTTAGAGGCTATGTTTAACAATACTGATGGTGAAACAGCATTGAGAGCATTCATTACCAAAAACCGAACCCTTAACTTCACCTCCAACATCGATGATATTATTGAAGAATGCTTGGAAGAACTTATAACAAAACATCAAGAACATGAAGGAAGAGGATCTGGATGGACTTTGTCATCAATCGAAGGTATGGATGTAAGGGTTCACAAGCATGGATATGGTTTAAGAGGTAGTAGTTTTATCCCTTTACCAAAGAAAATCCAAAACACTAACTCATGTAGGAATGTGCAAAATGAAGGTAATGAATGTTTCAAGTATGCAATGTTAACCAAGTATGTTAAAGATCATCCTGAAAGAGTTGGTAGAGAATATTACGAAAATGAACACCGCTACAACTTTCAAGGCCTCACCTACCCAGTTACTTTGAAAGACATTGACAAATTTGAAAAGAGAAATCCTGGCGTTTCAGTCAATGTTTTTGGTTTGGATGATTCAAACAACGTTATCCTTTGCGGGTAGTAAAAGTGGAGCAGAGAAACCACACGGATTTGCTATTGATAAATAAGGGTGAAACTTCTCATTATGTATGGATAAAGGACTTTGCAGCTTTGGTTCAAACACAATTATCAAAACAGAAACGTAGGTTAACAGTGTGTAAAAGATGTTTCTGTTTCACATATAAAGAACTAGAACGTGGAGGATCTGAATGGTTGACGGAACACAAAAGACTTTGTAACGAGAATTATGAAGTGAAGGTTAGTCTGCCGCCACCATCTCGTGCGTTTATCCGATTCAACAAAACAGTCCACCAATATCGTATTCCACTGGTCATCTACGCAGATTTTGAATCTACGTTAGTACCACAGGAGCTGCCAAACGGTGAGGTGACTAGAAGAACAAAATACCAGCTGCACCAGCCCAATAGTTTTTGCCTACTGGTGAAGTAGACCTTGTCTGAAACCCAATTGCAAGACTATGGTTTAACATCCACTCCAATACTCTACCGTGGGGAAGAAGCCGCTAAGTATTTTGTAGACCTGTTGTATGACATTGCTGAAAAGGCGCAACGCTTATACGGTAATGTGGTACCTATGGAACCTTTAAACCAAAATCGACAAGAAGAATACAACGTAGCGACGAGATGTTATTTATGCAAGAAGACCTTTAGTGAAGAAAACCAAAAAGTAAGAGACCATGATCATCTGACAGGGTTATACAGAGGAGCTGCTTGTAATTCATGCAATATAAATTACAAACTGCCAAACTTTATTCCTGTTGTTTTACACAATCTTAGCGGCTACGACTCCCACTTTATTATCCCAGAGTTAGGAAGAGATGATGGTAAAATTGATGTTCTTGCTACAACATTGGAAAAGTACATCAGTTTTTCAAAAACAGTAGGTAAAATTAAACTTCGCTTCGTAGACTCTTACAGATTTATGCCATCTAGTTTAGCCAAATTGTCAGAGAACCTAAGAAGAGAAGACTTAAAAGAAACAAGCAAAATTGTACCTGAAGATAAATTGGACCTAGTATTGAGGAAAGGAGTTTTCCCCTATGATTATATAACTTCTACAGAAAAGTTTGAAGAAACCAGTCTGCCACCGATTGAAGCCTTCAATAGCAAACTAAACGAAAGTGAAATCTCCATTGAAGACTACAATCATGCTTGTAATGTTTGGAACCAACTAAACATTCAAACCTTAGGGGAATATTCAGACTTTTATATAAAATTGGACGTAACTCTGCTGTGCGATGTGATGGAAGAATTTCGAAACACCTGCTTCTCCGCCTATGGACTGGACCCTCTACACTCGTACACATCTCCAGGATTAGCATGGCAAGCTATGCTAAAGTCAACCAACTGTCGATTGGAACTTTTAACAGATATAGATATGGTGCTCATGATGGAATCTGGTGTACGGGGTGGTTTGACACAAGCTGTAACACGTCATGTCAAAGCCAACAACAAGTACATCCCCGGCTTTGACGAGCAACAACCATCGGTCTACCTTGGCTACTTTGACGCAAACAACCTTTATGGTTGGGCAATGTCAAATCCGCTTCCCTACGCTGACTTCAAATGGATTGACCCGGCCACCATCGATGACATCTTACAGATTCCAAAGGATGGTCCAAAAGGCTATATCTTGGACTGTGATTTCGAATATCCTGAGCACCTTCATGACCATCACTACGACTTGCCTCTCCTAGCAAAGACTGAAGTTTCACCGACAGGAAGATGGCCAAAATTGATGATGACCTTGAAGAATAAAGATCGGTATGTGGCTCACTACTGGGTAGTTCAACAAGCTCTTGAATTAGGTCTACGTATAGTGAGAATTCACAGAGCGATTGAATTCACCCAGTCTTGTTGGTTGAAACCATACATCGATTCTAACACTACAAGAAGAGCTGCAGCGACAACAGCGTTTGAAAAGGACTTCTACAAATTAATGAACAACGCCATCTTTGGGAAGACTTTGGAAAACAAGAGAAAACACAAAAATGTAAAATTAGTAAGTGACCCTAGAAAATTGGAAAAGTTAGTTCAAAAACCAAATTTCGGAACATCCATGATTATAAACGAAAATCTAGTTGCTGTCAGTATGAAGAAAACAACAATAGTGATGGATCGTCCGTTGTACATCGGTATGTCGATTTTGGATATAAGTAAAACCCTGATGTATGATTTCCATTATAACAAAATGGTTAAACACTACGGAAGGGACAACATCGGAGTCGCATACATGGATACTGACGCATTTATCTACTGGATAAAGACCTTAGACATGTATGAAGACCTAAGGACTTTTCCATACAAAGAAGATTTCGACTTTTCTGACTATCCAAAGAACCACCCAAATTATAATGAAAAGAATAAAAAAGTAATTGGAAAATTTAAAGATGAAGCAAACGGAATGCCATTAGAAGAAATAGTAGCACTAATGTCAAAATTGTATTCATTTAAGATGTACAATGAAAACAACACACCGACAGTCAAGAAAGCAAAAGGAGTGAAGACATCTTATTTAAAAAAACATGTGACATTTGACCACTACAAGACCTGTTTGTTTGAAGATACTACCATCTCGGCCACATTCAACAATATCCGAAGCTTTAAACATCAAGTCTACAGTGTGACTGAAATTAAAAAAGCACTGTCAGCTCGGGATGATAAAAGACACATTATGCCCGACCAAATTCACACTCTTCCTTTTGGCCACTACTCTCTAAACCCTATCGACTAGTAACCTATTCTTCGTCCTTCTACAACTTCAACCTTATTCCTTTTTCCTTCCGTAAAAAAATGGGGAACACGGCAAGTCTAATGCCGTGTTCCCCATTTTTTTACACAAGTTGGATGGCCTTGACCTATATAAATTATGTGAATATTTAAGACAACATTCATTGTGATTATACATGTGACACAAGCAACATTCAAACCTGCAATATGAAGGACTTGAAACAACAAATTGTCAACGAACTTCATAAACCTGCAAGAAGAAAGTTTCCACGAAGAAATACGGTGATAAAAGGAATTAATGATTTATATCAAGCGGATTTAATCGAAATGATTCCTTATAGCAAACAAAATAAAGGATATAAATACATATTGACTATTATTAACTGTTTTTCTAAAATGGCAGATGCTTTACCGCTAAAAGATAAAAGCGGCAAAAGTGTTACAAAAGCAATGGAAATGGCTATAGAAAAAGACAAACATACTATTAAACATTTACAAACCGATGATGGAAAAGAATATTTTAATAAAGAATTTGCAAATTTAATGAAAAAACGCAATATAAACCATTATTCAACAAATTCTGAGGTAAAAGCTTCAATAATTGAAAGATTCAACAGAACTTTAAAAAGTGCGATGTATAAAATGTTTTCCAACAGAGGATCGCACATATGGATTGATATATTACCAAAACTTATAAACGATTACAATAACAAGTTTCATAGAACTATTGAAATGAAACCAAACCAGGTGACTAGCAAAAATGAAAAACTGGTATTAAAACGTATAAAAATGAATACTAAACCAAAAGTTGAAAAACTAAAGCCTAAAAAATTTAATGTTGGTGATAAAGTGCGGATAAGTAAATATAAAGGTGTTTTTAGTAAAAGATATCAGCCAAATTGGACCAATGAGGTCTTTACTGTATTTAAAGTACAACCTACTGTACCCGAGACATATATTTTAAAAGATAATAAAGGACAATTGCTTGAAGGAGGGTTTTATGGACATGAAATGTTAAAATCAACAGTAGGTGATGTATATTTAGTTGAAAAGGTGTTGCAACGGAAAAAAGATAAGGTTAAAGTAAGATGGTTAGGATTTAATAAGACGGAAGATTCTTGGATACCTAAAAAGGATTTGATATAACGATAGAGAATCATTTTAGGTTGAACCATTACAAAGGATGGAGATAGTACCACAAAAAGAGAGTTTTACTATTAATAATATAGATGAACTCACAGTGGATAATTCAGAATTCAATAGTGGGAAACATGGCAATTTGTTACCAAACACCGTGCGCTGTCTGGTTACCGGACCTTCCAACTGTGGAAAAACTAATGTAGTATTCAATTTAATTACAAACCCTAAAGGATTACGTTTTAATAATCTATATGTATTTTCAAAATCACTACAACAACCAAAGTATCAATTATTGGAAAAGATACTAAGTAATGTGCCTGAAGTTAAATACCTAAAATTTAATGCAAGTGAGAGTGTCATGCAACCACAAGAAGCTAAACCATTCTCCGTGTTCATATTTGACGATGTATCTTGTGAAAACCAAAACACAATAAGAAATTACTTCGCTATGGGTCGACATAACAACATAGATAGTATTTATATTGGCCAAACTTACAGCAAAATACCGAAACAACTCATTAGAGACAATGCAAACATGTTAATTGTATTTAAACAGGACGAAACCAACCTAAATCATATATATTTTGATCATGTAAATGCGGATATGACATTTGAACGATTTAAAGAGTTATGTGGAAAGGCTTGGGCTGAAAAGTATGGGTTCCTAACAATTATGAAGGAACAACCGCTAAACAATGGTCGATACAGGATAGGATTTGATAAATTTATATTAATACATTGAACATGGTATAAAACATTCATTGTTGTACAACACGTCTTGCTACAAACATGGTTAACCAAGAAAAATTATTAAAAGAAATAAAATCACTTAGTGATTCTATTCGGGCTAAAAACAGAGCATTAAAACTAGGTATTAGCGAGAAGGAGAAATTCCTTGAATCTACTTTTAAACCTATTACTGAACCCTTGAAACAATTAAACAAAAAATTCGCTAAACCTGTATTGGAAGGAGATGCGATTGCACCTATCACAAAGTTTGAAAGAGAAAGTGTAAAATATGAAGGTTTTAGTGATGAAGACCCGGAATCCTCTACATATAGTGGCTTTACCGGTGCAGAATCTGAAAGAGAGCTAGAATCACCAGGATATAGTGAAAGGGGACCTGAAGATGTACCAACTGCTAGTGAAGAGGAAAAAAGAGAAGAGGCAAGAGAAGGACCGTCAAACATAAGCTTGTTGGGTGAAAACATTCATAACAAAGGACCTTTAGGAAGGAAATACATGGTAAAAATGTTACTCGGAACAATTCCTAATAAGAATTACCATAGTTATGGAGCGAGATTAACAGAAGATGGTTTAATGATAGGTAATAGCCCGTTAAACGTTGATGAACATGATAATATTGTTGTTGGTGATCAAAGATATAAGGGTACAAAAGGATTATTTGAATTATTATTTGAAAATAAGCCTTCAGTATCGTTAGTGAAAGAAAAAGACATGGAAGCATATAAAAAGATTTTGGAACAGACAAATGCGTATAGGAGAAAGTATTTACCTGACCAGCTTCCTTTTAGATCTAAGTCTTTAAAATATAGAGAATTTGTATCCAAGTTAATACCAACTAGAAGACAAACAATGCCGTTAACACAAAGGAAACCTGTAAAACGAAGATTTATGGCATCCACTTTGGATGTAAGTGCTCAGGAACGAAGAAAAAGAAGTAAGTCTGTTACGGGTACAGGTTTAATGAAGAAATTATATAACACAAATGTAATTTATTACAATAATATCAATAAATTGGTGGATAGAATGAAACTAATACATGAGGCTAAAGAAGCGGGACATACTGGATTGGAAAACGAATGGGTGGCTTTAGTGGATGAACTCCGAAACCGTGGGGTAATCTCATAAAAATGCGTTACTCCCTAGAGTACTATTCAGTTGCACCATGAGTGTCGACAAGTTCGGACGTTACTCCTCGGATGGGTTATATTATGCGAATAGTTTAAAAAGAAGTGCTGGTTTACCACAAACACCTGATGGAGATTATGATATGAGTAATAAAAGGTTAAAAAACATAAAAGATCCTTCGGATGAAAACGATGCAATAAATTTAAAAATGTTAAAGGAAAAGATATCGCCAACATTAAGACTACAAAATAACACATATGACGCAGAAGATCATAGAATTATCAACGTTGGTAAACCAAATCAAAACGGTGATGCGATAAACAAAGGTTATTTGTCATCTGAATTAAAAAATACGTTAAAATTCAATGGGAAAACGTATAGTTCCAACAATAAACGTATATCCAACGTAGATGACCCTAAAGATGCAAAAGACAGCGTAAATAGACGCTATTTACATTCCTTGATACCTGAAAAGACAAAAGATGGATTTTCTTTTTATAAATTTGTTATTAATGATATAGGTTATCCAAAAACTGAAAACGATGCTGTAAATCTAAAATATATTAAAGATCATTGTATCATACGTGATGTAGGGGTTATAGATTGTTTTAATAATTGTTTAGCAAATGTTAAAGATGGTTCGGCGCCATCAGATGGTGCAACAGTGGGTCAACTGAAAGAGACTTTAAAACAAGAGACATCTGGATTTGTAAAACAAGACCAAGTGGTATCACGGCAGGGGGATGTGTTTGTACAAGGAAATGAAAAGTTTACATTACTTGAAGAAAAGAATAAAGTTCTTGATGGATATGTATTAAGGAATAATGTTTGGGATGGTAAAGGAAAACAAATGATACATATAGCTCCCGCGACATTGCCTGGTAATGTTGTTACTTTTGAACAGATAATACAATAAGAGCCAACTGGACATAGATGGTGGAATTGCAATAACAAACGATTAACAAGAGTTGCAGACCCTGATTATGTAGATGACGCTGTAAATGTTAATTTTCTTGTTAAAGTGATAGGTAATATAATGTTTGATATGCATAATTATATTGCAAGCGGACAATATAATCGTGTTGATGAAAAAATGAGAAATTCATGGATAAAACAAGACATCCTTTATAAGTATTTCTTTAATAAAACACCACAACCTTAAGGATCCACATTTTAGGGTCCTTTTAGTATTTAATTGATCAAAAGCATAAATAAAGTCATTTGTGTTCAACTTGTCGTAGAGGTAACACATAAGTTGCGAAATTCAATTATAAAAGTGCATTATGACATTTCAATATATCAGTCCATATCGAGACACTGTAAGGAAAGGAGGTGGGATCACGTCCACAGCGGTTTCTCTATTAAGTAAAGCCTTAAATCGAATTCCAGTAGGATCCATAGTAAATAGAGCAATAGACGCATTACCATACGAATTTCATATACCGGGAGGTTATCAGTATTGCGGACCAGGAACTAAATTGAAAAAACGACTGGAAAGAGGCGATCCAGGCATAAATAAGTTAGATCAGGCTTGTAAAGAACACGATATCGCATATTCCACGTTTGCCGATTCAAAAAATAGATCGATAGCAGACAGAAAACTTGCGGACATAGCTTGGCAACGAGTAAAATCAAGTGACGCTAGCATAGCAGAAAAAGCAGCAGCTTTAGCAGTAACAGCAGGTATGAAGGCTAAAACAGCAGTTGGAGGTGGAAGAAGGAGGGTAAAAAAGAGGTCAACCACAAGAAAACATGGAGGAAATATAAGAAGAACACGACGATCTACAAGAAAAGGCAGGAAGAAGCCCACCGTGTGGTCTATGGTAAAAAACGGGGCAGGTCTCTACCTAAGACCTTATCGTGCGTATTAAATAAAAGAAATCAATTAGTTATACCACATAAAGCGTTAACCAATGTTGATTTATTTAAATATATTTCCTGTTTAAAAATACCATTTTTCCGCGGTGTATTCATGAAAGACAGTTTACCAAAGGAAATGTGGCAAAATGAGACTGGAATTGTAAATTTGGATAATACTGAAGGGCCTGGCACCCATTGGGTTTGTTATAAGAAACTAAATAACAATGTATATTATTTTGATAGTTTCGGTAATTTGCCACCACCAAAAGAACTTCAAAATTACTTTAAATCTGCTAAAAACATATATTATAACTATAAAAGAGAACAACCTGATAATACTTCAATATGCGGCCATTTATGTTTGGAATTCCTAGCTAAAAGTATCAGTCACTATTGAGATGTCTTCCTATACGGTATCATTAACAGGAAAATCGTCCACTTTACGAAGTATCCTTTTTCCAGCGTTACGCTTGCAAAAAGGAAGATTTTGGGAGGCGGCACTATTGGATTTTACAACTTACAACTCTATTCCCAATGTTACGGAAGGTAAAAATAACGTATTGCATTATTATAAAGGAAAAGATGCCAGTGGGAAGTATACAGACTTACAAGAGTGCTGGTTACCCACAGGTTCTTATGAAATTGATCATATAAATGAATTTTTACAAACTAAAATGGGAAAAGACAATATAACATTAAAAGGTAATAATAATACAATGAAAGCTGAAATTACTTCCAAATATTATATAGATTTTACTCAACCAAACTCAATTGGTGATTTATTAGGATTTTCCAAAGATGAGCCAATATTAAAACCAGATGTAACACATTCCGGTAAGAAAACAGTAACAATATTAAAAGTCAATAGTATAGACATAACTTGTAACATTATACAAGGAGCTTACAGGGATGGGGCTAACACCCATATAATACATACTTTTTACCCAAGTGTACCACCTGGATTTAAAATTGTTGAAAAGCCACAAAACCTGGTATATCTACCGTTGAACACCACTTTCATTTCAGACATCGTGTTGAACGTATTGGATCAAGACGGTAACTTGGTAGACTTCAGAGAAGAGCCTATTACGATTAGATTACATTTAAAATCGACACTTTAATACAAAACCATGGGTTTAACATTTAAAAGCGAACAACCTAAGGGAAACCGCATTAGTAGCTCTTCAGCTGTGGAGGAGTTAACACGCGAGAACATTCGTTTCTTAGAGAGAATAGGATTAAAATTAACCGATTATGGATATACTGGATATAGCGCAGGGTCCAACATTCGACGAAACCCTATGGGAAAAAGAATATCACACCCACAACCCTTACACTTCATCGAAATTAAACAATAACGATGAAATTCGTTTCCCTATCCAACATCAAGACATTTACACACTACCATGTGAAAGTTACTTGTATATTGAAGAAAAGTTACTAAAAAGGACGGTACTACTACTGGTACAACAGTTCCATTTATAAATAATCCTATGGCTTTCCTTTTTGATGAAATTAGATATGAAATATCAGGTGTAACAGTTGATTCTACTAAAAAAGTAGGTATTACAACAACTTTAAAGGGGATAACATCTATATCACCTAATGAAACAAATTTACTTCAACCTGCCGGATGGGTTTTACCTGAACATGACACAATCACTCCAAATACAAATGGATATTTTGATTTTCATATCCCATTACGTTTGTTGCTTGGATTTGCTGAAGATTATAGAAAAATAATATTAAATGTTAAACAAGAATTAGTTTTGTTGAGATCTTCTAACGATAAAGACATTATTAAAGCTCCAGATGGTACAACAGATGCAACTTTAGAATGAAAATTAATATTAGACAAAATTGTATGGAGAGTTCCACATGTTAAATTAGCTGACGAGCATAGAATGCTACTATTAAGGAAGTTAAAGGCTGACCGTGATATTGTAATTCCTTTTAGAAGTTGGGAATTCCATGAACATCCAAGCTTGCCAGCTACGGATCGTCACACTTGGACTGTTAAAACATCTAATTACGTAGAACGAGCCAGGTATATTATATTTGGTTTACAAACAGGTAGGAGAGACAGCATCACAAAACATGCAGGCAAATTTGATCATTGCAACTTAAAAAATATTAAAGTTTATTTGAATTCACAATTTTTCCCCTACGACAATTTGAATGTGTCATTCGCTAATAAAAAGTACAGTATATTATACGATATGTATGCAAGATTCCAAAATTCATATTACGGTAAAACGAATACACCTTTACTATCACCAGAAGAATACTTAGATGGTTACACAATAGTTGTAATTGATTGTTCTAAACAAAATGAATCAGTAAAGTCATCAAGTGTTGACATAAAGATTGAAATGGAGTTTAATGCACCTATACCTGCAAATACAACTGCATACTGTTTAATTCTACATGATAAAATTGTAACATACTTACCTCTAACTGGAATTGTTAAAAATGTACTGTAAAAACCGGTTTTGTTCCATTCCGCGAGTATAAAAGCAGAGCGTACAGGCCGCTCCTCATCAGTTTGTTGCCGACTGTTGTATGGGTAGCATCATATTGAATATGGCTTCTCCTAGTGGTACACCTGAAAATGTGGTAGATATTGAGAAGGAGATATCTGAGTTTTTAGATCTTCAAGGTCACCAGGAAGGAGGTGAACAAAACGTTTGTGGACAACTTCATGCCAGTAATGATGTTGAGGAAAAAGGTAAAAGAAGAAAGAATGCACAAAAGAGGAAAAGGGATATTGAAAATAATATTTCTCCAAACATATTGAGTGAGGTATTCTTGCGAATATTTTACCCAATCTCTTCCAGTTTGGACAAAAGTGTTTTAATCGGTGTTATGAAATCAACAGGTTATTCCCCTACTGTAATTTTAACTCATGGACCCAAAATGATTTTGTTTACGGACAGTGCTTGGGAATCGTTTATGAAACACTTGCATCTTCTAGAATGCTATTTAAGTAGTAACATGTTTGGAAGAAAGACAAGAGTAGGACTTTTGGATTCAAATGTGGAAATCGATATAATTAAACATCGTGGTGATCATCAGCTGCGGTTTAGAGACACAACAAGACATGATAACAAGATTCAACTTAGTCGAGAGGAGTTTTTCATTTTAACTTGTGCAACCGAACCTATAACAAGATACTTGAGACAACTGGTATTTTCAAGTTCGATTATTAAAGACTATCTGGAAGACACTTTGGACAAACAACCGGACGCACCTATATTATACGGACCTGTGGATACTTCTATATTTAATAGGGTTCCTCATGAAGTACAAATGTGGAGACAATTGGAAAAATACGCTCAACTACATAAAACATCAGTAATACAAGAAGAAGAGGAAGAAGGAGGAGAAGAATCAAGTGTTAGTGATGAAAACGAAAACAAGGAAAATATAAAGATGGAAACATAGATAACAATGGTTAGTTTCTAAAACAATATCCAAAACTTTGTGGGGTTAGGCCTATTGGGGACGGTGCCCACGTTAAATATACACCAACGCGCTAACAACTGTACGGCCTGGTATAAAAGTGGTACCTACCGTGGTGTGGAAATCAGTTGACCTCCTGACTTCATAATGAGCAGACGTGTGACCTTCAAGATGGACAAGGGAGAAGAAGAACAAGTAAAGTCCAACCCTGGTATTATTGAGTTTCAAGCGTTTCGTGGTAATGATGATAGATTTATTATAAAAGAACTTGTGTTTTTGGACATGAATACAAGTGTTCCGTATTCGTTTTTATTTAAACTACCATGTTCTTATTCGTCTTTAACTAGCAAAGCCGCTACTACCAACAGATGGATTTCAAAATACTTTCATCATATCGATTGGTATGATGGTTTTACAAGTTACACGGACTTGCATCACATTATGCATCACTTTTCAAACAAGTTTACCAATATTTACACGAAGGGGCTTGAAAAGAAAAGATGGATCGAAGAATTTACCTATGTTCCGGTTAATGACGTGGAATTAGATAAGGATTACCAATATATGCTAGAAAACTTATGTATTTGTACAAAAAGCCCAGAACATTACAAAGATAGGCATTGCGCTTTGAAAAACGCCTATAAACTCGCCTCTTACCTTCAAAATGGGGAAGTGGAAAGTGGTGGGGGTAACGGGGGCTATATAAGTGAGGAGCAGACCGGGACCTGGCATGAGTATTACTCGAGATTCCGAGACGACAACATCTCCCAGCAAGAAGACGAAGAAGACAATCTTTGACTCAACCATGGCATCTAACCAGTTCCTTCAAACCTTGATTGAGCAGTTCAATGCTCACTCAAAGTCTACTATACTACCGGTTAAGAAGTGCTCTGAACTAAAAGACGAGAAGCACTATATCATCCATGAGATGAAGAAGATGGAGACTACAGTTGGAGAGGCTATCTGCTGCAGTCTCAGCGAGGCACCGTTCACTCCGGGGGATGAGCCCAAGTTCCAGGTGTACCTGCCGAAACGGTTCGTCCATCTCCTACAGAACGAGGATCTACGCTCCATCCAACCCGGCTCTCTCTACTTGGTTTCCCACGGTTCCACGGGTAGCAATTCCACCGAGTTGACCATCCACATCGCCGACAAGCAGCAGTGTTAGATTTAAGTTTTACTGTTGTACATATTGTATTGTAATGTTTTATAAATAAATCATAAAGGACAAAAAAATTTAAAAAAAAGAAAAAAATGCAACATATCAATATGTGAAGTTTGTCACATATTGGTATGTTGCATTTTTTTTTAAACTTCACGAGTGACCTTGACCTTTGACCTTTGCATTTAAAGATTGCCCCCACTACCACACTAGAATTCAAACCTGCTTGGATGCGGAAAACGGTCAGTCCGTTGCCAACTAGCAAACGATGAGCACCTTGTACGAGCTTTGCTTACAACGAGTTATAACTCACAAAGATTTGTTCCCAACTTGTTTACAAGAAAATATCCCACTGACAATAAAAGAAGATATCAAAGACTACAAGAGGGAAAATAGAGGCTACTCGGAGTACTCTTGGTATAAGTTCAACGATGGGGAAAAGTTTTGTAAACCTTGTGGTGACGCAGCTATTGGTGACCTTCGCCAATTTGTACTGGATGGAGGTATAAGGCAGTTTGGTTTTCTAGCACCGGTGTTTAAGTTTGAGAACATCAAAGACACCTGTGCTGTTTGTTCAATTCCATTGTACCAATGGAAAAAGTTTAGAACGATTTAATTAGACCTTCCATACCCCCACCACTTTTACCCCCACCACTTTTTCATATACCTCCAAGCGCTATGCCTCGGCTTCATTTCAACTCCAACAGTCGACCAGTCAACATCAAGATGTCTCTCAATGTAAGCTGCGCCAGTTATGAGGAAGTTACAATCAAGACTCAGCAGGAGCTCAACGAGCTGTACAAAGAGCTGCAGCTGATGGTGGCACGAGGCTACCGTATAAACGTGCAAGTTTACGCTTGCAATATAAAGAATATTCGGCAGCATAAAGAAGAGTCTGGACACTCCTCACCAACATCGATGAAGACAGAGCCGGACAACTTGGATTACTTCAGCTGACTAGCAGTTGTATTTCTTATTCTAACCGTTGTACAATATGTTTATTTTTTCATTATATTAAAGAAGTAAAAGAGAAAACAAAATAGAAAAACACCTATCTTGTTACTGACATATGAGCTCAGTAACAAGATAGGATTTTTTAAAACACAATTTGAATGACCTTGAAACTTCCCCCTCCACTGCTTTGCTACCCCCACCACTTGACTATTGGTATACATGAGACACCGCAATTGGATACCTCATTCCATCTTTAACAGTCAAACTTACAACTTCAACAATGGCAAACCTACCAACAGATGAAAGATGTCCTCACACATGCTGTGATTTCATACACGAGTTAGAAAAGAGAATGCAAGAGAGGGCGATAAGAAGAAAGCAGATCCACTCAGAAAATATCATAATACACAACGGCTATCTTTTATTGTTTGGTCTTACTATGGTTGTATTTTTCATACTGTACGGCATAGTTACATCTGTCGGCAAGGTTGTGGAAGAAAACGCTCACCACCGTCAGTTGGAAAATTTTAATGTTACTCTGTAGGTTTTCTTTTTTTTAAAACTCCATTTGGATGACCTTGAACTTTCCCCCACTACTCCACCATACCCCCACTACTTCACTAGGTTCCTGTATGGGTCTCACATTTAGCATCATTCCTTATTCCACTGGCAACCATGGCGGACAACACCATCACCCAAGCCGATTCCACTACTGATGTTGGAACAAGTACGGGTTGGACACTGTCGATCGACAGTGTGCACTATTTAGAAGCAATATGTGAAAGGATGAAGGAGATACTCCGGGACAACCCTGGGATTATAATTCAGATGAATTTAAACTATGATTGGTCACAAGTTCAACTGCAGCAGGACTACGGCAGCCAGCACTCACCACAATATTCACCGATGTCGCCTATCTACCCATATGATGAATCTGATATGGATGAAGGTGTGGGAGACAACGCAAATTAAGATGTGGGGGAGAACGTAGATAACGAGGCTAATGCGGAATAACCTTTTTTTAAAACACAAATTAAATGACCTTGAGATTTCCCCATCTACTTTTCGATAATGTTACAACTGACTGCAGCTCACCTCATTCCTTGCTTAGCTACCATGGCGGACAGGACTCTTTCACAAGTTGACTCCACTACGGACGAAGCGTTTCCCTTGCGGTGGACCGTTCATTTACAAGATGGGACAGAAGTGGAAGTCTTGTATCAAAAATTACTCTATGTATTCAACGGGAACCCTGGACCTCTTGAATGTAGAATGGATTTGAATTTTGATGCAACCAGGGTCGGCACAGAACCTTCAACTTCAAGCCAGCCTCAGCAACGGGATTTTACACATTTATACACTCCAATATCACCGGAAGATGTAACTGTCTGCGAGGCTGACTCAACTACACTTTATGTTCAGCCAAAGCCTTGGGTGTTGATTATTAACAATGTGTACAAAGTGGAATTGGTATGTAATAGATTAAAGGAGTTGATGGTACAAGATCCCGGCCTGCGCTTTCAAATAGACATACATTTCATCTGGGGAGCATCAGAGCGGGACTCAGACGACTCTCCATCTTCTTCATCGGAAAGTAGTACGGACGACGAGGACGACTAGTCATCTTTTTTAAAACACAATTTGAATAACCTTGAAATTTCCCCCTCCACTCACCTTAGTTTATGTAAGCTGCACTCTCACTGACTACAGCATCATTTCATCGTGCACCTTCATCACAGCAACATGGAGAGTCAACTCAACTACTGTTGTGAACTTAAATGTTTTTCATGGCCGAATGACATTGATGTGGTGGATGGCCTGGCTTGTAGGAAATGTGAAGCTTTTGGTCAGTGCATGTGTAAGTGCAAGTCATGGAAGAAGCCGAAACCAGAGTTGAAGACATTCCATGTGTACCAGATGAGAGGGCATATGTACACTTGTTGCCCTGAACGTTGCCTTAAATTTCCACTAAAACTTCTAACCGGCTGCAAAGTTTGCAACGATAATTTCGCGGGCTTTTGCAAACATTATTTAGCAGGATGTCGGTACAGATCAACTTGGCATACCGAAGCACTCACTATCAATGAAATTACTATAGAATCACAAGAGTAGTTTTTCTACTCTTTCACTTTTTTAAAACTCCGTTTGAATGACCTTGAAATTTCCCCCACCACTTCCCCATATACCTAGAGTACGAGGGGCCTGGAGGTCAGTCGCTCGACGGCTGTCGTAGGGTGCACATCAGTGTTGTGCAGTCTGCTGTGCAGTTTTGATTTTAACCAGTTCAAGGTCACCACAGTTAAACTCTGGCAAAAACGTCAAACTGTTAAAAGACAATCATAAGTCCCAGATTCACAGTCAACTTCAAGGTCATCACACTTAAACACGTAAATTTGAGGTAGCACTAAAACGGTGCTACCTGGCTTGACATTTTCAAGTTTCCCAAGGTCATTGCAGTTCCCCTCACCACTTCCCATATACCTACAGTGCGCGGGGCCGGACGGTCAGTCGCTCGGTGACTGTCGTAGGGTGCGCGTCGGTGTCGGCTCTCCGTTGTTAAGTTTTCAAAGTAACGGTAATATTAAATTTGGGGGTGTTGTGCTGGTTCAAGGTCACCTGAGGGATCACCTATTGGCCATATAGGCAAGGTCATGTTGCAAACTCAAGTTTAACTTGGCACTTTTGCCGTTTCTCGTCGCAAATTCGCTCCAAGTCGTCAAGGTCACGGGGAATGTGACTGAAACTCGGAGCGTAGTGCGAGAAACGGCAAAAGTGCCAAAAAATTTTAAGTTTCGGCATGACCTTGACCTCAGTGGCGTCGATGACGTCATATTGATGACGTAAGGGGTGATGACGTCATCAGCACGTCATTTCTGTGACGTCATGGGTGTGACGTCATGGAAGTGACGTCATTGGTGATGATGTCATCGATTGCGTCATCGATTGCGTCATCGATGACGTCATCGGTGAGGTCATTGACCTCGATGACGTCATCCCTCAGGTGACCTTGAACTGGGCCAGCACCCGCAATTTGCCACTACTCAGGCCGGCTAGCAGACGACGGCTCAGGCTCATCCCCAACCGGCGCGGGGCACGGCCATAGATATATACTTAAACACCTGGATCGGTAACTGAAATGGCAGAATAGTGCTAAAAACGAGCCGGCTTACCCCACCACCGCCGTCGCGCCGCCACCGCACCGCTGAATATCAACTGACATGATTATTGTTGGTGCGTCAGCTGCATTCTTAATTGTTTACCAATGTTCATTTTTATGATGATGAAAGATGGTATGGTACTGTGCAGCTTATGGATGTACCTGTGCACATTCCAAAGGCTGGAATTAACATGTCATAGGTAAGAAAGACTAAAAATACAGTATTACTGTAGTTTATTTTATTTATTTAAATTACATTACATAATTATTCGCACAGTGTTGGCAACCCTTACTAAGAATACTGGCTAGTGGTGGGGGTTACGGCTCGTTTTCCTAACACGGAGTTACCGATCATCATGGGCACGGCACCGTTCACAGCACTCCGCACACTCTGCACTGCCCAACCAACAAACGATATAATTCTCTTTTATCATAGACCATCTACTATTTGCGCATCACCTTCATCACTACACTAGCTGTCACGAGAGAAGTCCGTTGAGGGCGGGGCTTAGCAGTCACGTGATTTTGGACCAACGAATGAGATTCAAGCGATGTTGCCGTTATTCACCTAGCCTAATTGCATAAATCACATGTTGTAAATAATAACATTTCCAAATGTAAACAATATATGTAAACAATCCGAAATACAATCTCTTTTAAAACCCTTATTTTTTGAAGAGTAAGTGTTGAATGTTAAGTATCATAATCGTTTAGAGTAAATTTTGTGGTTGTTTCAACATGGATCAAAAAACACCTCCCGCATCACTTGCTATTAAAAAAGAAAAACGGCTAACAGTGCAGAACGGAACATAGTGTACAACGTTTATTGTTTTGTTTTTTTTGTTTTTTTTTTTAACAGCTCGCTCTCCTTTTTGTGATTTCGTGAGTGTGTTAATTGTAATCAAACTGGAAAATGGTGTGCTATTGCTTGCAAGATTAGTGAAAAAAGACAGTTAACATAATAAATAAGTAGGCAATATTGTCAGTTTTTGAAGAATCGCCAACACAAACTTTTTCAACGCCGGGAAAATCAAGAAAACGAAAGTCCCCTGTCATTAACTGGATAAACTCCCGACTAAATTCGATTAAGATATCAGAAAAGTTTAACAATTATTGGAAATCTCCGGACAATAATACCTGGATAAACAGTTGGAAAATGAACAGCAACAACAGGGCCGCCGGCACAGGAGAGAGGCACTCCTTGGCTGAGCACACAACACGGCAAGTCCGTGTTAGTCCGGCAAAGATGTTCTGATTCCAAGAATTCAAGCATCATTACATTGTGTAAAATCATGAATAAAGGATCAAGTAGTCGACAATATTCAAATCCACAAAATTATGTTTCTGTTTTTTTTTTTATGTTACTGTTATTTTATTTTACTGTTATTGTGTTATTTAATGTTCCTGTTACGTTATTGATTAAGTCAAATTATTTTTAACTGTTAGGCCCGAGCTGTAATTTAGCTCAGTAAGCCGGCAGTTGTTTATTTCCTAATTATGTAGGTCTACCACTTGTTATTTGTTGTTATCTTTCTAGAAATTAGGGTGAAGTTTTAGTTGGTATGAATCACGGTAGAAATAAGATCATTCAAATCATGAAACTATAGGGTATACTGTCCAAGTAAAATAATGTAAGCAACCAGAAATCTAGCCTATATGACAAAGTCTAATGTATTTTTTGATTGTTTGCATTGTTTAAGGGCAGAATATAACCGTCACGTGAACAACGGGCGCGGCACGGCACAAACAGTTACTGACAATTATTACAATTGTCAAATTGGCAAATTTCAAAAGTCAGTAGTATTGAATTTTATGGGAGTGTGCTAGGTCAGTACGGTACTGCACAAACACTCCCTGACGGTCTGCACCTTCCGGTGCCTTGCAAAAAGTTGGGCGAGCGAATTTTAGGAAGTTTTCAAGCTGCCGTGCCGGCTACACGGCCACCTGCAGTGCGCGTACCCTCCGGTCGGCGATACGTGATTGTCGTTAGTAGTGGGGAATGGGGGCTTTTGGGCCAGTTCAAGGTCACCCGAGCGATGACGTCATCGATGACGTCATCGAGGTCAATGACCCCATCGATGACGTCATCGATTGCATCATCGATGACGTCATCACTAATGACGTCATTTCGATGACGTCACACCCATGACGTCACAGAAATGACGTGCTGATGACGTCATCACCTCTTACGTCACCAAGATGACGTCATCGATGTCACAAAGGTCAAGGTCACGCTGAAACCTAAAATTTTTTGGCACTTTTGCTGTTTCTCGCACTACGCTCCGAGTTTCAGTCACAGTTACCATGACCTTGACAACTTGGAGCGAAATTGCGATGAGAAACAGCAAAAGTGCTGAGGAAACTTGAAGTTTGCAACGTGACTCTGCCTAAACCGTCATGTGACACCGCTCGGGTGACCTTGAACTGACCCAGAAGCCCCCATTCGACCATTACTGCAACCGCGATGCGCACCCTAAGACAGACACCGAGCGACTGGCTGTTTGGCTCCGCGCACTCTAGGTATATGGGAAGTGGTGGGGGAATTGCGATGATCTTGGGAAACTTAAAAATGCCAAGTCAGGTAGCACTGTTTCGGTGCTACCTTAAATTTACATGTTAAAGTGTGATGACCTTGAGGTTGACTGTAAATTTGGGACTTAGGATTGTTTTTAAAGATGTATCTAAAGAATCTTCAGATTTGAGTCAACACTTAGAAAAATTTACTCTTAGTACAACTGTTTAATGTGTATTTACCAGAGTTTAAGTGTGGTGACCTTGAACTACCTGAAATTGTCAGGAATCGGAGTAGCAACCGCGATGTGCACCCTACGGCAGACACCGAGCGACTGACTGTCCGGCCCCGTGCACTCTAGGTATATGGGAAGTGGTGGGGGAAACTGCGATGACCTCGGGAAACTTGAAAATGTCAAGCCAGGTAGCACCGTTTTGGTGCTACCTTAAATTTACATGTTAAAGTGGGATGACCTTGAGGTTGACTGTGAACCTGGGGCTTAGGATTGTGTTTAACAGCTTGACATTTTCGCCAGAGTTTAAGTGTGGTGACCTTGAACTGGTTAAAATCAAAACTGCACAGCAGACTGCACAACACGGATGTGCATCCTACGACAGCCGCCGAGCGACTGACCTCCGGGCCCTGCGTACTCTAGATATATGGCGAAGTGGTGGGGGAAATTTCAAGGTCATTTAAACGGAGTTTTAAAAAAAGTCAAAGAGTAGAAAGACTACTCTTGTGAGTCTATAGCCATTTCATTGATAGTGAGTGCTTCGGTATGCCAAGTTGATCTGTATTGACACGCTCCTAAATAATGTTTGCAAAAACCTGCAAAATGATTGTTGCACAATTTGCAACCAGTTAGCTGTTTTAGTTTGAATTCAATGCAACGTTCAGGGCAACAAGTGTACTTATGCCCTCTCATTTGGTACACATGGAATGTCTTCAACTTCGGTTTCGGCTTCTTCCAAGACTTGCACTTACACATGCACTGACCAAAAGCTTCACATGTTCTACAAGCCAGGCCATCCACCACATCAATGTCATTTGGCCATGAAAAACATTTCTGTTCGCAACAGTAGTTGAGTTGACTCTCCATGTTGCTGCGGTGAAGGTGCGCGATGAAATGATGCTGTAGTCAGTGAGAGTGCACCTTAAATAAACTCAGTGGAGGGGGAAAGGTCAAGGTCATTCAAAAGGAGTTTTAAAAAAGATGACTAGTCGTCCTCCTCGTCCGTCGTACTTGGAGAGCTGTCAGACGAAGAGCCCCGCGCAGGTGCTCTCCAGATGAAATGTATATCTATTTGAAAGCGCAGGCCTGGATCTTGTACCATCAACTCCTTTAATCTATTACATACCAATTCCACTTTGTACACATTGTTAATAATCAACACCCAAGGCTTCGGCTGAACATAACGTGTAGTTGAGTCAGCCTCGCAGACAGTTACACCTTCCGGTGATATTGGAGTGTATAAATGTGTAAAATCTCGTTGCTGAGGCTGGCTTGAAGTTGAAGGTTCTGTGCCGACCCTGGTTGCATCAAAATTCAAATCCATTCTACATTCAAGAGGTCCAGGGTTCCCGTTGAATACATTGAGTAATTTTGGATACAAGACTTCTACTTCTGTCGCATCCTGTAAATGAACAGTCCACCGCAAGGGAAATGCTTCGTCCGTAGTGGAGTCAACTTGAGAAAGAGTTCCTTCCGCCATGGCAGCTAAGCAAGGAATGAGGTGAGCTGCAGTCAGTTGTAACATTATCGAAAAGTAGAGGGGGAAATTTCAAGGTCATTTAAATTGGGTTTTAAAAAAAGGAAGGAGTGGAGGGGGAAAGTTCAAGGTCATCCAAATGGAGTTTTAAAAAAGGAAAACCTAGAAAGTAACATTGAAATCTTCCAACTGATGGTGGCGAGCGTTTTCTTCTGCAACCTTGCCGACACATGTAACTATGCCGTACAGTATGAACAGTACAACCATGATAAGGCCGAACAACAAAAGATAGCCGTTTACTATCATGATATTTTCTGAGTGGATCTGCTTTCTTCTTATCGCCCTCTCTTGCATCCTCTTCTCTAGCTCGTGTACGAAGTCACAGCATGCGTGAGGACATCTTTCATCTGTTGGTAGGTTAGCCATTGTTGATGTTGTAGGTTTGGCTGTTGAAGAAGGAATGAGGTATCTAATTATGTTGTCTCATGTATATCAACAGTGAAGTGGTGGGGGTAGCGAATCAGTGGAGGGGGAAGTTTCAAGGTCATTCAAATTGTGTTTTAAAAAAACCCTATCTTGTTACTGAGCATATATGTCAGTAACAAGATAGGTGGCTTTGCTCTTTTTACTTCTTTAATATAATGAAGAAATAAACATATTCTACAATTGTAAGGACAAGGAAGACAACCGCTAGTCAGCTGAAGTAATCCAAGTTGTCTGGCTCGGTCTTCATCGACGCCGGTGAGGAAGCTGTCGTTGAAGAGGAATGTCCAGGCTCTTCCTTCGGCTGCCGAAGATTCCGTATATTGCAAGCGTAGACTTGCACGTTTATACGGTAGCCTCTTGCCACCATCAGCTGCAACTCCTTGTACAAGTCGTTCAGCTCCTGTTGCGTTTTGATCGTCACCTCCTCATAGCTGGCACAGCTTACGTTCAGAGACATACTGATGTTGTTCGGTTGGCTGCTGGAGTTGAAATGAAGACGAGGCACAGCACTTGGAGGTATATGAAAAAGTGGTGGGGGTGTTTTGCATTCAAGCAGGTTTGACTTGTAGCGTGGTGGTAGGGGTAACTGTGAAATGCAAAGGTCAAAGGTCAAGGTCACCCGCGAAGTTTAAAAAAAAATGCAACATATCAATATGTGACAAACTTCACATATTGATATGTTGCATTTTTGTTGTCTTTTTGTATTTTTTGTTTTTTTTATGGTTTATTTATTTATAAAACATTACAATAACATATGTACAACAGTAAAACTTAAATCTAACACTGCTGCTTGTCGGCAATGTGGATGGTCAACTCGGTGGAATTACTACCCGTGCAACCGTGGGAAACCAGGTAGAGACAGCCGGGTTGGATGGAGCGCAGATCCTCGTTCTGGAGGAGATGGACGAACCGTTTCGGCAGGTAGACTTGGAACTTGGGCTCATCCCCCGGAGTGAATGGTGCCTCGCTAAGACTGCAGCAGATGGCCTCTCCAACTGTAGTCTCCATCTTCTTCATGGCGTGGATAATGTAGTGCTTCTCGTCTTTAAGTTCGGAACACTTCTTGACGGGTAGTATGGTAGATTTGGAGTGAGCATTGAACTGCTCAACCAAAGTTTGCAGGAACTGGTGAGATGCCATGGTCGAGATATAGATCGTCTTCTTCGTCTTCTTGCTGGGAGATGTTGTCGTCTCGGAATCTCGAGTAATACTCATGCCAGGTCCCGGTCTGCTCCTCACTTATATAACCCCCGTTACCCCCACCACTCCCCATTTCCCCACTTTGAAGGTAAGATGCGAGTTTATAGGCGTTTTTTAAAGCGCAATGTCTATCTTTTTCATGTTCTGGACTTTTAGTACAAATACAAACATTTTCCATCGTATACTTGTAATTTTTATCCAATTCCACATCATTAACCGGAACATGAGTAAATCCTTCGATCCATCTTTTCTTTTCCAGCCCCTTTGTGTAAATATTGGTAAACTTGTCTGAAAAGTGATGCATAATGTGATACAAGTCCGTGTAACTTGTAAAACCATCATACCAATCGATATGATGGAAGTGTTTTGAAATCCATCTGTTGGTAGTAGCGGCTTTACTGGTTAAAGATGAATAAGAACATGGTGGTTTAAATAAAAACGAATAAGGAACACTTGTATTGATGTCGAAAAACACAAATTCTTTTATGATAAATCTATCATCATTACCCCGAAACGCTTGGAACTCAATTATACCAGGTTTGGACTTTACTTGTTCTTCTTCCTTGTCCATTGCGAAGATCACTCGTCTGCTCATGACGAAGTCCAAAGGTCAACTGATTTCCACACCACGGTAGGTACGACTTTTATACCCGGCCGTACAGTTGTTGGCGCGTTGGTGTATATTTAACGTGGGCACCGTCCCCGGTAGGCCTAACCCCACAAAGTGTTTGATATTGTTTTAAAAATTAACCATTGCTGTGTAGTTAATTGTCATTTAGGTTTCCATCTTTACATTTTCCTTGTTTTCATTTTCATCACTAACACTTGATTCTTCTCCTCCTTCTTCTTCCTCTTTTTCATGTTTTACTGATTTCTTATGTAGTTGAGCGTACTTTTCCAATTGTCTCCACATTTGTACTTCATGAGGAACCCTATTGAATATAGAAGTATCTACAGGTCCGTACAATATAGGTGCGTCCGGTTGTTTGTCCAAAGTGTCTTCCAGATAATCTTTAATAATTGAACTTGAAAACACCAGTTGTCTCAAGTATCTCGTTATTGGTTCAGTTGCACAAGTTAGAATAAAAAACTCTTCTCGATTAAGTTGAATCTTGTTATCATGTCTTGTTGTGTCTCTAAACCGCAACTGATGATCACCACGATGTTTAACAATATCGATTTCCACATTTGAATCCAAAAGGCCTACTCTTGTCTTTCTTCCAAACATGTTACTACTTAAATAGCATTCTAGCAGATGCAAGTGTTTCATAAACGATTCCCAAGCAGTGTCCGTAAACAAAATCATTTTGGGTCAATGAGTTAAAATTACAGTAGGGGAATAATCTGTAGATTTCATAACACCGATTAAAACACTTTTGTCCAAACTGGAAGAGATTGGGTAAAATATTCGCAAGAATACCTCACTTAATATGTTAGGAGAAATATTATCTTCAATATCCCTTTTCCTCTTGTGTGCATTCTTTCTTCTTTTACCTTTTTCCTCAACATTATTACTGGCGTGGAGTTGTCCGCAAGCGTTGTGTTCATCTCCCTCCGGTTGACCTTGAAGATCTAAAAAGTCGGATATCTCCTTCTCAATATCTACTACATTTTCTTGTGTACCACTAGGAGAAGTCATATTGAATAAGATGCTACCCATACAACAACAGGCAACAAACTGATAAGGAGCGAGCTGAACGCTCTGCTTTTATACTCGCGGAATGCATTGGAATGTAGGAAAACCGGTCTTTTACAATACATTTTTAACAATTCCAGTTAAAGGTGTGTATGTTACGATTTTATCATGTAGAATTAAACAGTATGCAGTTGTATTAGCCGATATAGGCGCGTTGAATTCCATTTCTATTTTTATATCTACACTTGATGATTTTACCGATTCATTTTGTTTAGAACAATCGATTACAACTATAGGGTAACCATCTAAGTATTTTTCTGGTGATAGTAAAGGTGCATTCGTTTTACCATAATATGAACTTTGGAATCTTGCATACATATCGTACAATATGCTGTACTTTTTATTAGCGAATGACACATTTAAATTATCGTATGGAAAAAATTGTGAATTTAAATAAACTTTAATATTTTTCAAGTTGCAATGATCAAATTGGCCTGCATGTTTGGTGATGGTGTCTCTTCTGCCTGTTTGTAAACCAAATATAATATACCTGGCTCGTTCCACATAATTAGATGTTTTAACTGTCCAAGTGTGTCGATCCGTAGTTGGCAAGCTGGGATGTTCATGAAATTCCCAACTTCTAAAAGGAATTACAATATCACGATCAGCCTTTAACTTTCTTAATAGTAGCATTCTATGCTCGTCAGCTAAATTTACATGTGGAACTCTCCATACAATTTTGTCTAATGTTAATTTCCATTCTAAAGTTGCATCTGTTGTACCGTCTGGAGCTTTAATAATATCTTTATCGTTTGAAGATCTCAACAAAACTAATTCTTGTTTAACGTTTAATATTATTTTCCTATAATCTTCAGCAAAACCAAGCAACAAACGTAACGGAATATGAAAATCAAAATTTCCATTTGTATCTGGAGTGATTGTGTCTTTTGCAGGTAAAACCCATCCTGCAGGTTGTATTAAATTGGTTTCATTAGGTGATATAGATGTTAATCCCTTTAAAGTTGTTGCAATACCTACTTTTTTAGTAGAATCAACTGTTACACCTGATATTTCATATCTAATTTCATCAAACAGGAAAGCCATGGGATTATTTATAAATGGAACTGTTGTACCAGTAGTAGTACCGTCCTTTTTAGTAACTTTTCCTTCAATATACAAGTAACTTTCACATGGTAGTGTGTAAATGTCTTGATTTTGTATGGGAATACGAATTTCATCGTTATTGTTTAATTTTGATGAAGTGTAAGGGTTGTGGGTGTGATATTCTTTTTCCCATAGGGTTTCGTCGAATGTTGGACCCTGAGCTATATCCAGTATATCCATTATCGGTTACTTTTAATCCAATTCTCTCTAAGAAACGAATGTTCTCGCGTGTTAACTCCTCCACAGCTGAAGAGCTACTAATGCGGATTCCCGTAGGTTGTTCGCTTTTAAATGTTAAACCCATGATTTTGTATTAAAGTGTTGATTTTAAATGTAATCTAACCGTAATAGGCTCTTCTCGGAAATCTATCAAGTTACCGTCTTGATCCAATACGTTCAACACGATGTCTGAAATGAAAGTGGTGTTCAAAGGTAGATATACCAGGTTTTGCGGCTTTTCAACAATTTTAAATCCAGGTGGTACACTGGGGTAAAAAGTATGTATTATATGAGTATTTGCTCCATCTCTGTAAGCTCCTTGTATAATGTTACAAGTTATGTCTATACTATTGACTTTTAATATTGTTACAGTTTGTTTACCGGAATGTGTTTTATTTGGTTCTAAAATTGCTCCATCTTTGGGAAATCCTAATAAATCACCAATTGAGTTTGGCTTAGTGAAATCTATATAATATTTTGAAGTAAGCTCAGCTTTCATTGTATTATTATTACCTTTTAGCGATATATTGTCTTTTCCCATTTTATTTTGCAAAAATTCATTAATATGATCAATTTCATAAGAACCTGTGGGTAAACTGCACTCTTCTAAGTCTGTTAACTTACCACTGGCATCTTTTCCTTTATAATAATGCAATAAGTTATTTTTACCTTCCGTAACATTGGGAATAGAGTTGTAAGTTGTAAAATCCAACAGTGCTGCCTCCCAAAATCTTCCTTTTTGCAAGCGTAACGCTGGAAAAAGGATATTTCGTAAAGTGGACGATTTTCCTGTTAATGATACCGTATAGGAAGACATCTCAATAGTGACTGATACTTTTAGCTAGGAATTCCAAACATAAATGGCCGCATATTGAAGTATTATCAGGTTGTTCTCTTTTATAGTTGTAATATATGTTTTTAGCAGATTTAAAGTAATGTTCAAGTTCTTTAGGTGGTGGCAAATTTCCAAAACTATCAAAATAATATACATTACTATTTAGTTTCTTATAACACACCCAATGGGTGCCGGACCCTTCAGTATTATCCAAATTTACGATTCCAGTCTCATTTTTCCATATTTTCTTTGGTAAACTGTCTTTCATAAATACTCCGCGGAAAAATGGTATTTTTAAACAGGAAATATATTTAAATAATTCAACATTAGTCAACGCTTTATGTGGTATAACCAATTGATTTCTTTTATTTAATATGCACGATACGGTCTTAGGTATAGACCAGCCCCGTTTTTTACCATTGACCATATTGTCGGTTTTTTATTATTTTTCCTCGGAGAACGTCTTTTTAGTCTAATATTACCACCATGTTTTCTCTTGGTTGATCCTTTTTTATTCTTACCCCTCCTTTTTCCACCTCCTACCGCTGTTTTAGCCTTCATACCTGCTGTTACCGCTAAAGCTGCTGCTTTTTCCGCAATACTAGCGTCACTAGACTTTACTCGTTGCCAAGCTATATTCGCTAGCTTTTTATCAGCGATTGACCTATTTTTTGAATCGGTAAACGTGGAATATGCGATATCGTGTTCTTTACAAGCCTGATCTAACTTATTTATGCCTGGATCACCTCTTTCCAGTCGTTTTTTCAATTTAGTTCCTGGTCCGCAATACTGATAACCTCCCGGTATGTGAAATTCGTATGGTAAAGCGTCTATTGCTCTGTTTACGATAGATCCTACTGGAATACGATTTAAAGCTTTACTTAACAGAGAAACCGCTGTGGACGTGATACCGCCTCCTTTCCGTATAGTGTCTCGATATGGACTGGTGTAATGAAACGCCATGATTGTCTTTTATATTTGAAAAGCGTAACCCATGTGTTACCTCTATGACAGGTTGCACATAAATGATGTAATATATGGTGTTATTTAGTTAAATATCAAAAGTACCCCAATCTGATGATCTAAACTTTTGTGTGTTATGATTAAAAAAATATTTATAAAGAATTTCTTGTTTAATCCATGTATTTCTCATTTTTTCGTCAATAGGTTTATGTTGTCCTGCTACAATATAATTATGCATATCAAATAATAAATTACCTATTACTTTAACAAGAAAATTAACAGTTACAGCGTTATTGGCATAATCAGGGTCTGCAACATTTGTTAATCGTTTGTTATCACAATTCCACCATTTTTTCCAGTTGGCTCTAATTGTATTATCTGTTCATAAGTAACAGCATCACCAGGCTTTTCACCAATACCTAAATTTGTCAATAACTTTCCTTTACCATCCCAAACATAATTGTTTTCTTCAAGTAAAGTAAACTTTTTATTTCCTTGTACAAATACATCTCCTTGACGTGTTACTACTTGGTTTTGTTTCACAAAACCGGAGGTTTCTTGTTTTAAAGTTTCCTTCATTTGACCCACCGTTGCACCATCTGATGGTGCAAAACCATCTTTTACATTCGTTAAACAATTACCAAGACAGTCAATAACTCCTACATCACGTGTAATACAATGATCTTTGATGTATTTTAAATTTACAGCATCATTTTCATTTTTTGGATAACCTATATCGTTAATAACAAATTTATAAAAAGAAAACCCATCTTTTGTCTTTTCAGGTATTATAGAATGTAAATAGCGTCTATTTATGCTGTCTTTTTCATCTACAGGGTCTGCTACGTTGGATATACGCCGATTTTCAGCATTATACGTTTTTCCATTAAATTTTAACGTATTCTTTAATTCCGATGATAAATAACCTCTGTTTATTGCATCAGCGTTTTGATTTGGCTTACCAACGTTGGAAATTCTATGATTACCCGCGTTATATGTGTTTTTATCTAATTTCAGTGTTGGTACTATCTCTTTTTTTAATACTTTTAAATTTATTGCATCATTTTCATCTGTGGGATCATTAATGTTTTTTAACCGTTTATTACTAATATCATAATCTCCATCAGGTGTTTGTGGTAATCCAACACCTCTTTTTAAAGTATTAAAGTAATATAATCCATCTGATGAATACCGTCCGAACTTGTCAACACTCATGGTGCAACTGAATAACATTCTAGAGTGTAACCCATTTTTATAATATTAGTCCCGATTTCTAACCCATATCAGTTTTTATACAAATTCTTAGTCTTCATCAGTTACATTTGCATCATTCCCGGGACATTTAAAATATTTTAAATCTGCACTAATTAATGATCTGTCTGCTTCATTTCTAAATACATGATTTTTATGAATAAATTCCTCACCAGACAATTTTCTAAATCCGCTAAATGAATTTGGATCTGCAATTAATATATTTTGATAATCATTTACATCCATTAATTTAAATCTTTTGGTATTATAAATAAACTCTTGATTTGCACTATCATATTGTAATGTTTGTCCTACAGTTGCAGCATCCTTTGGATCTGTTCCTTGTGCCAAATTACCTATTTTCTTATTTTTCGCATTGAAAGTACTACCTTTTGGTTTGTCTAATATTAAAGATTGTTTTACTACAACACAATCGTAATCATCGATACCTGGAAATATGTCAATTATTCTTCTATTTGTACCCAACCAACTTCTATGATAATTGTTTGGATTAGTATGTAAAACTTGTGATAAAATCGGAACATCATGAGCATCTGTAGCTAATTGCGCATTTGATAATTTCATGTCTTTGCAATCCCAAACATTATTTTTTTGTTCAAGTAAAATAAACTTTTCATTTCCTTGTACAAACACATCACCCGACCGTGATACTACTTGATCCTGTTTTACAAATCCAGATGTTTCTTGCTTAAAAGTTTCCTTCATTTGACCCACTGTTGCACCATCTGATGGTGCCGAACCATCTTTAACATTCGCTAAACAATTACCTAGACAATCAATAACTCCTACATCACGTGTAATACAATGATCTTTTATATATTTTAAATTTACAGCATCATTTTCATTTTTCGGATAACCTATATCGTTAATAACAAATTTATAAAAAGAAAAACCATCTTTTGTCTTTTCAGGTATTAATGAATGTAAATAGCGTCTATTTACGCTGTCTTTTGCATCTTTAGGGTCATCTACGTTGGATATACGTTTATTTTCAGCAGTATACGTTTTTCCATTGAATTTTAACGTATTTTTTAATTCTGATGATAAATAACCTTTGTTTATTGCATCAGCGTTTTGATTTGGCTTACCAACATTGACAATTCTATGATTACCTGCGTCATATGTGTTTTTCTGTAGTCTTAATGTTGGTGATATCTTTTCTTTTAATACTTTTAAATTTATTGCATCGTTTTCATCTGTGGGATCTTTTATGTTTTTTAACCTTTTATTAGTTATATCATAATCCCCATCAGGTGTTTGTGGTAAACCAGCTCCTCTTTTTAAATTATTTGCGTAATATAACCCATCCGAGGAGTAACGTCCGAACTTGTCGACACTCATGGTGCAACTGAATAGTAATCTAGTGAGTAACGCATTTTTTATGAGATTACCCCACGGTTTCGGAGTTCATCCACTAAAGCCACCCATTCGTTTTCCAATCCAGTATGACCCGCTTCTTTAGCTTCATGTATTAGTTTCATTCTATCCACCAATTTATTGATATTATTGTAATAAATCACATTTGTGTTATATAGTTTCTTCATTAAACCTGTACCCGTAACAGACTTACTTCTTTTTCTTCTTTCCTGAGCACTTACATCTAAAGTGGATGCCATAAATCTTCGTTTTACAGGTTTTCTTTGTGTTAACGGCATTGTTTGTCTTCTAGTTGGTATTAACTTGGATACAAATTCTCTATATTTTAAAGACTTAGATCTAAATGGAAGTTGGTCAGGTAAATACATTCTCCTATATGCATTTGTCTGTTCCAAAATATTTTTATATGCTTCCATGTCTTTTTCTTTCACTAACGATACTGAAGGATTATTTTCAAATAATAATTCAAATAATCCTTTTGTACCCTTATACCTTTGATCACCAATGACAATATTATCATGTTCGTCAACGTTTAACGGGCTATTACCTATCATTAAACCATCTTCTGTTAATCTCGCTCCATAACTATGGTAATTCTTATTAGGAATTGTTCCGAGTAACATTTTTACCATGTATTTCCTTCCTAAAGGTCCTTTGTTATGAATGTTTTCACCCAACAAGCTTATGTTTGACGGACCTTCCCTTGCTTCTTCTTCTTTTTCCTCTTCACTAGCAGTTGATACATCTTCATGTCCTCTTTTAGCTTTTACTTCATATAATTCTCTTATACCACTATAGTCTGGTGATTCTAGCTCTCTTTCAGGTTCTCCACCGGTAAAACCACTATATGTAGAGGATTCCGGGTCTTCATCACTAAACTCTTCTGATTTTACATTTTCTCTTTCAAACTTTGTAATAGGTGCAATTGCATCTCCTTCCAAAACGGGTTTAGCAAATTTTTTGTTTAATTGTTTCAAGGGTTCAGTAATAGGTTTAAAAGTAGATTCAAGAAATTTCTCCCTTTCGCTAATACCTAATTTTAATGCTCTGTTTTTATCTCGAATAGAATCACTAAGTGATTTTATTTCCTTTATTAACTTTTCTTGGTTAACCATGTTTGTAGCAAGACGTGTTGTACAACAATGAATGTTTTACATCATGATCAGTGTATTAGTATAAATTTATCAAATCCTATCCTGTATCGACCATTGTTTAGCGGTTGTTCCTTCATAATTGTTAAAAACCCATACTTTTCAGCCCAAGCCTTTCCACACAACTCTTTAAATCGTTCAAATGGCATATCCGCACTTACATGGTCATAATATATGTGTTTTAGGTTGGTTTCATCCTGTTTAAATACAATTAACATGTTTGCATTGTCTCTAATGAGCTGTTTCGGTATTTTGCTGTAAGTTTGACCAATATAAATGCTATCTATGTTGTTATGTCGACCCATGGCGAAGTAATTTCTTATTGTATTTTGATTTTCACAAGATACATCGTCAAATATGAATACTGAGAATGGTTTAGCCTCTTGCGGTTGCATGACACTCTCGCTCGCGTTGAATTTAAAATATTTAACTTCAGGCACATTATTGAGTATTTGTTCCAATAACTGATATTTTGGTTGTTGTAGTGACTTTGAAAATACATATAAATTATTAAAACGTAATCCTTTAGGATTTGTAATCAAATTGAATACTACATTTGTTTTTCCACAATTGGAAGGACCGGTAACCAGACAACGCACCGTGTTTGGTAACAAAACACCGTGTTTTCCAGTATTGAATTGAGAACCATCCACTGTGAGTTCATCTATATTATTAATAGTAAAATTGTCTTTTTGCGGTATTATCTCCATCCTTTGTAATGGTTCAACCCAAAATGATGCTCTATCATTATATTAGATCCTTTTTAGGTATCCAAGAATCTTCCGTCTTATTAAATCCTAACCATCGTACTTTAACCTTATCCTTTTTTCGTTGCAACACCTTTTCAACTAAATATACATCACCTACTGTTGATTTTAACATTTCATGTCCATAAAACCCTCCTTCCAGCAATTGTCCTTTATTATCTTTTAAAATGTAAGTTTCTGGTATTGTAGGTTGCACCTTAAATACAGTAAATACCTCATTTGTCCAGTTTGGAAGATATCTTTTACTGAATACACCTTTGTATTTGCTTATTCGCACTTTATCACCAACATTAAACCTTTTAGGCTTTAGTTTTTCAACTCTTGGTTTAGTATTCATTTTTATACGTTTTAATACAAGTTTTTCATTTTTATTAGTCACCTGGCTTGGTTTCATACCGATAGTTCTATGAAACTTGTTATTGTAATCGCTTATAAGTTTTGGTAACATATCAATCCATACGTGCGATCCTCTGTTAGAAAACATCTTATACATCGCACCTTTTAAAGTTCTGTTGAATCTTTCAATTATTGATGCTTTTACCTCTGAATTGGTTGAGTAATGGTTAATGTTGTGTTTTTTTTCATTAAATTTGCAAATTCCTTATTAAAATATTCTTTTCCATCATCAGTTTGTAAATGTTTTATAGTATGTTTGTCTCTTTGTATAGCTGTTTCCATTGCTTTTGTAACACTTTTGCCACTTTTATCTTTTAGTGGTAAAGCATCTGCCATTTTTGAAAAACAATTAATAATAGTCAATATGTATTTAAATCCTCTATTTTGTTTACTATAAGGAATCATTTCGATTAAATCCGCTTGATATAAATCATTTATTCCTTTTATCACTGTATTTCTTCGTGGAAACTTTCTTCTTGCAGGTTTATGAAGCTCGTTGACAATTTCTTGCTTCGAGTTCTTCATATTGCAGGTTTGAATGTTTCATGTATCACATGTATAATCACAATGAATGTTGTCTTAAATATTCACATCATTTATATAGGTCAAGGTCATCCAAACTTGTGTAAAAAAATGGGGAACACGGCGTTGGACTTGCCGTGTTCCCCATTTTTTTACGGAAGGAGAAAGGAATAAGGTCGAAGTTGTAGAAGGACGAAGAATAGGTTACTAGTTAATAGGGTTTAGAGAGTAGTGGCCGAAAGGAAGAGTATGAATCTTATCCGGCATAATATGCCTTTTATCATCTTGAGCTGATAGTGCTCTTTTAACTTCAGTGACACTGTAGACCTCATGTTTAAAGCTTCTGATAGTGTTGAACGTTGCAGACATTGTAGAATCTTCAAACAAGCAGGTCTTGTAATGGTCAAATGTCACACGTTTCTTCAAGTACGATGTTTTGACTCCTTTAGCTTTCTTCACTGTCGGTATGTCGTTTTCCATATACATCTTGAAGGAATATAATTTGGACATCAGCGCAACTATTTCCTCCAAAGGTATTCCATTTGCTTCATCTTTAAATTTTCCAATTACTTTTTTATTCTTTTCATTGTAATTCGGATGGTTCTTCGGATAGTCAGAGAAGTCAAAGTCGTCTTTGTATGGGAAACTCCTTAGATCTTCATACATGTCCAAAGTCTTTATCCAGTAGATAAACGCGTCGGTATCCATGTATGCAACTCCAATGTTGTCTCTTCCATAGTGTTTAACCATTTTGTTGTAATGGAAATCATACATCAGAGTTTTACTTATATCCAAAATCGACATTCTAATGTATAACGGACGATCCATCACTATTGTTGTTTTATTCATACTGACAGCAACTAGATTTTCGTTTATAATCATTGATGTTCCGAAATTTGGTTTTTGCACTAATTTTTCCAATTTCCTAGGATCACTTACTAATTTTACAATTTTGTGTTTTCTCTTGTTCTCCAAGGTCTTCCCAAAGATGGCGTTGTTCATTAATTTGTAGAAGTCCTTTTCAAATGCTGTTGTCGCTGCAGCTCTTCTTGTAGTGTTGGAATCGATATATGGTTTCAACCAACAAGACTGGGTGAATTCAATTGCTCTGTGAATTTTCACTATACGTAGGCCCAATTCAAGTGCTTGTTGAACTACCCAGTAGTGTGCCACATATCGACTCTTATTCTCCAAGGTCATCATCAGCTTGGGCCATCTTCCTGTCGGTGAAACTTCAGTCTTGGCTAGGAGAGGCAGGTCGTAATGATGGTCGTGAAGGTGTTCTGGATATTCAAAATCACAGTCCAAAATATAGCCTGTTTGGAAATCTTTTGGAATCCGTGATATGTCACCGATGGTGGTCGGGTCAATCCACTTGAAGTCTGCGTAGGGAAGTGGATTTGACATCGCCCAACCATAGAGGTTGTTCGCATCAAAATATCCAAGGTAGAGTGATGGTTGTTGCTCGTCGAAGTTGGGGATATACTTGTTGTTGGCCTTAACATGTCTTGTCACAGCTTGAGTCAAACCACCTCGTACACCTGATTCGATCATGAGGATCATATCGATGTCTGTGAGAAGCTCCAATCGGCAGTTAGTTGACTTGAGCATAGCTTGCCATGCTAATCCAGGGGATGTATACGAGTGTAAAGGATCCAATCCGTATGCTGAGAAACAGGTGTTCCGAAATTCTTCCATCACATCGCACAGCAGAGTTACATCCAATTTTATATAAAAATCAGAATATTCCCCTAAAGTTTGAATGTTTAGTTGGTTCCAAACATTACACGCATGATTGTAGTCTTCAACGGAGATTTCACTTTCATTTAATTTGCTATTGAAGGCTTCAATCGGTGGTAGACTGGTTTCTTCAAACTTTTCTGTGGAAGTTATATAATCATAGGGGAAAACTCCTTTTCGTAATACTAAGTCCAATTTATCTTCAGGTACAATTTTGCTGGTTTCTTTTAGATCTTCTCTTCTTAGGTTCTCAGACAATTTGCTCAAACTAGATGACATAAATCTATAAGAGTCTACGAAGCGAAGTTTAATTTTACCAACTGTTTTTGAAAAACTGATGTACTTCTCCAATGTTTCAGCTAATACTTCGATTTTTCCATCATCTCGTCCTAACTCTGGGATAATGAAGTGGGAGTCATAGCCGCTAAGATTGTGTAACACGACAGGAATAAATTGAGGCAGTTTGTAATTTATATTGCATGAATTACAAGCAGGTCCTCTGTATAACCCTGTGAGGTGATCATGATCTCTTACTTTTTGATTTTCTTCACTGAAGCTCTTCTTGCATAGATAACATCTTGTTGCCGAAATGTATTCTTCTTGTTGATTTTGGTTCAAAGGTTTCATGGGTAAAACATTACCGTATAAGCGTTCCGCCTTTTCAGCAATGTTATACAACTGGTCTACAAAATACTTAGCAGCTCCTTCCCCACGGTAGAGTATCGGAGTGGATGTTAAGCCGTAGTCTTGCAATTGTTCTTCAGGTAAAGTAGATTTCACCAATAAGCAAAAACTGTTAGGTTGATGCAATTGATATTTGGTTCTTCTAGTTACTTCACCATCCGAAAGTTCCTGCGGCACTAACGTGGATTCAAAGTCAGCGTAGATAACTAGTGGAATCCGGTATTGGTGAACTGTTTTATTGAACTGGACAAATGCTCTAGATGGTGGTGGCAGACTAATCTTCACTTCATAGTTGTCATTACAAAGCCGCTGGTGTTCCGACAACCACTCCGATCCTCCACGTCTCAAGTCTTTATTTGTGAAACAAAAGCATCTCTTACACACTGTTACTCTAATTTTCTTTTTAGTCACTTGTCGTCCAACCAAAGTTTCAAAGTTCTTGATGTAAACATAATGTGATATTTCACCTTTGGTCAATAGCAGCAAATCTGTATGATTTTGACGTTCAGTCTTTGTAACTCGTAACGGGTATACGTTATTTGATTCGTCTAAACCAAACACATTAACTGAAACTCCTGGGTTTTTTCTTTCAAATTTAGCAACATCATTAAGACTAACAGGATACGACATACCTTGGAAGTTATAGCGGCGTTGAACAGCTTCGTATGCTATGCTAGGTCTACAGGAATGGTCTTCCACATATTTTGCTAACATTGCATACCGGAAACATTCATTATCCTCATTTTTCACATTGATACATGATCTCGTATCTCGGATCACCTTTGGTAGAGGGATAAAGCTGCTTCCTCTCATACCATATCCATGCTTGTGAACCCTCACATCCATACCTTCAATTGATGATAGCGTCCAGCCGGATCCTCTTCCTTCATGTTCTTGAAGTTTCACTAGCAGTTCAACCAAACATTCTTCTAAAATTTCGTTGATATCAGATGTGGTTGTAAGGGTTCGGTTTTTAGCAATGAATGCTCTCGGTGAATTTTCACCATCGGTATTAGTAAACATAGCCTCCAACACCAATCCAAATTTAATAAAGTTCAATCTTGCCAATTCTTCCGTCAATGTTTTTACAACTAGTTTTTTTAGCTTGAGTTATAAAATTTTCCAATTCTAATTGCACATTATTAATTTTGAAATGAATTACAACTGGTCCTGGCAAGGCTGTAGTGCGCAGTTGTCTTATATCTTCCATATCCTCTTCTTGGGTACGCAGTTGTCTTACATCTTCCACTTCTTCCGTATCTTCTTCTTCCATTTTCTCTTCTTGAATAAATCCTCCAGCTGTAGATGGTCCAGCTCCGGCAAATTGAATAACACTTGGTCTTCTTCTTTGCATTAACTGTAAATAGCTAGCCCAGTCCTTCTGCTTATGGGGTTTTTCCAAAAACCGATCAATCGCATCCAAGTCTTCTTCACTTACTACAATCTCTTCTTTTCTGTCCTCTTCACGATGCAATTCTCGGTGTAACTGTAGATAGCTATCACAGTCGTCCATCTGCTTCTGGCAGTTTTCCAATAACCGATCAAACGCATCCAAGTCTTCTTCACTTACAACAATCTCTTCTTTTCTGTTCTCTTCATGATGCAATTCTCGGTGTAAAACAAAGATATCTTCATCTTGGAAAAACTCACCACAAATATCGCAAAGAGCCATTTTTTTTACAGTTTGGCTTTGAGTGTGCACTCGGTGAATGTCCACGCAATAATGAGCAGCGCGCTCAACCGGGTCCCTTTATACCCGAGGTTGAAGGGTGGGGGAAGGTGACGTCATATACATCCAGTTTATCAATCATGTAGCAGATTTGGCTTTTAAACACCCATTTTCAATTTATTCTTCAACAGGTTTGATAAACCAATAATCTTTGGTCTAAATCCACTACTTTGTACAAATTTTTTGTTTGGGCACTTCTCGTCCGGAGCAAAAAACTTTTTGGTCAAGGTCAAAATTTTTTCTCAAAAAAAAGTTCCGGGGGAAGGGGGGGGGGGTTCGCACTTTTTGCCGGGGGGGGGGGGTTCGCACTTTTTAAAAAAAATAAGCCCCACTTGAGGCATTTATGTTACCATAGCTGAAGCCTCCCAAGGGACCCAACTATAAACAACTCCAAACTTGTGGGTTACAAATACCTAACTGTTATATTTTTTAACAGACATTAATGTATTAACTGTGTTAATAAGACCTGACTGTTAAACACTTTGAAAGATTTTACATATTTAGGTCAAGGTCACAAAAAAACTTTAAAAAAATTAAGCCCCACACCCCCCTTTGGGGGTGTGAGGCACTTGGGTTGTCATCGCTGTAGCCTCCGAAGAGACCCAACTATGACAACAAGGCAACATCCAATGTCGTGTACCCTTCGCCACGCAAGACTTGTAAACATTTACTGCATTGTCTTTTCAGTAGCTAACAAAGATTCATTTACATAATTTTGTGTTTCCAGAAGGAAACAAACTGAGGACACCCTAGTGGCTTACGTCCTCGTCCGAGTGCAGAGGCCGCCGCAACCTTTTGCATGCCAGCGTACAAACGGACATGCTCCCAAATGCCATCCGCAACCTTTTGCATGCCTGGCAGGAGCCTACCGATAATTAAAATAGGCTTTACACGGGGGCCTACTCCCGTAACCTATCTTTAATATTTTTAATTTACAATGCATTGAATTTTTACAAGTCTTTGTGGGTCAAGGCCACACGGACATTAAAAAATTTCGGCCCCCGTACATCCATGGCGAACCACGAATGTTCGGGGGCCTTGGGGACTAAAAACACAAATATCTAACAAAGATTCATTTACATAATTTTGAGTTTCCAGAAGGGAAACATACTGAGGACACCCTAATGGCTTACGTCCTCGGTCCGAGTGCAGAGGCCGCCACAACCTTTTGCTTGCCAGCTTACAAACGGACATGCTCCCCAAATGCCATCCGCAACCTTTTGCATGCCTGGCAAGGAGCCTACCAATTATTAAAAGTGGCTTTACACGGGGGCCTACTCCCGTTCCCTGACTTTACAATTTACTTTGAGCATTGAAAAAGCTCAAGGGGGGATTGCTAAAACAAGCGTATACACTTTAGAAACATATAACACACTTACAACACACAATTGAGCTCAACGTAGTCAATGCTGGAACAAGCACATACACATTAAACACATATAACAAACAAGACACAAAGGATAAAAGACACACAGGAGACGTAGGGTACAAGTAAAACACTCTCATATAAAACAATTCGCAATACCCAAACGCAAGCGCAATATCTTACAACTAATACAAGTCTTAAAGTTAGAGTAGACTTCGCTAAACACTGAAGGCGCCATTCAATGTTTAGTGATGCCTATGGCGGTCCGTCCCGATCGTTCACGTTCAACGCGCGGGAGCGGACTGCGAGCCGGCTCTGGCCGGACCCCCTTATATCCCCACCGGGGCTGCCACGCCCAGGATATCAGGGGTGGGGGAGGGGGTGGGGGGGGGGTTCGCACTTTTTGTCGGGGGGGGGGGGGGGGTTCGCACTTTTTGTCGGGGGGGGGGGGGGTTCGCACTTTTTGTCGGGGGGGGGGGGTTCGCACTTTTTGTCGGGGGGGGGGGGGGTTCGCACTTTTTGTCGGGGGGGGGGGGGTTCGCACTTTTTGTCGGGGGGGGGGGTTGACTAAGTTAAGTGGGTCAAGGTCACCCACAACACTTGTACTCTAAGTGTTGGCTATACCCCCACCACAACTGGGTCCCTAGGCTGCACAACACCGCTTCGCCAGTATGTCTCCGGCTTCCATGCGGTGCGTCTCGCTGTTCTCTAGCTCTCTATATGTAAGTAATTTTACAAGTTCTGAATGTAGGTCACTACACTTTGACTCTGGGACGATATCGACTTGTAGTGTTTCAGTGTTTTGACTCAAGGTCATCACACTTTAACTCTAGCACATCGGTTATCGTACCAGAGGTGCTCAATAACCTAACTTGTAATGTTTAGGGTGGCGTTTGCACGCCACGTGGTATCGCCATGAGTGTCCAGTCCAAGTTTTAAGTTAAATTAATTTTACTGTAATCTTTTCCATTTCTGCTTCGTTTTGCCAAAGTATAAGGTGTCGCTTAATAAAGTGGTATTTCTCTAAAGTTATAGGAGATTGCAAGGATACAATTAGTTTATTTAGGAGACTCTTCATCTTGGAGTTTAACACAATTTCCACTTTGACTTTGCTTCCTCGGCTCTCACAGCCTAAGCTGTACAGAAATGTTTCTTCTAGTGCCAACTCGGGCCAAGAGAACAGTGTGTTGACTGTAGGACAGCTCATGGTGAAGTGATGCGAAACTCCAGCGTACCACCTCACCTTCCCCCGCCACTGTGACCTTCCCCCACTCCTGCTGTTTCCCCCACCTCTTTTCCCTTGACTCATGCGCTACAAGCAGTCTCTCAGTATTGTGCGGACTTTTGTGAGGGGAAGCCATGTCGCGGGACGCTTTAGGTAAGAAACTTAGCCGTGTTAAGACTTTATTAGTTGCTCACTGTCCACCACTGAAAGTTAAGAGAGTTTCAACTTTAGCTAAGTGGCGCAAACTGTTGCGCGGACACCCTAAGTTTTATACAAAACAGACTAATGTCAGTTTTACTGATGAGGATTTGTTTAAAATATTGGATGAAATGACTTTTCCTTGCAAAATTCAGTTAGTTACTCCCATTCCTGACAGTTTAGAGTCTTAGTCTTTCAAGCCAATATACCTAGCATACACAGAGCCTGACAGTCAGTCACTCGGTGGCTGTCGTGGGGTGCGCATCGGTGTCGGCGCTCCGTTGTTAAGTTTTCAAGGTCACAGTAATATGAAATTGGGGGTGTTGTGCTAGTTCAAGGTCACCTGAGGGATTACCGATTGCCCATTTAGGCAGAGTCATGTCAGAAACTCGGGTTTAACTTGGCACTTTTGCCGTTTCTCGTCCAATATTCGCTCCAAATGGTCAAGGTCACGGGGACTCGGACTGAAACTCGGAGCGTAGTGCGAGAAACAGCAAAAGTGCCAAAAAATTTTAAGTTTCAGCGTGACCTTGACCTTTGTGACATCGATGACGTCATCTTGGTGACGTAAGGGGTGATGACGTCATCAGCACGTCATTTTTGTGACGTCATGGGTGTGACGTCAAGGAAGTGACGTCATTGGTGATGACGTCATCGATGATGCAATCGATGACGTCATCAATGAGGTCATTGACCTCGATGACGTCATCGATGACGTCATCGCTCGGGTGACCTTGAACTGGCCCAAAAGCCCCCATTCCCCACTACTGTCGTTCTTACGTGAAAACGACTTTACAAAGATGGGTATACTTAAGTTGATAGTTTTAATGGATAATACCAAAAGTTGAACATTATGAGGCGTTTAGAGTAGGCTACTTGAATCCTCTCGGAATAATAGGCCTACAAACATGATGGAAGTATTGTTTTTTTATTGTTTCTTAGCTAACTCCCCTTTGATAATCTCTTTTGATGGAGCGTGCGAATGTTCAGGATGATGTAAAGAAGGATATCCACCAGTGCCGTGCCTTTCCTCCCGCCCGTACCGAACCGCCCTAATGAGCACGCAACTTTAACAGAAGTATAGTGTTAGGAACTTCTTGGCACATTTTTATCTACATCCAAATGAAGGCACCGGCCATCTAGGAGGGTGCTCAAGTCTTAAATGGGAGGGGGGAGGTCTTTCGCGTATCTAGACGAGGGTTTCAAAATCAGACAAGACACTTGATCTGCACTATTGCCTCATCAAGATAAATAATGTGATAAAAATAATCCTTTCAACTATCAAACTGCTGTTTTTTCTTTTCATTTGGGTTTTCAAGCAGCAACCATCCTTTGACTTTCGCTTCCCGGTCCCGCCACCGGGAGCGGCGCTTCAGTGCAAACGCACGGGCCACGAGCCGCCACTGTAAAAGTTGTCTTATTGCGACAGATACCCACATAGGTTTTCAATATAACTAAAGACATGAAAGAAAAGACAAATTATGACAAGCTATTCACCCTCAATATAGGTTTTCAATTTGTAGTTTTGTAAATGCATGATGATGTCCAAATATAAACACATGAACTACGAACCTTTCTTGTTTTCAATGTACAATAGGCTACATGTTTAAAACACGGGATGTACACATTAGAAACAGTTTTATAATCAGGTGATCGCTTCAATGATTTACGTTTATATTGGTTCAATGTGGCAACACCGCTCTTAATTCCTATTGGTTACAACGGACTTCTCTCGTGACGGCTGGTATAGATCACTATCTTGAGACAGGGACCTCACATAGTGGGTATTTTAACCTGAATATGAATGAGAGATGAGTGTAGGATTATTGTGGCGCGATCTTGTAATTAATCTTTTATACAACCATTGAAATGATAACAGAGCATAAGATATTTTTAATAAACGGATTGTCTGCACGTCTTGTTTGGTAAAGATAATTTTAAAAATCATATAGGCCCTAACACATTACTCGATGCAACACCCGAAAATAGTTTTAAAAATACGCGACAGCAACACTGAAAATTTTAGTTTTTTGTCTATATACTTCCACTGGGGAATCCTCGATAAAAAAATACGAAATTATTCTTTGTGATTCTGCTGGTACTTCAATTCAACCAAGGCAGACGATGCATGTGTTAAATCTAAATCCTCAGTGCCAACATCGTCATCATCTTGTTTTTGATTTGTTTTTTTTTTTCATTATTATTGCTCAGATTGAGGAATTTAGAATTCGACTCTGTCCAAATCCAGAAGCTCTTAGAAATAGTAAAAAGTGGGTGATAATGTTATAAATTTTTGTCTATTTAAAATAAAAATAAACATAAAAGCAATTTCCCACTAAACGCGATTTTGTTCACTGAATTTCATAACTGCTTATTTTTCTAACCATTTTATCCTAAAATAATCATAATAGGCATGATATTTACGTATACCTGTCAATAAATTAAAATTTAATTGTATTCTGATTTTTAAGTTACTTATGTAAGTCCTATTATGGTTAAATTAATTAAATTTACAAATATTGAATTAATATAGTTAATGATTAGTAAAATAGTGAGTTAAAGTTTAGCAACTTTAAAAAGTAATACCTAATTACCTAATGTAAATATTAAACAGTATGATAACTAGACTATTCGATTTGGAATAAAAGGGATTTTTCCTAATTTTCAACCGTTCACGGTAAACTTAATCAAAATAACCCGTAGAAATAGTAAATTAGTTCCTGTAGAAAGTTTTAGATATTTTGTACCTAATTATTCTGCTTTGGGGATCCTCTCCAGGAGTTTCATGTTGTGAACTGAGCCCCCCCCCCTAGAATTATTTCCTGGATCCGCCCCTGCATTACAGTGAGTGTTTGTTTACGTTTTTGTATTGACATAATATGAGTTTTACTTCAAAATGATTAATCCTAATGACCCGAAATCTTCTGAAGATGTTACAGGAATGCTAACATTTAGCAATGGAAGTACATCTGAAGGGGATTTCATGGTAGTGAAAATGACTATAATATGAAAAATGATTCAGATGATGATGAACCAGACGCTCGGTCTAATGTAGTCCTTGCATTTTTTGGCCTTTGCTTTTTTCACTGTTAGTATAAGAAACTATTTTTACTGTTATGATGGGAAGTAAATAAAACGACAAAATGACATAAACGGATATATCCGTCATCCGCCCCCAAAATACTCAAAACTATCAGCAGTTTTTATATTTATTGAATGTAGTTCAAGTGGTAGACGGAAATATACGTCCACCTAAGTTTTTTTTCCTAGAGACGGATATATCCGTCTTCTCAATTTTATTTTTCTTGTAACGGGTGTAAAAATTATTTTACCGCTAAAAACATTTTTTTATAACATATGAATTATCTTGAACAAAATAATAACGTAACATAACACCATTATATTTTGAACTTTGGTGTGAAAAAATTACGCCCCAGGCCACCATTTAATGTTTTTCCAAATCTCTCACATGTTACACAGTAGCAACAACATGAAATTCTACAGCCCGGAATGCCACTCTATGACTCTATAGTAGTGCAGAAGAGCAGCTAGCTTCACTGTATAAATTGTGATATAGCCTCTCCTTTTAAAATTTATCGTCCAAGGTCGTCGATCTATATTTACCTACTTTTGTAGGCAGAGAGTGCATGGTATCTGTTTTACTGTTTACTACCAAGTCGTGACACGTTATATAACCAAAATAATTGCTACTAACAACAAGTTTACAGTATATTTTAGTTTCTAATAATATTTCACTTACATTACAAGTAGTCTACAATTTGATTCTATTTGTATTTTCACTAACCATAATTTAACATATTATTTTACGTTGACTATAGCTACTTATGGATAGCAGTCACAACTGTGGCGACATTGACGTCATTTTATCTCATCGTAGATAATTGGCAACACTACAATGCAAATCCAACAGTCCTGTCGCTAGACAAGAACTTCCGCTCATGGCGTGTTCCGTTTCCGGCGGCCACAGTGTGTCTGCTAGACCGCGTAAATCGAACTGCTGCTACAATCTTAATTAACAGGTAAATCCTGAAATAAAACTATATAACCTATGTACCGCACAAGTCTCTGGATATAACATTTTTAATTAAAACTTTAACAAAGTACAAGTACGAAGAGGAAAGAATAGATAGCCACTTAATAAATAAAGAAAGCATTTAATTTTACATAAAAAGAACAGTGAGTCTAAGCCTACACACATTTTTACCCTAAAGTTAATGAGAAGATATTCAGTAGATAATGATAAAAAATTACTACATTTTCTATTTTTGTCACTGGGCTTCAAAACTTAATTTTGTTGTCATGTAATAAAGAACATAAAAACGTAACTTCCCATATCTTTATTGCAGGCTTTGGGGTGTAAAGCCTATGGACAAAAAAGTTTCCTTATTACATGCGTTTTGTGCAAAGCGTTGGTAACATGACATATGATAACCTGGAGGATTTTCAAGAGTTTGAAAGTGACACAGAACTGTATAATATCAATATGGCTGCTCTCATGCGCAAGGTGAGGTGTGTAATTTTGTCTTAGTTTACACGTAAACAATTTCACTTTTATTTAGAAGGGACTTGAACCGTTGGCCTTGCTTGAACAGTTTGGTAATACTGTAGATGTGAGGGAGAAAGGAAAAAGGGACCTCTTCGCGGCAAAGTAAAATTTACAGTATGGACAGTTTTATCGATTGAGGTCAAAAATATCGATTTTTGGTTGTTTGCATTTTAATATGCTCCATTTCGTCCTTTACCGGTTGAAACACATTACAAAACACTTGTAATCGAATAAAACATTCAAAATAATGATTAAAGTAGTCGATGTCTAGCTTGAGAAAAGGTACCTCTTCGCGCTTATGGAGAAATAACATTGCCGCAAACAGGTCCCTTTTCAAAACCAATCTAAAAAGCTATGCTACACTTTGAAACCTGCATTCTGACAAATTCTATCGGCGACAAGGTGAACTACAACGAGTTAATTGTAAATATAGAACATCTTTCAATAAATAAAAACCAGAAAAATGCCGTCCAAAAGGTCGCTTTCGGCAGTTTTGCAATTCGTTATGAGAAATAACATAGGACCGCGAAGAGGTCCCTTTTCAAAATATCCACTTTTCACGACATGCTTTGATAAAAACATTATTTTCTTGAAAAACTACTGTGAGTTAAGACAAAAATATGTGTTCCCATTAAAGAGGACATTTACAACTTTATTTTGGTACCAAATCGTTTCTTAAAAATATGAAAAATTAATGTTTTATGCTAATTTGAATTTTCAAATAGATTTTCTGAAAATGGCTATTTTTTCTCACGTAATTTCAAAGTCCTATATCTTTAACAAAAAAAATCGTAGACTTGCGGGACTTGCGCCAAATTGTTAGGAATTAAATGAGGAATTCAAAAATATGAATAACTCAATATTGAAAATTGCCGCAAATAGGTCCCTTTTTCCTTTCCGCCTCACATTTACTAATTAGTGTAATAAAATTAGTTGGGAAAAATGAAATAATTTTTGGAAAGCCAATTTCTTTTGAAATGTGTTCTATGGCATCCCCTGACCTTCCTCCGAAAAGTCCCCAGAAATCCCATGCGGGGATCACGCTTAAAAATGAGGGGTTGGCCCATAAAGAGTTATATTAAAATTTGATATTAAGCATACTAAATTTAAATACATTCCAGAGGTTTATATATATCAAATTAAAAGTCTTAAAATGTATAATACAATGCTGCAAACCCGACCTTAATACCTGTCGGGAGTAAAATGGCAGGAGTTCAAAATTTAGAATAAAATAATATTATCAAAAATTTGAAATATAATAACTTCCGACATATTTGACCTTTGAGGTCTGGTTTTCTGTTATGTACTCTCACTCTCCTTACTAAGAAATTTAAAATTATGTATAGCATGGCTATGGACTAATAAAAGTTATTTTAAACTTCCTCTTTGGGATGTTCCTATAGAGGATGGTTCAAGGGTAATGTGATAGGCATATGACAAGCTATCCGCATTTTCAAAGGTAATTGTTAAAGCAAACGTTTGCCGCAAACCGCACCTTGAAAGGTCAAATTATTACATTTTTTAAGTGTTTAGGTTAAAATTTGATTTTTATTCAAAGTTTGACAGGCTGCCATTTTCGACTCAGGAAACCTTTTGAGATGGAGGTTTGCGGCATTGAATTCTACTACTTAAGAGCTTTAATTTGATGTGCATAAACCCATTGGTCTACAAAAGATTTATTTCTGACTCCACGTGGGCCATCCAATCATTTTTAGGCATGTTGCCCACTGGGGATTTCAGGGGACTTTTCTGAGGGAGGTCAGGGTATGGCATAGAACACATTCCAGCAAAAATTCGCTGTCCAAAATTTTTTTCATTTTCCAGCCATATTTTGGCTTAATTTTAATACACCAACCAAAATTGTCCATTTGACTAACATTGATTTAAACTAAGTTTAAGTTAAACGTGTTTGGAGAAGCCGGCCCTAAATCTGTTAAACTAGGCGCCACGATATTGCGAGCTTGGAAATTTAACCAGCTGGAATCTGATTACATTTTACATCAGTCTTACCTAGCGATGTCGTCGGTTTGTTTTAGTTTCCATTTTTTCCAAGATTTGCAGCAATTAAAAACAGATGCCAACAGCTGGATGAGTTAGCACAAATCTGCTACAGTTTTAAATTCAGGCTTGCATTTTCGTGATGCTTAAGTTGCTAGTATACTAAACTTACATTGTGTTCATTTTCATAAGTCTGTAACTTCTAAGAAATGAAACCCCCTATTACCAAGTATGAATGAGAGATGAGTGTAGGATGATTGTGGCGCGATCTTGTAGTCTTGTTACTGACTAAGGCCTACATTCTCCTTAGACAGGACTGTTAATTCATAGCCCAACAACTAATGGTATCTAGGGACCTACAGTGTACCGTGGAATGCGAACCACAATTTTGACCTCATTTTATACGAATTGGTTTAATTATGAGGATGGTATTTATGGATAAACGAGTATTCACTAGTGTGGGCATTAATCCCCACCAGGGAATATCACATCCACAAGCCATCGCTTATAACTATCCACAATTCGTTACCTCCAAATAGCTGGATTACAGGACGTCGCCACCGTGTAATTGTTGAAACAAACAATCGTCAACGCAAACAAGAACAATTATTGTTTCCTGCAGTGTTGGCAACACTTGCAGGTAACAAAGAGTAAAATGTTGATTTTTGAAAACTTTTTTAGCCATTGCTTCCTCGGTGGCGACAACCCGGCACCATATTGGTCTTATGGGATGTGAACACCTGTGGAACTACAGTCATCTTGATAGTCAAAGGCACTATCCATAATTGAGCATTTTAAACATATATTAATGTACAGTTGTACAAATAAGTGTAGTTTTGGGTGAATACAATATTTAATTGGTTGTGTGTTATTAATTTATGTACAAAGAAAGTACACTCTTTGAGATTTAAAGGACAAACGTTCGTCCTTTTATAGTTTTAAGATGACGATAAAACCATATTTATGAGAAATATCTTTCTCATTTAATCAAGGATAAAATATGATAAAATAAAAACAGTCAAATATATTCTATAATCATAAGAGGGTTTGTAACTTATTGTTTCATTCATCTTTATAAATTAAACATAAACGAAAAATTATAAAAAGAAAATCAAAATGCTGATAATAAAAAGGTTTATATGTAGAATTTACAATGGTAATATGAATTTGTTTTTATAGGTCCAAATTAATCTCACGTACAGTTCTTATATATTTAACCCAGCATATAAATACATGAAGTTTGAAGAAACCATCACAGAAATGGGAGTTTGCCATACATACAATGGTGTTCTAACAGACTATATCTCTCTCAGGTAAACTGGAAGGTTGTTTTCAAGGAAAAGTATGATAATTTGTTCAACCAAAACGTATTTTTAATGGGTTTATTACATAAGCCACTGAGATAAATGTATAACACATTCACAGTTACAAACATTTCAGCATACCTCGACCCTTTACTAAAACCGGCCTTGATCTTGTAGTTACTTAAACTGCAACAGTTGTTGTTAAAATGTCAATTAATAATTCAGTGTATGTTCAGTCAATGTTTATAAGGAAGACCCTCTAAATCAAAGAATACTATTTAGGTCTAGACATAGTTTAAATTTGAAGTTTATATACTAGTTTGAGGACACAGAAAATCATTTAGTGGCGCATTACAGCTTAAAACCCTCCTCCAGGATGGTATTATGGTTTCATGTAGCAACCAACTTCACCCACACTATGTTTCAAGTGATCAAACTTAATGGTTTTTTACCCTCTGATTTTTGTCTAAACCATATTGGACACACCTCCAACTCAACAACTATGCCTGTTCCTTATTTGTGTTAAGAGTACTGGTCACAGAGCAATTACAAACATTAACCCTATTTCATTAAATGATTGTCAAGCTTCATTTGCAAACACTTCATTTAAGTAGCTTTTAAATGGGTAACTAAAATGAGTAAAAATTATTTTTACAGCAAAAATGTGAAAACAGAAGTGACAAAGGACATAGAACCTCCACACTGCAACTTCCTCAACTCCCTCTGTTACGCTCGAATTGAGGACCTTCCAGGAGTGATGAGAGTTAGTTTTTTATCTACCTTAGATTAAAATATGTGAAATAAATTCATGACATATGATTGTAAGTTTCAGCCATTAGTTTTAATGCTCTGCCAAGTGCTTGGTTCTTGGTTGCAAATTGTCTTTTGAGATTCTTGCTACAAAATAAATACATCATTGAAAGTTGCTTCATGTTCGGTCTTAAATTCTCGTATTGTGCAGGCTATGAACATAGTCAATGAAGAGCATCTATTAATTTAAATGCCTACATTCCGCAGCAAAATCTCTTCCCTCCCCATCATCTACCTGAGTCTTGGGTCTCACACGTGCTGAAGTGCAGCAGCGTTTCTTTAACCAGTGTTTTAAATCGAATACTGGATATTGTTTCGCACCCACAGTAGTATGGTTGTGTAACAATGGGAAACGTATTTCGGTAGTCCCTGCAAACTCCACTTGACTGTGCAGGCAAAATAATCGTTTTATCCCTTTAAAACCCCTTGTTAAGATAGCTTTAGTATATTTAAGTACTTTTAATGATTAATTATTTCACATTCAAAGCTTTGTTCAAATTCAGTTTAATTTTTTACTAATAACAATTGATATTTCTCAGATGAGCGTACACCACTGGTGAGTACTTTTTCAATGTATCTCTTAGTGTTTGGTCTGATAAAAATGATTATTTGGGAAATTCTCAAGCCATTTACCTCCCTGGACAAAAGGGTAGTTAACTCAAACAAATAAGTAGATTAATACAGTAGACTCCCTCCTAACCATCCACCTTGGGACCAGGCTGCGGCCGGATAGTGAATAATTAACCAATTAAACCGATGTTCATTTAAGAATGCCAACCTACATTTTACATGGCCTAAATAATATAATTATCACTTGAAAAACAACTTTAAATCCATTACTGTATATGATTTTTAGCTAACATCCGAAACCCATGAAATCCACAACAAACCTAAACTAATAATAATTTGTTTCTTTATTGTACCAATGTATACAGAACCGAATAAGTAGGGACATC
>CM061534.1:97809085-97963437 GCA_030545055.2 Neoaliturus tenellus | reverse complement strand
CAATCAGCATAATCCTTGAATGAAAATTACAGTGGTGTTATCAGTATTTTATGACCAGCCTCCTCACTTCTTCATAAGAACACTATTTAATATTCATATTTAGAACCAAGAATTAGTTGAATTTACTTACTGTATTTAGGCCAGTAAAAAGTTAAAGGGTTAGATTTGAATGATTTTATAATTATTAACATTTTAAATGTTGCCATCTGTGGTAAAAATTAACAATTGTCTAATCCAGCTGACTAATAAGCATAAATAAAAAGCTAGAATTAAATATTCTCATAAGATTAACATTGAACTAGTGCACTTGTTTAAAAAAATTTGACAATAAATGGAGGAAAATAAAACATTGATGGTAGGATCACCTCTTTTGATTGCCGCAGGAAGCGTCTTTTTTACATTCTGAATGTCCAAATAAGTATATCTGTTTGTTTACACAAAATAAAAACAATAACAAACTTATGCAAAAATATTCTAAGACCATCTGATTCTATTTAACCAATCAGCATAATCCTTGAATGAAAATTACAGTGGTGCTATCAGTATTTTATGACCAGCCTCCTCACTTCTTTATAAGAACACTATTCAATATTCATATTTAGAACCAAGAATTAGTTGAATTTACTCACTGTATTTAGACCAGTAAAAAGTTAAAGGGTTAGATTTGAATTATTTTATAATTATTAACATTTTAAATGTTGCCATCTGTGGTGAAAATTAAGAATTGTCTAATCCAGCTGATTAAAAAGCATAAATAAAAAGCTAGAATTAAATATTCTCATAAGATTAACATTGAACTAGTGCACTTGTTTTAAAAAATTTGACAATAAATGGAGGAAAATAAAGTATTGATGGTAGGATCACCTTTTTTTATTGCTGCAGGAAGCGTCCTTTTTACATTCTGAATGTCCAAATAAGTATATCTGTTTGTTTACACAAAATAAAAACAATAACACACTTCTGCAAAAATATTCTATGACCATCTGATTCTATTTAACCAATCAGCATAATCCTTGAATGAAAATTACAGTGGTGTTATCAGTATTTTATGACCAGCCTCCTCACTTCTTCATAAGAACACTATTTAATATTCATATTTAGAACCAAGAATTAGTTGAATTTACTTACTGTATTTAGGCCAGTAAAAAGTTAAAGGGTTAGATTTGAATGATTTTATAATTATTAACATTTTAAATGTTGCCATCTGTGGTAAAAATTAACAATTGTCTAATCCAGCTGACTAATAAGCATAAATAAAAACCTAAAATTAAATATTCTCATACGATTAACATTGAACTAGTGCACTTGTTGCTTGATATCGAGCAATTTAGTTAAGGTATTTTTTATGTTTACACTTTTTCATTAGTTTGTTAACCAGCGCATCCTAAAAAATTCAAAATTATAACCTATTTGGTACGAATATACAGATATTTTCAGTGGTATACTGTGTTTACCCGTTACAGCTGGTAACATGAAATCTTTTTTTAATTTCCTTCTCAATTTTAATCAAATGGAGAAATTTAGGACTTAAAGGGCGTCTAGGATCCTTCTGTTTGAATAAATTTCCATCAATTTACTATATAAAGAATTTCTTGCCGGGCCCTATTGAATGACACTAAAATGATTAAAATTGGTTGAAAACTGTAGGAGGAGTTCCTTGTACAAAAAACTGTGTCGCGTATTAAATATGTATATGAATAAATAATTCCTTTAATATGAGGCAGAGCCTTTTTGACAAACCTTCAGCAGTTAAAAATAGTTCTAATTGCACTATCTAAGAGTAATAAAAATTTTCATATAATGTATTAAAGCTCTTGTCCCTTGAAAAGAGATAAAGATTGGTATTTTAGCACAACTTGGTTAGTTTGACGTACTATGGGGCGAAGCCCTAAGGTTGCTAAGGCAATTAAAGTTGCAATAAACATTTACACAACTCTAGTCTATGCCATGAAAAACATTTATACCATTAGGTAAAGTCGTTATCCTGTGAAAAGAGGACAAAATAGGATCCATGAGCGTTACAGACAAAGAGAGAGAGAGACAGAGGAAAAGAAATTTAAATCACACCTCTTTTGGATTCTGCGATGCATGAAAAGTAAATACCAACGTCGCAGCAGACCTGCATACTCAGCTAATTTCTAAAGTAAAAAATAACAAAAAATTTTGAGATTTTAAGCAATATGCAAAATAAATCAAATTTTATTAATATACTTGAATTTGAATACAAAAGGTATTTAAGGACACAGAAGAACTTCTTTAAAGTCTATAAATAACTTTATCTTTTGACATTACCAGTTACCCAAGGTACGTGCAAACGGGTTTTTAATTAAAAAGATATAAAAACAAACCTTTGTTTACTTTGAAAGGTTTAGCAGCAGTTTGTAATATTATGTGTTGTGTTTTAAAAGGTTTTAGGCTTATAAACTGTGTATTCACTATAGGAAACTGGTATTTAAAGTAAAAAAATAAAAAAACTCTGCTTTAAAGTTACATAAAATAAATCTAAAACAAGACTGGATATGTTTTCTAGTACAACATATTTTTTTTAACTTTGCCTAATATTTCTACTTGGTGTTTCATTAAATAAATATATCCAAACCCTCTACAATCTCAATATATCATATTCGTACAATAAATATACCATACCCTCTACGTTAAAGCCCCGCAAACAAAAGAGCTTCCGAACAACTCAATCTTACTTTTATAAACTCCCCACCCGTGTATATCCCCACTTTTCTATGTCGAGCCAACGGGTGGAAACTTACTTAACACATTACAACCCCTCTGCGTCTGCCTTGATTCATACCAGGTGGAACCCATGTACACCGCGACAGATGTCTGTTTGTTTCTCAACTCATCGATTCAACAATAACTATTTATGCTCTTTGTATAATTCTAAAGGAATTAAAAATGTTTTTTATATTGTTGCAAAATGACCACTTTTGGTCAATTTATAAAAATGTGGTTTAATTAATCACGTTAACCCAATAAAAATTTATTAAATTACTGGTGTAGTTTGGATTATTATTGGAGAGAGGTATGGAGAGGCATGAAAGTACAGGAAATGCTTTATAGACGAATTGAGTTTTTAATCATAGCCTAGATTAAATTTTTCCTTTTAACTGGTAGTTAATTATTATTAAAATTTTCATATTTTTACATTTCATATGATTTCATCTATGAATTCTAAAGTCCAACCGTAGTATAGGTTTTATTTATAAATTTAATATGATTATTGTTTTGGTTCTAATTATATTTGTAAAGTAATAACAAAAGGGGTATGATATATATGTTATAGTAATTTTGTTTTACTCGCAAAAATGTTTTAAGTTCCTAGCTAGTTGATTTTTGTTAACCAAACCGACTATTGATCTGAATACGAGTATTACATAATGTTTACACAAACATTTCCTAGTATCATATAACCACAACCATACTTAACTTATTTTTGGTTAAAAATAAATAATGGAAAAAAACCCACAGGACATTTAAATCTTGGTAAAAATAAGGTAAAATTGACTAAAATAAAGCGAATTTAGCTTAATTTGGCTTTAAAGAAGCCTGTATTCTAGGAATATCATGGTATTTGTTTAGTTTTTATTATTATTTTTAAATGATAGGTGGTATTTAATTATTATTTATGCCCAATTTGCCTCATTTACTCGTATAACCATAAAAATAAGGATTCCAGCTTACGTTTACAATACATTCTAATTATTTTGTGCCTTATAACTTTAAATTCCATCTTAGTTTCTATAAAAAATAATGCTACAAACGGTTGTGTCATATGTTTAGACAATGGGCGTATTCGGATTTTAAATGAAGTGTTTTCTGTACTATGTTGTGTTTTAAAATAATTTTAAAGTTCTTTACACTTCATTTTGCTCTTGTCAAGGTAATCTATAGTTCTCTAGGCAATCTTAGACGCTCAAAAAAAGCTTACACAATCATATAACCAACCTAAAAAAAGACGTGGTGTTCTGTATCTAATAGGCCACACTAAGGAAGACTAGAGTATGATTCATTGTGGACGTAGTAGCGCACTCTACCATGAGAGCGCTCACAAGACAATAATCTATTAGTTAGATTAAATTATGACTTTGTTGCAGATGGTCACCAGCAAAGAATCTCTCTCTTGTCCTCATACTGCACTCACACACCATACATAACCTATGACAGTTTCCATTACTGTACCAATTCTCACAATTATTAATGTAGGAACACTTTTTACATCCGCGTACTTTAGTGCTCATTTTGGAACCGAAGTAAACAAATTGGAAAAAAGCAGGATACTATGACGAAGTTTATATAACTTAGTTTATTTTTGTAAATATATGATTCAATCAAATATCTTCATCAGAATAACATTAAATTGTGAAAGCCCGTACGACAAAGTGTGAACAATAACAGGCTTTAGTAACTTAAAATAACGATTTTTTTAAGAAAAGCTTTTTATTGATACCAAATAAGATGGGTAACCAATGTTTAAAATGGCGTTTTAACAACACAATACTAAATACGAAATTCAATATCTCCCTCTCTCTCGCACTGTGTTTGGGCCTACTCCTCTGGCGCTATCTCTATTTGGTATTGACTGGCAACAACTTGTTATTTAAATTTAGACAGTCTTCTTTGCATTTTAGAGAGGGCCTTAAAATCTACATTAGACCAATCTTTTCTAACAATAAATGATTGACTATAACACAACTCATGTTATAAATTTTTATTGGTTTACACTTAAGAGTCGTTTTTAATCATTTATAATATCAGGTCTTGTATTAATTTTTATTCAATTGTATTTAAGCTACTTTGGTTATTGTTAACTGTTATATTCTTATAAATAGCAAAGCCAAAATATGGGCAAAAGCTTTTTCTATTTTGCTCCTTATTTTACTTAATTGTTTTTATATATTAGTGTGAATTAGTAGCATACCCCATTTATGTCCAATTTCCCGTGGTGCCGGCGGCGCGGTGCTGATGCATGGCCCAGTTGCAATGGGGTCAGTAGTAGGTCTATGATGTAATGTATAAAAGTTATGGAGAAAGTAGCGACCAAGGCCAGGGTTGAGGGGCAATGCCCGGCGACGTACACGACACAACAATGAGCTTCCATTCATTGGATGAAGTAAACCATTACTCTAAAATTGATTTATAAAATATTACCAAGGACCACAAAATATTAGAGATTCTATGCATACATAATACTTTCAGTCTAAGTATATAAGTATATATTTAAGCATTTGGATTATGAAATCAGTATATTTAAAACAGTAACGTCATCTTTACAGTTGAATGACAAAAAATAAACAAATTAAATCTTTTATCCTCTAAAGCCAAGCCAAACCGTTATTTAAGAAATCCTCCACCCTTACCTACATTGAATAGTACAAAAAAGTAAGCCTGAAACAATTAACAATTTTTTTAAACAGTGTTTTAATACAGTTTAGGAATATTTTTTAAGTTTTTGGTGTCGTTAGATAGGGTTTGGTTTGTAGTTGTTTCCGAAAAAAAATTATGAGAAGTGGACTGAAAATAAAGGCGCAATCCACCATTGAAATCTCAAAAATTCCCATTCAAATAACATTGGGATTGAAAAAAGTATTTTAAACAGTTTTTAATAATCAGCTGTAAATATGTTTAGTTTTGGTGATTTAAAAGATTCACAATATTGTATTGGTCGGATGCGTGTGTGTGTGTGTGTGTGTGTGTGTGTGTGTGTGTGTGTGTGTGTGTGTGTGTGTGTGTGTGTGTGTGTGTGTGTGTGTGTACCTAATTGGTAATTATGGCCTTTCATTCCACCGAGCACCGAGACACCACCGTATGACCTTTTTTAAGCTAAATGAATAAATGACGTCGTGGCATGTCTTTTTTTCTAATGAAAGAATCTAAATCCGGTTAAAAACGCAATTTATGCCATTTAGATGTGTCTAACTAAGCCACACTAAAAATGCTTTCCTGACCATAAGTACAATACGTGTTTCCTTGTTATTAATTGTGTCAAAATTTCATCCGAATTCAAATGGTAAAGTTATTTCTAGAATAGGTATTTGCACTAATGGGTTTGACACAGTTAAGACAAAATTTACTATTCATGTGTTCTTCTGTTAATATCCACTTTTTATTAAACAAAGAAAACTAGGTTTTGACACAGTAGAGACAACATTTACTATTCATGTGTTTTACCGAATTTTCCGAATTGGGATATGTTAATATTTCAATCATTAACCAATATTTTTTCGATGAAACTTAGAATTCAGCTTCATTTGGTTGAGATTCATCCATTTATGATTAAAAAAACCTTGGTTTTTCTTGGTTGGCTTATCATGGCAGCAAACCTGTATACTCTTTTCCCATATAAATGATATGGAGAATAGGCAAGCTTCTTTAGCAATGGACAGATATTGATGAAACTTAGTATATGGCTTCATATGCTCGAAATAAATTTTTTTATGATAATAACCTACTTTTAGTATTCTCCATGGCAGTATAACTGCATACTATCCCTATATTTATCATAAGGAGAATAGACATTTATTTCCCTATTTATGAGCATGTGATTTTATTTCGTTTACAGTTTTATGTGGTAAAAACTAATATTTCTAATTTGGAAATTTGCTGACTACGCAGGTCTGCTGCGACGGACGTATTTTTTCCATTAATATCCACTTTAATGTCTTTTATTAAACAAAGAAATGAATCATACTCTAGTCTACCATTGTGTGTTTTTTTAGGTTGGTTATATGATTGTGTAAGCTTTTTTTGAGCGTCTAAGATTGCCTAGAGAACTATAGATTACCTTGACAAGAGCAAAATGAAGTGTAAAGAACTTTAAAATTATTTTAAAACACAACATAGTACAGAAAACACTTCATTTAAAATCCGAATACGCCCATTGTCTAAACATATGACACAACCGTTTGTAGCATTATTTTTTATAGAAACTGAGATGGAATTTAAAGTTATAAGGCACAAAATAATTAGAATGTATTGTAAACGTAAGCTGGAATCCTTATTTTTTATGGTTATACGAGTAAATGAGGCAAATTGGGCATAAATAATAATTAAATACCACCTATCATTTAAAAATAATAATAAAAACTAAACAAATACCATGATATTCCTAGAATACAGGCTTCTTTAAAGCCAAATTAAGCTAAATTCGCTTTATTTTAGTCAATTTTACCTTATTTTTACCAAGATTTAAATGTCCTGTGGGTTTTTTCCATTATTTATTTTTAACCAAAAATAAGTTAAGTATGGTTGTGGTTATATGATACTAGGAAATGTTTGTGTAAACATTATGTAATACTCGTATTCAGATCAATAGTCGGTTTGGTTAACAAAAATCAACTAGCTAGGAACTTAAAACATTTTTGCGAGTAAAACAAAATTACTATAACATATATATCATACCCCTTTTGTTATTACTTTACAAATATAATTGGAACCAAAACAATAATCATATTAAATTTATAAATAAAACCTATACTACGGTTGGACTTTAGAATTCATAGATGAAATCATATGAAATGTAAAAATATGAAAATTTTAATAATAATTAACTACCAGTTAAAAGGAAAAATTTAATCTAGGCTATGATTAAAAACTCAATTCGTCTATAAAGCATTTCCTGTACTTTCATGCCTCTCCATACCTCTCTCCAATAATAATCCAAACTACACCAGTAATTTAATAAATTTTTATTGGGTTAACGTGATTAATTAAACCACATTTTTATAAATTGACCAAAAGTGGTCATTTTGCAACAATATAAAAAACATTTTTAATTCCTTTAGAATTATACAAAGAGCATAAATAGTTATTGTTGAATCGATGAGTTGAGAAACAAACAGACATCTGTCGCGGTGTACATGGGTTCCACCTGGTATGAATCAAGGAAGACGCAGAGGGGTTGTAATGTGTTAAGTAAGTTTCCACCCGTTGGCTCGACATAGAAAAGTGGGGATATACACGGGTGGGGAGTTTATAAAAGTAAGATTGAGTTGTTCGGAAGCTCTTTTGTTTGCGGGGCTTTAACGTAGAGGGTATGGTATATTTATTGTACGAATATGATATATTGAGATTGTAGAGGGTATGGATATATTTATTTAATGAAACACCAAGTAGAAATATTAGGCAAAGTTAAAAAAAAATATGTTGTACTAGAAAACATATCCAGTCTTGTTTTAGATTTATTTGATGTAACTTTAAAGCAGAGTTTTTTTATTTTTTTACTTTAAATACCAGTTTCCTATAGTGAATACACAGTTTATAAGCCTAAAACCTTTTAAAACACAACACATATTACAAACTGCTGCTAAACCTTTCAAAGTAAACAAAGGTTTGTTTTTATATCTTTTTAATTAAAAACCCGTTTACACGTACCTTGGGTAACTGGTAATGTCAAAAGATAAAGTTATTTATAGACTTTAAAGAAGTTCTTCTGTGTCCTTAAATACCTTTTGTATTCAAATTCAAGTATATTAATAAAATTTGATTTTTTTTGCATATTGCTTAAAATCTCAAAATTTTTTGTTATTTTTTACTTTAGAAATTAGCTGAGTATGCAGGTCTGCTGCGACGTTGGTATTTACTTTTCATGCATCGCAGAATCCAAAAGAGGTGTGATCTAAATTTCTTTTCCTCTGTCTCTCTCTCTCTCTTTGTCTGTAACGCTCATGGATTATATTTTGTCCTCTTTTCACAGGATAACGACTTTACCTAATGGTATAAATGTTTTTCATGGCATAGACTAGAGTTGTGTAAATGTTTATTGCAACTTTAATTGCCTTAGCAACCTTAGGGCTTCGCCCCATAGTACGTCAAAATAACCAAGTTGTGCTAAAATACCAATCTTTATCTCTTTTCAAGGGACAAGAGCTTTAATACATTATATGAAAATTTTTATTACTCTTAGATAGTGCAATTAGAACTATTTTTAACTGCTGAAGGTTTGTCAAAAAGGCTCTGCCTCATATTAAAGGAATTATTTATTCATATACATATTTAATACGCGACACAGTTTTTTGTACAAGGAACTCCTCCTACAGTTTTCAACCAATTTTAATCATTTTAGTGTCATTCAATAGGGCCCGGCAAGAAATTCTTTATATAGTAAATTGATGGAAATTTATTCAAACAGAAGGATCCTAGACGCCCTTAAAGTCCTAAATTTCTCCATTTGATTAAAATTGAGAAGGAAATTAAAAAAAGATTTCATGTTACCAGCTGTAACGGGTAAACACAGTATACCACTGAAAATATCTGTATATTCGTACCAAATAGGTTATAATTTTGAATTTTTTAGGATGCGCTGGTTAACAAACTAATGAAAAAGTGTAAACATAAAAAATACCTTAACTAAATTGCTCGATATCAAGCAACAAGTGCACTAGTTCAATGTTAATCGTATGAGAATATTTAATTTTAGATTTTTATTTATGCTTATTAGTCAGCTGGATTAGACAATTGTTAATTTTTACCACAGATGGCAACATTTAAAATGTTAATAATTATAAAATCATTCAAATCTAACCCTTTAACTTTTTACTGGCCTAAATACAGTAAGTAAATTCAACTAATTCTTGGTTCTAAATATGAATATTAAATAGTGTTCTTATGAAGAAGTGAGGAGGCTGGTCATAAAATACTGATAACACCACTGTAATTTTCATTCAAGGATTATGCTGATTGGTTAAATAGAATCAGATGGTCTTAGAATATTTTTGCAGAAGTGTGTTATTGTTTTTATTTTGTGTAAACAAACAGATATACTTATTTAGACATTCAGAATGTAAAAAGGACGCATCCTGCAGCAATAAAAAAAGGTGATCCTACCATCAATGCTTTATTTTCCTCCATTTATTGTCAAATTTTTTAAAACAAGTGCACTAGTTCAATGTTAATCTTATGAGAATATTTAATTCTAGCTTTTTATTTATGCTTTTTAATCAGCTGGATTAGACAATTCTTAATTTTCACCACAGATGGCAACATTTAAAATGTTAATAATTATAAAATAATTCAAATCTAACCCTTTAACTTTTTACTGGTCTAAATACAGTGAGTAAATTCAACTAATTCTTGGTTCTAAATATGAATATTGAATAGTGTTCTTATGAAGAAGTGAGGAGGCTGGTCATAAAATACTGATAGCACCACTGCAATTTTCATTCAAGGATTATGCTGATTGGTTAAATAGAATCAGATGGTCTTAGAATATTTTGGCAGAAGTTTGTTATTGTTTTTATTTTGTGTAAACAAACAGATATACTTATTTGGACATTCAGAATGTAAAAAGGACGCTTCCTGCTGCAATAAAAAGAGGTAATCCTACCATCAATGCTTTATTTTCCTCCATTTATTGTCAAATTTTTTAACAACAGATTTCCCTATTTATTCGGTTTTGTATACATTGGCAATACATGAGGTTTTAGGTAAGAAGGTAAAATCTAAAGACATATATTGAATTAATTAGACCTAATATCTACATTGGTACGGTGCCTATACATTACTAACGGGTGCTGCGTTGTTTTGCTTGGTTTGCATATTTAATTTAGATTTAATGTTTCCCATGTCTGTACATATCTTTCATGGGTAGAACACGATATGCAGGGGTGGGGTATATTGGATTTGGCATGTAGCTATTGTCACATCCTATTAATTATTCGATATTAGGTTTTTTATTTAATAATCTATAGTATTTTTGAAACATCTGAATTTTCTTAAATTGTTTATGAGTTTATACTCATAGAACTATAAAATAAATCGCTATACGAATATAAATGTTAAATCAAACAGCAAAAAAAAAAAACATTCATGGTAATAACTTCCAAACCAAATGAAATGGATGTAACAAGATTTTAACAAATGTGGCTTTAAACACGAGCTATTAAATAGGGGAGCTATTAAACAGGGACCTATTAGACATAAAACTTAATTTAAAATAACCTAACTGATGGTGATATATTCAATTTCTGAAAGCATTGTTATAATTTGTTTAATAAACTTTACACACTACCCGTGCAAAGAGCGGGTATACAGCTAGTCATAAATTGAAATTCTAAAAGTTTTAACATTAGTCTTATGGATTTTAATACCGAAATAAAATAATTCATAAAAACAGTTAAATTAATTGTCAAAAAACCATATACTCCATTATAAACATGTGTCTTTCACTTTTAATCAGTAAATGAATTAATAAATAGTATTATATTAGAAAATAGTTCATTCCTTTTTAATAGTAGTCTTTATTGGTGATCATGTATATTTAGTTTAATTTTATTAAAAGGATACAACAAATGAATAATTTGTACAATCGCAAATATTTAATTTTATAATAAAATATTTAACACCAAATTATAAAGCCAGCTGTTACCAGCAGAGGTATAATAAAAATTTTACTTATACCATTATACAACACCCTTAGCCCTACATTAAGACTCCTTAACAAGCTCATCTTAAAGGTAAATAAGCAGAGCTAATGAGCTCGTCTTCAACTAAACAATCCTTTTTAAGCTTAGAATTTTTAAAGTACAATCTGTCACTGATATTACTATTGCTACAATAAATCATACACATTTACCAGGCAAATTTTTGTACTATTATCCTTGTAAATTAATTTAAGTAAAATATACGGTCAGTTATTACCAGTAACTTTTTACAAATTTTAGTATTTTTTTTATTATTGTTTATTAAATCTATACTATACAAGCAATGTCTGAAGGGATGTGTATTTTACAATCTCAAAATATGGCAGGTAGATTTTACTAATACTTTACCTTTAAAAGTGTTTTTGCCCCAAAATTAGTTTAGAAACAGGCTCAATCCCAGGAAAAATTAAATTTGTTCTAAATTTAAGTTTAAAAATCGTAATTTTTTACATTAGTCTTATGTGCTGCTATTTTGGTAACAAAATAACAATGAAAATTGCACAAAAATAAAGAAACTATAATATGTTAAGCCTATACCCTCTTTTTTAAAACAGCCATTAACTGTAAAAAGGCATAGTTGGTTGTTCATAGAAATTTAACCCTTTCAACTGTGGCATTTATTTTATTTCCGCCCACATTTCGGTCATAAAAGTTGGGCTGATCAAGCAACTTTGAATTTTCTCTGTTGTTGAGCGCGCCGACAACAGCCAATACCACCGATAATTCAGTATTGCTGCGAAGTTGCATGACAAACTTGCAGGCACTCCAAAAAGTCCACTAACCAGCTTTTACCCGTGACCACCAAATCACTACCTCTTATCTGCCACCGACCTTTGTATTCGACCAATCAGCTGATTGTCCTGTGCCTTATCCTTTTTAGCCAGACTGTCCGTCTTGTCTGGGTGATCGCAGAGTGAATTTGAAGTGCTGGCTGCCAGTTATTCTACCCTCCAACTTCGTTGAATTTCAAGGCTGACTTTGAATATTAAAGTAGCCAAGGTGAGCGAATACCATGATTTAATTTTGTTAGGTGTTTGAAACAATTTCAAGTTGTTAAATTTAATTTCGTAACCTTAAAGATTTTATAAAATATTGGAGCTCAATCGATTTAACCATGCCTTTGGTTTGCAGAACATCATTGTCTAATTTAATTTGGAGACTTATGGTAAAATAATAAATTTAGTAATATTCTATTTCTGTTTTTACGACACAGTTCTTAAACCCTTATAAAATAATTAACTAACTTCTACCACTAGCGGTAATTTTTAAAAAATTTACAAAAATTTATTAACTATTTCTTTTCCCCTACTAGAACCGTTCGCGACGCTGCCGCCCCGACAAAGAACTGAAATCTTTAAAGTTCTTCCCTTTTATCTCATTCTCTTAGGGGAGGGGGTTGGAGGGGGGAAGGGGGGGGGGGGTTCACACTACCCTATATAAGCAGCATCGGTACCTCGCGCGTGCGCCATTATAATGGTGATAGGGCGACAGTAAACATCTATCCGTAAGTCTCTAAGACTATCAAACATTTTTTTTTTTTAACTTACTCTTGTTACTCTAACATATGTTTGCGCTTATTATGCTAATTAGTCTCTATATATTCAGACACACTCGCGGGCACCAATCATATACTTGCTGAATTTTGGAGAGTACACATCTCCCCTTTAAATATTATTATGGCTTCGCACACTTTACATTTAAAACTTTTACGCACGAAACACATTTTACAGAAACAATCTAACTCCACAATTTCAAAACCGCGTACTACATTAGGTAAGCTTAAGAAATACTTCAGTTTTCACCCATTGTACTTTGCAAGACCTAACCTTTGCAATACTTCTTCTACTGATCCCATTTTACACTCTGTCTTAACTGAAATGCTGAAATATCAAAATTTCAATCTTGTTACACCTATTGACGATCCTATCCAATTATTCTTATTCACTATATTACCAGGTTTATATGATTATTCTTCCTCAGACACATGTCTTGTTCTGTTCTATCAACTTGCACTGTAACCACCTAGGACCTCTCCTTTTTTCCAATTATGGACACACAGCGGGATTCACCCATACAGAGTAATAAAATAACTATTACTGCTACAAATAATCTCAAAGCAATTCTCCAATCACTGATGAGTTTTTATTAAATAAATATATTTTTAAAAACCCCCTCTGGATGACCTTGACCCACTTCCAAAACCCACCCATCACTGTCAAAAAACCCCAGCCCCTACAACCGTTACAACTGCGTGACCTTGACCTGAGCCAGGAGTGCCCAAACCCCACTACTCGTATCATCTCTAGAACCAATATAATCTAAACATATTTTTATTGTTAGTATTTGCTATTGTTGTTCATGAACAATGTCTAATTATACTTTTAAATAATTGTTGTATATATTTTGATATTAAATAAGAAGTATAATTATTTACATATCATTTAAAATCCCTTATAAATAAGAACAACGAGCTAATGTTTAAAAAGTTTATCGAAACAGATGATAACTTTATCTTTCACAAAATCGCGTTTTTAATACATTATTGCTTAATAAAACTGTTAGAAGAAAAATATTTATTTGACTACAGTTTTTCTAAAATGCATGTTATGGGCGTTCTATATAACTTAATATTTGTGACAATATATCACTAATTAAGGGTGCGCTCTACCCATCTGCCGCGCGCGGATGCAAGGGTTTAGAATCTCCGTGTTTGTCGCCCCAGTTGTAAACCGATTAAAAATATTTTGTTGTCATTCTTTTCGTAATATAATGTTGTACTCCGCTATCGTCATAAAATTTCGATAATAATTTAAATTACTAAGCAGGGTGTTTGCTAATAATGTTGAAATAAGTGTTTTTGTATCAAGTTTTAACGCATTAAAAACAATTTTTTTAAGAAAAAATAAGACGATACTTGAGTACAACATAATCTTAAGAACAAGAATCATCAATAAGATTGGTAAAAAGTTTATAGAAAATGATGCAAGAAAAGAGATGCGAAAGGCCTGCAATTTAAAAAAACATCGTTATTAGACCATCGATCGATTTCGCACTGAAACCAAAAAAGAGATTTGCCTTCAATTCGTTGCTTATTCGTGTTAATTATTGTTAGGCTACATTTACTGTTTAACAATACTGTATCAATATTTAAAGTCAACTGAAGAATAACAATTTAATATGTCGTATGCATATGCAGTTTTTGTTCATTATAAAATATTACCTTGACTGTTTATCAGTATCAATATTTACAGTCAACTATACAAGAAAAAAATAACCTAACCTAACCTAACCTAACCTAACCTGACCTAACCTAACCTAACCTAACCTAACCTAACCAAACAACACATGTTAATTTTTGTCCCCTGTTGATTTGCGCCATTTTACCCAATATAAACCCGCTTTTCGTCATAGTGATAAACATTTCTATTTATTTACAGGGCTTTTCCCACAGTTTAAATAACAACATACCGTACCTAACATTTATATTTAATTCGGAATGAATTAGTAACAGCGTGGCAGCAAAACATGGAGAACAGGCCACCCGACTGGCTATCGGCGCACCTCGACCCTGCCCCTCCGAGGGTCGACGGTAATCCGCTGTGGAATGCCCTGACCATCGGGGCACCTCGACATCTCCCATGTTTAAAAACCGTGACGGATGCTCAGCACCCATTTCTGGATAAATACACTTTCAATAGTGTTCATCATACACCATACTTCATTCAAATATTTGATTACCTTGTTTGTCCATGAGCTGAATTAGTATTTTTCTCCTGTTTTAATTTTTAGGGTCAAAAAATTTGAACACTCTCCCTTTAAGTACAGTGTCTTCACTCACTGTACAAAATTCGGATCTCCTAATAGATACACGTGACTTATTTCGTAAAAAAGTAAAATTGTTTTAATCCATGTAAATTTTATAGAGCAATTTCCCCGTTATTTCTCATTTTTTTGGAAGATTTTGGGCATGCTTCTGTTTTCCCTAGTCTTTGGAACAAACGTCTTTAATTGAAAATCTATCGATAATATCATTCTACAATTTGTGAAACACAAAAAATATATATAGTGTAATTTTCCAGAATACCAACACTTTGTTGGCTGCCACACTATAAGTTTGGATTAATGTTAATTTAATTTAAATTCTATGGGTTTAGTTTATTCTCTTTTTAAAATCAAACTAAACACATAATTTAATGTAAACAAAAAAACCTTTTCTTGAACCATAACTCATCGCTCATTGCACCCGTTTCAAGATCAAATTTTATTTTACCATTTATTTGCATACATAGGCCTACGCTGGATTATAAAGTTTTCTTTCATTTAAATGTTGATGTAAAAATCACTTGTAAATTTTTAATAGTTTGTAATATTAAAGTAACACTCCTATTGAATTTTGTAGTCATTCGACGCAAAAAACTATTTTATTATAGTATTGCCACTTTAGGTGATTAGTATAATATAAATCATCTTTACTCATTGTATTCCACCCGGCTTTCTTTTTAAAATTAACCAAAACACATGTTCTAATTTACACAAAGCAGACGTTTTTCGATTCCCCATGCTATTGTTATGGAGGACGTTTTACGTTATTCCTCATTTCCTGGTAACACTACGGACATCACGATAATTTCCCTCGTACATGGAACCAAGACCTTTAATTTGAGACCCCTCCTATCTTCCTGCGATTTGTAGAACGCTCACAATTTTGCTCAAGAAATTTCGCTTACAGAATTATACATACTAGAGATCGCCTCCTGATCGAAATTCGATCAAAATTCCAGTTGATCTGGCCCCAAGAAGCTAAAAACATTTAAGGTCTAAAACATCTGTTCTTTCTAATTACCTAGCAGTTGTTTTTACAACAGCTGTCTAATGATTCTTCTTTCAATTCAATTTCACCTATTCAATTCTTCTTTCTCCATAAGATTAACATTGGAACTTTTAAAGCCTGTGGGGCGTAGCCCTGGAGTCTTATGTGAATTAGAATGTGATTATGCTCATCTATAGGACTATACCTTTCTAACGGCATGCTCGGATTTATCCTACGATGAACACAAGCTGAGAAAAAAGGAGGAAATGAAACATGCTTGCGTATTAATATATAGCTAGATAGATTATTACCAGCACCAGCTAGAACATAAAGCCGAAGCGCTACCCCTTTTTTGTAGTTTATAGAAAGATTTAAGGGGTTTACAAAAAAGAATGTAACAAATATATCCAGAGTATTCAGAAAATAAAACCAGTACACCAAAATGGCAATACGTGGACTTCCCATTAGAGATCAAATTCATCTTCCAAATTGAAAATGTATAGCCTATGTGAATTTACCTCACTGTATATTATCTTATTGTATAGTTTTTTATTTTTATTTGCGTAGTCTATCTGTCTGAACAACTTTGTAGTGAAGCTTATTTGAGTTGATTTCAATCAAATCCTGTTCTCATCAAATCTTGAATTTAATTTAATCAAGTACTGAATAACAGCACCATCTCGTACAATGCTAATCAAGACGTTACAATTTGTTTCTATTTACGTTTCTGTATAAAAATTTTGCAGGGAAGTTTTTTTTTTTATTTGTATTTATTGTTTTACGTCATGAAATTGCTATTTTATTAGCAAATTAAAAATTGAAATCATTTTTGTAAATTAGTCCCATTTTGTATAATATGTTACTTATGTATTTGACTATGTGTTTATTTTGTAGGTTACACAATTAATTTGCTTTTTTATTTTGTATGTAAATAAATTATAAATATTTTTAAATTTGCCTTGTTATGTTTTATCCTTGGTAAGAGGTATTTTATTTATAATTTTAATACTACTTTATAATTAATTAACCTATTTAAATGTACGTTATAAAATAAAATCGTACATTGAAATAATTTAACTGTTTATTTTTAGGTTACAGTCAATTTTGACTTCTGAAATTTAAACTAACAGTTTGTTTTAAAATGATATCTAAAATTAAAACTATAAAAGTTTGTTTTGAAATTATATGAAACATTATAAAGAACAATGCCCTATTCTAAATAAAGTGATTATGATAGTACAATCTTTTGTTTAGCGACAGTATATGGATGTTATGGAAGTTCTGATAGTTCCAAAAATAAACATTGCCGTGCAATCCGTCACTCAGAGTCGCGTGTTGAATTCCTCATACCCGCCGCACGGCTGTCGAGCCTCCCCCGTTGCGGGACAGACAGTGCCAGTGATGCGAGATAATTTTTACAACCCCGAAAACCGGGTCTGCGCCGGCCGCTCTGTTGTGCTGGCGTGTGGTCAGTGTCATTCTTTAGAAATCTTTCGGGGTTGGTTGGGGGAGGGGGAGACCAGGGACACAACGCATGATCCTGATTTCACATTTTTTGTGCCTTCCGATATCTTGGCTCGGGCGTCGGTAACTCGGGCAATCTTCCTGCAAAATTACCGACATTTCGACGAGCCCATTTCGTTTTGCCGAACGGCCCCCTTAAGTAACAAAATTTCAAATAGCGTATAGCGTCAGTTCACAGTCTCGCTCGAAGATTTTGACGCCGAAGTATAGCGCACCCTCAAAACTTCCCATCCGTGTCCAAACCAATATAGATCACTCAGAGATAGTTAAGAATACGTTGAATGAAATCAGCTTAAAATAAATGTAATAGGCCGTATGCAGAAAGTAATATTAAATTTAAGAAAGAGGTAGCTAAAATGTTAACATCCAGAACACAAATTTAGTTGCATTAAATGGATGAAATGTTAACAGCCAGAACACAAAAATGCTCAGAACACAAATTTAGTTGCATTAAATGCATGTATGATGTTTAAAACCTATGGGATTATAATAAAAACTAATGAACCAAATTTTAAAAAAATGCATTATACACACGGACTATTCCACTTAATACCTCGGAGTAAATAATTGTGCTGACTTGAGTGTTTTTAGCTATTTCAGGTATTTTCAAATTATTTCAGGGGATAACATGTATTTTTAGATTATGTTGAACATATTTTACCAACAAAAAATTTTAAATTTAAATTATTGTAGGAACGAGCAAAGTAGATATTAACTTATAATGTATTATGGTTTCATGGCAGACATCTGTATCTGCAGTGTTACTTCAAGCACCAATAGAATCACGTTGACGTCACTCATCAATTTTAACGTCTATATGACAGCGGAAGAATGTGGACTCTCCTGTAACCCAGCTAGCTGCGATGTGGTTTGTATATAGTCTAGATATTCCACGGATTTACCGCCAGTTAGCGCCAATTAAATTTTCGCAATTGGATTTTAACGTTTATCTAACTAAGCAGAGATACAATAAATTAAATTAAGGATATAAATAAAAATTAAATGTGTACCAAGTGTCTACAAGACTAGCTATTCATATTCGCATTCTAAACATAAAAATAAATCGAAAAAATTCAAAAAATTGTTTCTAGATTTCAGTTTTGTTAAGCCGCTATCTGCAATTTACTAGTTTTTTTAGACATAATACATTTTAATTCTGTAACGGATTGTTTTATTAAGTTCATATTTGGCATAGATCTTTCTGATATAAATGTCTATTTGAAATAGACATGATATTTGGAGAATTCGATAAAGCAGCATGTAGCAGATTCATGACCCTCCAAAGCATTGATGCACTTATTGATGAAACTAACCAAGGCTTGTTTGGTTGATTTTTTTCTTTTTTTATCCCAACTGAGATTTGCAGAGAAGTTTATTTGTTTCTGGACTCATTGAACAAAAGCCCCAAGCTGTTTTTGAGAGATTACAAGATGTCTCTATTTTGGATTTTGATAAAAAATGATTTTGTTTGCAAAATTGTCTTTCTGCATTCGTTTTTGTATTCCTCACCTTCTAGTTTAGCCTAAGTTGTTGATTTGTAAGACTGTCTTGCTAATTTTGCAGCCAACTTAAGTTTTTAATGAGCATGTCATATTTATGAATGTTATTGTAAGATATTTTTTGTATGATTTGTAAAATTATGTAAACCGTGGAAAGTAAATAAACAGCACTTAAAAATATTATGTAAATATAATAATTAAGAATTTTTATTCAAATATTATTTAAAGGGTAGGTGAGGTTATTGTACGTAAAGGGTTGATTCATAAGGTTTGTTAGGTTTGTTAAGCTAGGTTTACACATGAGAGTTTTTTCTCTCTCAGAGAGTATCGTACTCTCAGGAGGTACTCGTAGAGGTGTTTACACAACCAGCAAATTTTCCAAGATAGTTAATGCCAGACCATTTTCTGAGATTACTATCAATAACTGTCTGATATTTTTATGAGAGTAACTAGCTAACTCCCGAGAGTGAAAAATTCTCACGTGTAAACCTAGCTTTAGGCTAGTAATGCTGTGTTGTATTTTATGTTTAATACATCTTCACAAAACTTGATTACGTAACTATTTCTTATTCCAACAATGAACAGTATTACAAAAGTGGCTATTGAACTGACACTGGGTACGGACCATCGAGAAAACAAAATTTAATGTTAAGACTGTTTAGTATCTTTAGATTCACACCAAATAATAATTGACACGAAATAAACTGTAATCCATGAAACGGTGGTGACGAATTAACGTAAAAGTTCCAATCATTTTATGTACTGTTCGTGTTTTTGTGTTACATGTGTATTTTTCACCAACTACAAAGTCAACAATGACAGCTTAACGCTTAGACAACCTTGATTCTGATTCAACTAAACTACGAGAGTACGACATAATAGTGTCGAAACATACCTAGGTCTAGCTCGACGACTTTCATCTGGCTGGAAACTAGAAGGTTAATTTAAAGCACGAATTTTAATTAAGGAAAACATTTGCGAACCGGCCTAAAATTGGAAGAGTTAATTTTCAGTATTGATGAAACTGTATTAGTAGCCAATACATCGTAGAGGGAAAGGTACAAATGTACACGTTTTATATTTTAGTAATACACAATGATTCCAAAATTGATCATGTATTGTAAAAAAAAGATACTTCATTTTACGTAATAGATTGCGTATGTAAAAAATGGCAAAATATTGCTTAAAAGTTAATTATTATCTTATAATTGTTTAAAATAATATAAGAAATGGTTGTACTGCAAGCAGAAGCCCTACAGTAGACTTGAAAATACAATTTATACACATAAAAAACTATTTATAGTAGGTGCATTTTTTTATTTCAATACGACCAAAGTTAGAGGTGAACATATCATATTCATTAAAACTTAAGTAAGCGTTATTTTACTCTTGGAATTAAATGCAATACACTTAACGTTAAGCTTACATTCATTGCAGACTGGTAGTTGACGTTTATGTTATTGCCTACACAGTCATAACAACAATAATACTTGATAGTGCAACTGTTGAACTTCTGCTAACTTAATTGTTCTCTTGGTAAAGAATACTTAGATGCTAGCCTGAGGGACCATTCACCCAACACTGGAGGCAGTGAAATTTAGAAAACGGAGTCACTGAATATTATTTTAAATGTTTTCCACTAGCCTAACTGTTATGGTTATTTACTCATCTTCACCAGTAAATTCATAGTCCATTTTTATGATGAGTATTTTTCATTGAGATTTAATTTTAAAAACAAATAATTCTTTTCACCTTATCAATAACATCTCATCAAATTTTAAAAAGGTGCCTTATTTTGGAAGTCAAATAGTATATTACATTTCTTTAGTAATATTGAGTATTGAGGGTTTTTGTGTGGAAGGAGTAGGCCTATAAACTTTGATTGAAACTTTTACCTTTAACTTAACTGTCCATCATAAAAATATATTATAACTTCATTTTAAATAATATTTCATCGTGAATCAATTTTCACAGTTAAATTTAGCTTTCTACACATTAAATATAATTTCCACCATATTGAACAATTTATGGAAAAATGAAATAATTTATGACAAAACTAATAATTTGCGATGTTAAAGTGCTTAGAGGAAGAAGCTAAGACATTTTTATGCTAGGCCTTAAAGATTTAATTGAAATTTACAAAGATAATGGATGTGAAATTTAGCCCCATGTTATTCTTAAGGCAAAAAAATCCAAATTCTACCTCCAATATCTTTCAAACCAATAGGATTGCTGGTACACATTTAAATGTAAAGTTGTCTTAGAAATATGTGTAGGATTCAAAAACACCATTAAAAGTGGGGGTTTTTTATTGAAAATTAATGATTTTCCGGCCTAGGTAGGTTACTTCACGTAGATCCTGTACATTAAAATTATCATCAATGGATGGAGCGAAACCGTTTTACTTATAATGGCACAATTTGATTTTGTGAATAATTATTTGTGTAGATTTGAAAAGGGGCGTGCCGTAGATTTGAAGAGGGTATACCGTAGTATGAGGACGAAAGAGAACTTTCAGTGACTGCAATATTTAACAAATTAAGTTTATAAAAACTTAATAATAAAATTATAATATCGTACATTTTTATAGTTGTTCAGAATTAATGAACATATACTTATTTGTTTTTATTTTAATGTAAATAATTGGTGCGTAAAATCAACAATACAGCGGTATCACACACACAAAATATGATGAAAAAAAACTAAAACTACGAAAAATTTATAAAATTATAAAGTTATAAAATTGGTATACTGTGTTCTGATTATGATGTATGCTAGTTTAATTTTATTCACATTTAAAAGTATTAAGTATAAATTAAAACTTCCTAATTTGTAGGCCACTTTACAGGGTGTTGATATAAGTGTGCAATATGTTTTATAAAAACAAAACTTGAGGTACGTTGAAAATGATTTTGAATATAACAGCATTGCATATAACATAGCATATAACAAAGCATATAACAAAGCATATAACAAAGCATATAACATTGATTTTTAATTCTCTTCATTTTGGTGGTATTGAAATTTAGATTTCATCCCTCATTTTTTTTCATTTTGATGGCCATCTAAAAAAGTTATAAATACGAAGTTGTACGTCATTTTTATTTTGTACGTAATTTTTATTACCTTTATATTCTTTGCTATTTTTTTACAAACCTAATGGTTAGGGAGCTAGAGGCAATTGTAGTTCATTTTTAGTCCCATAACAATTACATTGGTCAAACTTTAATTGCTTAAACCTCCAAAACCATTTAGTCAAACAAAACAAAACATATCCTAATTAACAATGTCTTAAAATGAAATTTGAGAACACTACTTTACATTAATTTTTTTCAATTTTATAATTTATCCTCCATATTACAAAACAGATTTATTTATGCCCAAATAAAAATTTTTGTGAGCGAAATTTTATTAAAGAATCGTTTTAAGACATTTTTATTTTGAGTATTTTATTTTACTTAATGGTTTTGGAGTTAAAGACAGTTAAATTTTGTCTTATATTATTCTTAAGGAAATACCAACTAACTTGAACTGCTTTTTGCATCCTAGCCGTCAGGTTTATACTAAAATAAAAATTATAAATGCGTTTTAAAATGATGTATAAAATCAAATAATGACAAAAAGGGATGGAATTTTTAATTTAGCCGTCATATTGGAAAATGTAAATTTGAAAATAACAACAATAAAGAGAATACCAAGTTCATGTCGGTTGCTATTTAGCTTTTAATAGTACTTATACGTTTTTAATAAAAACGCTGGTACACTTATATCAATCACTCTTTTTAAATTGTAATGTTTTATTAGTAAATATTTTGAACGTGTCGTATTTCGTTTATAATGTATCATTTATTCTGACACAAATTCATCTGTAGAGTTTATTAAGATTTGTTATTGTGGTTCCAATATACAACTATACACGTTATACGAATAACTATTGCTAAAAACTTGCATACAAGCTAAACATAAAATATTGGAATGTGCACTATTTATCTAAAATAATTTAACATTTAACATAGTAACTTTTTTAGTAAAAAAATTTGTAAAAACTGAATTAAGCATTGTCAACAGCTTATAAATTAAATGAAGTACCCCTTGCTCTGTCAAGAAAGATTAATGGGAAAAGTTACGCTGTGTACAGAATATGTTTAGGGTAGAATATTCATACGAAAATACAGCATTGAAAAGCAATATAAAACCATTATAAAATTGCTATACTTTAAAGAAAATTGCAGTTTTTTAAATATGTAATACTCCACATGCTAAAACTAACAAAACCTACTACACGCATGCCTTTAACTGTAAATAAACATTGATGGGTTCATCTTAAAATATGTGTAAAATATTGTAGTTAAATTGTTGTTCAAACATACATGTTCACACACTTGATAAGGACGGGAGGACGAGTGATAAGGTTTTTCTTCCCTCTCCTTTATTCGCTTGTGAGGCAGAGGATATATTTGAGCCAGTTAGCCGTAAGGGTCGAATGCATTATTTATGGAGGCTAAGGAAACATTGTTACTTTGAAACACTCGTTTTGCTGAGAGGAAACTTAAGTAAACATCATATGTTCATCACTTACATGAAAAGAACGTTGAGGTGTAACATGGATGTTACTTAAATATTTCCAGATACAGATGTTTTTCTTTACCAGTCCAATGACTTCGTGCGTTTAACTCACAGCAGCATTAACTGAACGCACACATTTGAATATTGTTTTAGTACCTGGGAGTGACCCTGAATGCAAAGCTGGTTTTGCATGTGCGCCTTTCCAATATTAGAACAATATGGTCTCTTATGATCTGAAGTCACTCTTCAGTCAGTTAACATAATTAACACATAAATCAACACATTGTTGAGATCAACTGTACAATCCATCAGGTTTAATTATTTTTCTTCTTTACCTACAAACTGATATCTTTAGGAGGGTTTTGTAAACAGAGAGATTCTCAAGCTCAAAGAGAAGCTTGCAAAGAAAACCACAAACTAGGTTTGTTGCTTATTACTCCAAATACAAAGACTTTTAAGATGATGTATGATTTGACAAATGCCAAAACAGATTTCTGCAGACTTCAAGAGGGACATCCCTGAGAGGGTGTTTAAATTGAAACTTCTTTCGCCTCTGTCATATTATACATAATTTTAAACGTATTTACATACGGAGTAATAAGCAACAAACCCGACGTGAAAAGGTTGAGTATTAATAAAGTTATTGCATTTTTAAGCTATACCCATATGACTTTAATGGCAACTTTGTTTGGCTGCAATTTCCGTCTCGGTCATCCATTTGAAGTCTAATTTGCGTCATTCTCTACTCCACTAAGTAAGACCTTTAATTCGATACCAAACTCAACCTATGCTGCCATTTAAGAGTTTTGTCTGACTCCTCGTGGGCCGTCCCCCTTAAGGAATTCGTATTTGTATTTTAAGTCTATTTTGTGTCTATCTACGCCAGTGGCATTTTTTAACGTTTTGACGGGGAACGGTCCAAACCCCAGTCTTGTTACTATCTAACATCGACCAGTTGTTATAAAGCATCATTAATTAATAGCCCAATGACAAATGGCAACTGGATCCGGAATCGATCCTTTAAAAGCTACTAACTTTCCTCAGGATCGAACCGGCAACCTTTGGATTCAAAGGCGAGCACTATAACCACTCAGCTACCCAGCCAGTTAATAATAAAATTATATATATGAGAATAAAAAAAATATATATAGTACTTTCATATAAAGAGTATATAAAGAGTAAATATAAAGAGTGTCGAAATTTATGGCTATTTTTGATATACCAAGTCTCATTACTTTATCTATAATAGTACAAATATATTTCACCGTTCCGGGACTTTTCAACCACACTGTATAAGAAATTGATATTTTAAATTTACTGAGTACAACGGTCTACAGCTAGGGAAGTGTTCGTAACCTTATGTTCCGAAAACAGGAAGGAATATAACTTATGATATATATTTTCCCTCACATTATAACATATATATGTATAAAATATTAAATGAAAGGTTTGTTATTCGATAACTATATCAAGTTAGGTAGACAAAATTTAACAGCTCAGGAGATTCGATTTCTTCTACCACTAAATATTGAGTACATCAACATTTTTAACATTCGTCTAAATCAATTGATTAAAATTTAGTGGGAATCCAGGTTTCCTACAACTTAGAGATTTTATAATACCTTTCATTTATATAAATAAATAAAATGTACCGAACTGCAAAGTTTCAAACTGTACAAAGTTTTAAAAATGTATACTAAAACATTGTATATATATGTTTGAGATTTTAGATTACTGGTTCCTTTTTACTTCCGATAGTGAAAGATAATCGTTTAGACATGGCTTTACAGAATGCAATGCACGTGGAACACAAACTGAGAATTTTTTTCACAGTTTAAATTCCTATTATTTTTTCTTATACAGAGTGTCCCTAATGTCCATCCCCAAACTTCATAATATGGTTAAATTAGTCGTAATAAGCAAAATTGTTGATTTTCTCAAATGATTATTCACCCAGATAACCACCGTTTGTTTTTTTTCACACAATAATTTTTGGTTTGATGACGGATTATTCTAGAAAGTTCGTGCACCTTTATAATACCAATGTCCATTTCCACAACACGAATTATTTATTACCGATTTTTATTTTCAAGATTGTGGTACTTAAAAATATTAAAAAGCTCATATGTTAAAACCGGGTAAATAAAAATATATTTTACAATCCGAAACACAAAAAAGACTCAAAAACTTTTTGAAATTTAATTATCTAATTATTGATGCCATGTTTGTAAAGATAAAAAAGACTAACTGAGTAAATGTAGAAAAAGGCAATATTCTATGTAGTTAGATCTTTACTAATTAATACCATTGTTTAGATAATTATATTTATTACTTTTTTGTCGTGTTCCCTTTAAATTTTACTTGTAATTCGTATAAACATAATTTGAATAAATATTGTGTGTCAAGAACAACGTAAAGGAGTGTGAAGCTGCCACAAGTGTCTCTCTCCATTGACCGTCGTAATGAGGGTGTTTAATGCTAATGTCTACAATAAAATAAGTGTATAATCTCAGTCACGTGTTGTTTTATTCGAGGTAAAACAAAAGTTTGTCCGTACTTAAGGCTGCGGTCTACCCCAGCCAAAACAACAACAATGCCGAATGCCACCTCGCGTCCGTAGCGCTAGGCGAGTTTGATGGCTGCAGAGGTTTACGGGGATCGTGTTTCAGAATTAACCGATTAAGATAGAGATTGGCTGTTAACCTTTTCTAAAAGTAGAAAAAAGGATCTAGTCGGCTATATTTTTAAAATTTTTAAATTAAATTTCTAATTTCAGTAATAACTGTCTAAAATCATCTGTTTTTTAGTTTTGTAAATGCAGAGGTTTACGGGGATCGTGTTTTAAAACTAACCTCTTAAGAGAGAGATTGGCTGTAACTTATTTTTAAAGTAGAAAAAAGGATCTAGTCGGCTATATTTTTAGAATTTTAAAATAAAATTTTTAATTTCAGCTATAACTGTCTAAAATTATCTGTTTTTTCTTGATTTTTAACTGAAGTTTTCTATTGGTTTTAATGAACTACCTACATAAGTGTAACAGAGGGAAATTAGTACCGTTATTCTTCTTTAATATGAAACCTTATTTATAGCTCTAGGCTTCATTTGGCAGAAGATAACACGATCCTAAAAAATCCTTGCATTTGGGTGCGCGCCAGGGGTAGACCGGAGCCCGGGACCAATCCGGTCTACCCCTGGCGCGCACCCAAATGCAAGGTTTTTTTTTAGAATCGTGTTATCTTCTGCTAAATGAAGCCTAGAGCAATAAATAGGGTGTCATATTAAAGAAGAATAACGGTACTAATTTTCCTCTGTTACACTTATGTAGTTAGTTCATTAAAACCAATAGAAAACTTTAGTTAAAAATCAAGAAAAAACAGATGATTTTAGACAGTTATAGCTGAAATTAGAAATTTTATTAAAAAATTCTAAAAAGATAGCCGGCTATATCCTTTTTTCTACTATTAGAAAAAGTTAACAGGCAATATCTATCTTAATCGGTTAATTCTGAAACACGATCCCCGTAAACCTCTGCAATTACAAAACTAAAAAGCAGATGATTTTATACAGTTATTACTGAAATTAGAAATTTAATTTAAAAATTCTAAAAATATAGCCGACTAGATCCTTTTTTCTACTTTTAGAAAAGGTTAACAGCCAATCTCTATCTTAATCAGTTAATTCTGAAACACGATCCCCGTAAACCTCTGCAGCCATCAAACTCGCCTAGCGCTACGGCCGCGAGGCGGCATTCGGCATTGTTGTTGTTTTGGTTGGGGTAGACCGCAGCCTTAAATGTATTATAAAGTGTCTATGTCTTATTTTTATTCCTTTGTTGTTCCTAATCGGTTAGTTGTTTGAAATGCGTTACCTTTTTACAAAGGTGAATTTCACTGTGAAATTATGAAAACATCGCCTTCTGATTAAAATTCTACAAATTGTTTTGAGTTGATATTGAGGCTATTAGATTTAAAATGTTCATGACTGTAACATCTGTTCTTTCTGATTTGCTAGCACTTGTTATCAGCTGTATAATGATTTTATCATTTATCCTTCTCCCATAACATTAACATTAAAACTTTATAAGCATGAAGGGCAGAGTGATGAGGGCCATCTGAATCAAAATGGGATTCTGCTCATCTACAGGACACTACCTTTCTAACGTTACGCACGGATTATTCTTACGTTGCGCACAAGATGAGAAAAAAAGGAGGAAAAGAAACATGCTTGCCTATTAATATATAGATAGCATAAATTTTTCATTCCTAAATCAACATTTTTCTAAAGACAATCTTAATCACTATGTTTGAGAACAAAACCAAATTGCACAAAAATCACTCCCCGTTACCTTTAGTACAACAGTGTACGGACAGTAAGGGTCTACATCAACATCGGTAGTTGTTTGGGGAGTTCAAAAACGCTTTCTTTTTAATATCTTTATCACGGACCCCCCTTTATTCGTTGATCTAATTGTCGATACAGTCCGATTATCTGTTCAGAAATGTATCTTCCTCTAACCATTACTTTTATACTTATGGACACCAATTACAATTACAAAACGAGATTAAAACTGAAGTAACACACAGAAGCGTGTAATTTCAGCTTCCAAAGATGAGAAGTATGTTTACTATTTTATAAAAATGTTGTAAGAAGCATCACTCATAAGTGGTGTGAAGAAACTAGACTTTTCCAAGTGCACTATGTTATATTCTTTTGCCAACCGTAGTAGGTACTGTACTCATAATTTATTAGTGCCTTGTGCACAAACGATCAAACTTATGAAAGGGCATGATTTTTAACCGTATTTATGGATTCTAAAGAGGACATTCTGAAATGTATCCAACACCTTGATACTTTACTTTATCAAGTGCTGTAACCAATTTTTTTATAAATTTCTTTATGAAAATTCATTTTTAACACCCACGCGACTCTAATTTTTACCGTTAATGATTAAGCAAATTTACCGTCAAAGTCGGAAGTCTCAAAAACTTGGTGGTTTTATACCAAAACTCTTAGTTCATGCGGGCATTATCTTACAAAGTTTAACCTGTACCTCTTTAGTTCTTGGTCTTGTACAGCCTGTTTACAACATCAAACAACTTAATCAAGTTCAACTTTAACAAGAGGACATGCAATACACCTTTCCTTGTATAGTTAGTCGCTTGTTCAACGATACACCATTGTTAATATGTTTTATGCTTTTACTTTTAGTAGAAAAAATATTAATACATGATTTTTTATGAATTATTATGATATTTGAATTGATCAGTATTTAGTTTTTATATGATTAACAGTATAGTCACTGTAAACATTGGGGGAATACCGTTCGATGATATATACAGGGTGAGTTTCTTAAAGTGATCCAATAGCTAACTTTTCTATTCTATGTCTGACAGTATGCTTCTTATCGGGGGCCCCTTTTACTTTTTTACTATGCTTTCAGGTGTGTATTTCACTCTTCAAAATTTTCCGCCATTTTTTTTCAATATGGCGGCCAACATAAAAATTTCTTATGGAACACCCTACATTTTATGGTGTTTTTGAAATTTTCATGTGATTTGAAGACTTTTTATTATGTGCTATTTTTCTCTAAACCTATCGGTTAGGGAGCTAGAGGCAATTAAAGTTCACTTTTAGTTCCATGAGAATAAGATAGAGCAAACTTTACCTTATCATATCTCCGAAACCATTGATTAAAATAAAAAATACTCTAGAATAAAAATGTCTTTAATTAATGTTTTAAGATTATTTTATTCAAAATAACAAAAAAATTTTTAATTGTTTTTTTCCCGTTATATTGGAAAGAAGTTAATTTATGCGTAAATAAAAAATTTTATAAGTTAAATGTTCTCAGTTAAATGTATTAAATGTGAAATACATACCTGAAAGCAAAATATAAAAGTAAAGGGGGTCCCCCATAAGAAGTAGGCTATACTGTCATAGATAGAATAAAAAAATTAGCTATTGGATCAATTTAAGAAACTCACCCTGTATACATAGATTATCAATGTGTTTGCATTCTGCCCTCTGACGTTACCTAACTGGTGTGTGGCTTTAAAGGGCTATGTTGATGTAATCAAATAAGTAGATAAGCTGATCACTTAGTTTACCTGGGGGACGATTATTTTTTCTCGGTAAACTTATACGGTTCTTTTGAAGTAAATAATATCCATCACAAGTAGAGGAGTAAAGAGTAAAGAAAAGACTATATTCTTTTCTAACCAGCTTTTGTTTTCATTTTCGACTCAATAAGAAGAGTTGTAAAATTATGCGTGTATCAGGCTTACAGAGCATGTGTATAATGTGTAGTGGTATATTATAATGACCTACATCAGCTTCAACTAAGAGTACAATTTATTAACTTCCGTTAAAAATACAAGAATGAATATAGCAATACTCTTCGTATCTATAAGAATTAAAGTTCCCAATTTTTTACTGCATTTTTAATAGTATATGAAAATAAAATTAATTGTAGTTTTTTCAAGCCGATTCCAACCAATAATAACTAATCTTTCAGGGTTTTGAAATGCGGTTCCAATTTGAAGGTCTACAACGATCATGCATGTTTTCTAACCTAGCGTTGACGGGATCTAACTAATTTTCTCTTGATTGTAGAATCCATTTACTCGTGGTATCGATTATGGTAATCGAGTGTGAAACAAGCAACTATCAGATACCAGGCGTCTGCAACTAACTACTGTCAGCGAGGCTTGCTGTCACTACAGCTACAGCATACGCACCTTATATTTTGCCAATGATACTGCTAAACTAGACAGAGTGTTACGGACTAGTGTAGTTAATCGCGATTCCTTCAACTAAACATTATTATAAATAACTCAATTTATTCGTGACAATAACTGTGAATTTTAAGAGTGAAATGATATTTAAAGTGTTAATGCTTGCGGTCAATATAAGGTATTATTACTACGTGTAAAAAAGAAAAAGAACAAAAGGGCATATATACAATTTACTGTGAACAAGATAACAAAACATACTTATCATTAAAAGCTGTACATAAATACGTTTTGTAGCAGCTTACAAACATTATAAAATGTAGTGCTGGATAAACTCATATAACATTTTTATTTTAAACTGAAGCTAATGTTGTGACTTTTTATCCCTGAAAAACATCCTTTGAGATGCGTTTGCTAGAATTAAAAGGTTTTTTTCACAAAGAGTGCTTTTCAGATATTTTATTTAAAGTGAGTGTGTCTTTTATTTTACATATTTTTGAAGCAGATTTATAGTACATATGTTACATTAAATTACGTAACAATTTATATTTCATAATACTATATGAATGAGTATTATATTTTATATACATTATAATAAATAGAATAGAATAGAATAGAATTATTTTTATTTCTGGAAAATAAATTACACACATTACATTTAGTATACACAAATAACACCAAAGATACAATTAATTATTACAAATTATTTTAATGATAAGATGCCAGGCCTGACCTTCGGTGTAAGGAGAAACATGACTTTCCTCCAAGGCATAGCCTGTTTGGAGGCTTTATTATAATTTGACAATTAATTAATTATGATTATATATTAAATATATATTATATATTATATATTAAATCACACATATTACAATAAAGTTTTAGACATGCAATACATAAATAACATGAAATTAACACATAATCTTCCAAAATATTGAATACATATAGGAAAAATGAGAATACATTACAGTACAAACAAACATAAAAAATATATATAAAAAAAAAACATTTCACTTGAGATTACTCCTACAAGTAAAAACATTCCAACACCACAAAACATAAAAATGATACACTGTATGAAGACATCTAAAATACATAAGTATCCAATAACAAAACAAGTAAAAAAAATGGTAAATATTAAACAGAAATTTGGAAAAGCAATTCTTCTATGTTTTGAATATTAAAATGCCATTGTCTCAGTTTTTTTTTTCAGAAAAATGTTCATGCTGTTTGTATCTTTTAATGAGCTCGGTAACATATTAAAAAAATCTTGGTGCTAAAAAATTATATTATATGATTTAGTGAAAAATGTATTACATGGTTTTGGCACAAAAACATTCTTTTTACTACGAAGCCTACTTTTATATTCATTATTTTCCTTATTATGTCTACTTATAGCATAAAAGATTTTCAATACCTTATAAACATAAATATATCTCAGTGGAAGTATTTTTAAACGACAAAAAAGTGGAAATGAACTGACCAACCTATTGTTTTTAGTTATTAATCTTATAAAATGTTTTTAAACAGTATATATAGTTTTAAGGTTGGAAACATATGCACCCCCCCAACACACAATTCCATATTCAAACCTACTGTGTACTAATGAGAGATACAAAGATCTCAAGAGTTTTTCTCCACACATCCTTCGAAGAAAATAAAACAACCGAATTGTGTTGATGATTTTTTGTTTTAGATTTAAAATGTGTTCTTTCCAGTTAATATTTTGATCAAGAACTATTCCGAAGTATTTTATGTTGGGAATATTTTTTTCTTCAACACAATGATCATAACACTCCCTACCATTAGTCAAACATGAAACGCACTTTAGAATAATATTGTCTTCAAAGTTGTGACTTCCGCGAAGAGTAAAATTAATAAATTTAGTTTTTTCTGCACTTAAAACCATGTTATTCTTACAAAACCACCACTGAATGGAAAGCAGATCATTATTAATTTTGGTTGAGACTTCCGCCCATGAATCCCCAATGTAAGATAAAGCAGTGTCGTCGGCAAAAGATGTTATTTTTCCATTTAGGGATGCATTACAGAGGTCATTTATGTACACTAAAAATAATGTTGCTCCTAAAACCGACCCTTGAGGAACACCATACTTAATTTTACCCATTTCACTTATAACACCATTTACTTTAACACACTGCAATCTATCTTCCAAATAACTTCTAAACCAATTATTTGCAACACCCCTCACCCCATAGTTGTATAGTTTTTCTATCAAAATATTGTGATCTACGGTGTCAAAGTCTTTTGTTATGTCGAGAAACAAACCACTTACTTTTTCCCCTCATTAATGCTATTAGAAAGCCTATCTATAAACTCAATCAATGCAAATTCAGTATTGAGTCCCATTCTGAATCCAAATTGTTGTTCACTAAGAATTTGATTTGCTTCCAGGAAATCAACTAGCCTTTGTTTCATAATTCTTTCAAAAATTTTGGCAAAACTAGATAGTAAAGAAATTGGCCTATAACTGTTACAAGCGTCCCTCGAGCCCTTTTTAAAGATTGGTAATACCACAGCATTTTTCAATCTTTTAGGGAAAACACCGGTTTCAAAACTTAAGTTAATTATGTATACAAGTACATTACTAATTTCTCTCAAATGCCTCTTGATCATATCGGAATTTATCCCATCAAGCCCAGGAGATGTTCCAGCTTTTAGCACATTAACAGCTTTTAGCACATCGTTTTCCACCACCGGTGCCAGAAACATAGATTTTTCTAAGGTTTTTTGTTTAAAACTCTCCTTAAAATCCATTTCATTAAAATTGGTTGGTTTTTTAATATCTTCTATTAATTTTTCAGAAATAGAAAGGAAATATTTATTGAATTCCATAGCAATTTCTTCAGAGTTATTTGAATTTTTATCACCGATTTTTAAAGAAACAGGAATACTATTGCTTGGTTTTTGCCCTGTAACCTCCTTAATGAGATCCCAGGTTTCCTTCGATTTACCCTTATGTTTTTCAAATAAATTGCTGTAGTAATTATTCTTAATTTTTTTGATATCTATTTTTAATTTGTTTCTAAAAGTCCTAAAGTACAACAGTAGTTCTTTATTTTCGGGATTTTTCTTAGTTGCTTTCAATAATTGGTTACGTTTCTTTATCCTTTTGCATAATTCATCATTAATCCATGGCTTTAATTTAACTATTTTACTATATTTCTTACTTAAAAAACTGTTTACTTTTATTCAATAAATCACAAAATTTGTCATAGAACAGATCAAAAGCTACAGAAGCATTTGTTTCCTCATAAACATGGTCCCAGTTTGTTTCACTAAGCATTGCACTCAAACAGTCATGGTCTACGCGAGTGAATATTCCGGGTCCAGAGACACGGTCATTGTTGTGCGCATCGTTGTGCGTCGTCGTCGCCACCGTCGGCGCGACTCGCTCTCTCTCACTCTTTACCCAAACAGCTGTTAAACAATGGTCTGTTACGGAACTGTCAATCACTGCTGCTTCAACGTTTAACCTATTTTTGTTTTACTTTCTACCCCTATACCATAGTATATGGAGAAAGTATTGTTTTCGTCAAAATTTTCGAATTTCAGTTGTTGGTGGATTTATCCATTTCGGTTCCCCCTGAGTCCAAAAAAGTGGTTTTCAGAGTGATGTCTGTGTGTGTGTGTGTATGTGTGTGTGTGTGTGTGTGTGTGTGTGTGTGTGTGTGTGTGTGTGTGTGTGTGTGTGTGTGTGTGTGTGTGTGTGTGTGTGTGTGTGTGTGTGTGTGTGTGTGTGTGTGTGTGTGTGTGTGTGTGTGTCAGGATGTATACAGAGCTAGAGAATGCCCCAATGGTCCGATTTTGGTGAAATTTGGTACGTAGGTCCAAACCCACAATAATTCCAGGCTTTTTTTCATTTTTTTGAATTTTTGATTTTTAAGGGTAGTTTACCCCCAAAAACCCTCAAAAATCGTCGAAAATCAAAATTTCTCAAAAACGGCTCTAACGATTTTGATTAAAATTTTGTGGTTTATTAAGCTAAAAATGTTGAATAAAATGACACCACCCGCATCTCCGAGAAAATGCGCGTCCAAAAGTTATGGAGTACAAAGTGTTTCAAAAAACAATTTTTTGAATTTTCAAAAAAGCTGTTGCTTCGAAATAAATTTTACTTATCGCCATTAAATCAAGCTCAAAAAACTAAATAATTTAGTATTTTGAATTATTGCTCTACGTCAAGATTTTTTTTGTTGAATTATATAAGAGTAGATAGTTAACTATTTAAAAATAAAACACTACTTAAAATTTCAGAATAAGGTTTTTTATTCGATTTTTGGTTTTTCATTATTATTTCAGTTTTTCTTATTCCAACCAAAAAGTAGGCCAAGAAGTAATTAACATGAAAGGTTTCTTTTAAACAAGACTGTATAAGTTAATTTGAAAGTATTACACTAATTCACCAACTTTAACATATGTGCTGGATTTTTTTTTTTGTATTTATGTTAATAACAAAAAAAGTTGATGAACTGATTGTTATTTTTATTAAAATCACTCTAAGTATAATCAAGTTTTATTGTTCGGTATGTTTTTTTTCCTTTCGGTTGATTGATACTGAAGTTTATTATTGACTTGTTGCTTTACACTATACTTTATTCCTGTTATTTTTCAATTATATTGAGATAAGGCGTCAACAAAAGAAATGGACCGCACCATTAATCTGCTCTGCTTGTCGACATCTGTTTGTCATCGAATATCGGCTGTCACTGCTCTGTGACGAATGTCTTTTTAAAGAGGCATCAAAATTTATTGTTTGTAAATTTAGATTATATGGTATTTTTATGTTTTATTGTGGTAAATGCTCTCGAATGAACATTATATTTTGGAATCCAGTCATTTTAAAGGTATTTGCCATTTTTCTACGTTTCTTATTATATTTCATTTACATTCTACACTCATCTTCCATTCATATTCGCTTTAAATTACGCCCTGGTAGCGTTTGCGTCCTAAAAGGTGATTTAGTGATTTCAAAATGTCGTAAATACCTGTCTCAAATTCTAACATTTTTATGAAAATTATTGCCAGAGACATTTTTTCTTCGTGAGTATAAAGTTTCTTAACAATGTTAACAAAAGTTTCAATAACAATTGGCTGCTCTCACTTACTCTTAGGTAACAAAGATAACGACTGTAATATAAAAATGTAATTTGCTCTCTCATGACACAAAATAACCAACTATTGTACTTTATATCGTTAAGTAAGTACTCATGACTAAACACCCCGGGTAAAAACCAATTAAAGATATAACAACATATCGAGGTCAACATTATAACAAATAATTGGTTAAAAGGTTTATTTTGTAAGAGTGTTGTTTTTAAACATCAGTTTCTTTGAAAGTTATAATGCAGTCCTGAAACAAAATTCTAATGGAATTCTAGAAACTTTTAAACGCCGGCAATATGATTTAGGCAAACTAATTTTTTTATAAACATTAACTGTCATTATTTTTAATAATTCAATTGTTATCTATAAATAGTAAAAAATAGCCAGAAAACTGTTTGATAACATGAGCATGAACTATTTAAGTGTCATTTTGAATAAGACATCCCAAATGAAATATCAGAATAAGTAATACAGTACGTTATGTAACACAAATGATAATTAAGAAGAAAATAAATACGAAATTGGATGTTGTAAATGTTTAGATGGTAAGATATTAATTTGTTTTCCATAATTTTTAAGGTTATTTGTTTAAATCAACTTGATGAAATAGATAAAGTGGAAGAGAGTGCTTTGTTTAGCAAATATGCTTATTATATAAATATTATTAGAAGCCTACGAACAAAACTCTTAATTTTCAATATACAATTTAAAATTCTTTGTGTACAGTGTAAAATTTAAAAACTCGTATACAGTATATATTAAAATTGAATTGAGGCTAACAATAATTAATTTAATATTAATTATTGTTAGCCTCTAAGAGACTTAAAATATATTATTATCTAAAACGTGGAATTTATCAGAGAAACAAGTCTAGCAATTTAAAGGGAAATTATAAAGAAACATCGTTTGAAGAAGCTTTGACGTGCTTAGGAAAGCTTTGAACCTTAGATCACCAGGGTTAGCTAAACTAAGGTGCTTATTTTATTTTTATTGTAATGAACATTTTCTCTGGGTTGGTGTATGAACTAATCTTTTACTCCCAATAACTAATAAAAAATAAAGATTTTTGCCGTGTGGAGTAGCAATTTTAATTAAAGAAGAACATTTAGAACAGTATAAAAATCGATTTAAATTTAACATAGCATAGACCGATAGTAACAAACACCGATTTAACAAACAATGAAACGATAATAAATAATATGACTTTAACATCTGATCAGTTGTTCTAATGGGCTCGTTCAAATCGTCCACCGCAAACTGATCTTTTACTTTTTTTGTAATATCACGTGAAATTCCCAACATGTTATCGGTGGGATTTGTCTTTTATGATGAGTATCAATGTGGGGGGGGGGGGGGTGGGGGGATGACCAGACAATAAAGATAAGACATCCTTAAAATTTAATTATTTTTTCCAAAATAATAAAACATGACAATAATATATTAACACACAAATAAATTCATACACCAAGGTCTACTAAAATTTTACCTAATTTATAACAAGGCCTTTTCCTAATTTTCTGATCTTAAAATTTGTAAATTACAATTTTACAAATTTAACTAACAACTGGAAGTACATTAAATATATAAAAGGCTTTTCACAATGAAAACTTCTTGCCGTACTGTAAATAATAAAATATGTAGGCTATTTATTTGTAAAGTGAAAAATTATATTTCGTGTAATATCACAGTAACCACAAAATAATTTTAAAATACTTACTCTATTCCTGACGTACGGATGTGGTTAAAATCTAACAACTCAAACACCACTTCTGTTAAGTACTGATGTAAGTTATAACAGACAAGCAGAATTGTCATTTCAAATATTGGCGGTAGGCAGAGCGAGAGAGAGAGATAGCGATAGGGCGTAATCGCCGAGAGCTGGTGAACACGTTCAAAACGGAAATTTACCGATCCCTGGCCGCTGATTGGCCGATGACCCTTGCCTGTCTGTCACTCCGAATCTCGCAGGCTGCTGATTGGCCGATGACTCGCAAACCACTTCTGTTCCGTTTCTTGCGGGTCAGCAGTTCTCTTCACCTCCCATGAGGCTCGCCATTCTGATTCTGGTTCTGTTCGTCTTTCGACCGACTAGTTCTCAAGTGCCTTTCGGCTTTTCTTTTCCCCAGGCACGTTGTAACTTTTAAACGTGACCTTAGTCTCGCCCATGGTGGCTCCCCCCTTTTGATTTATTTAAATATTTTACAAAGTGGTATTGTTTTGTTCTGTAACTATTTCCTCTGTTCACTAACATAGATTGCAGTGAACCTAGTGTGTGTAAGTGCGTGTCGGGCAACTCTCGGTCTCCCGCGTATATGAACATTGGACTGTACGAGAGCTCAATTCATTATTAAATTGTGCGTACGTGCGAATTCGCAGCAAGAAAGAAGATTCCCTGGACCTCGGAGAGACTTTCCTGGCCCAGCAGTTCCCCGTGCCCCGGCTGTGTTGGCGTCCATTCAGCCATCTTGGCGGCCCTTCCAGCTCCGCCATAAGGATTTTCTCTTCAGTGAGCTTAAGCCTTTTCTCTTGATTTTTATAAACAGTGTTGTAGGCATTTATTATTCTCTGGTACATAGTACCTGGTCCTTCGACTATTTCAGTTTTGAACCAAACTAGTAATTTTCAGACAAATTGACTTTTCACATTTTTTCAATATTTTTCAATAGTTTTCAATAAATTAATTCCGCCCTTTCTCAAACATTTTTTGGTCCTTCGAGCCGGATTTATAAGTGATTCAGTCCTTTGGAATATTGTCCAGTGCAAAACTTTCAATAAAAAATAATCTTCCCGCAACTGGGAACATTATTAAAAACAATCTTCCCGCAGCTGGGAACATTATTAAAAACAGTCTTCCCGCAGCTGGGAACATTATTAAAAACAATCTTCCCGCAACTGGGAACATTATTAAAAACAATCTTCCCGCAACTGGGAACATTGTCCCTTGTTGAGCTCTCTCTCGTCTCTCGCCATGAATGGGCGTGTATAGCCATTCTCATAATATCTCTGCTCTGCTGATGTTGTCTTCAACACTTGACATTGCCAATTGAATTATTGTTGGCCATTTATATGCAATATATATTGTGTTTTTCATTGACTGGTGATTTATGCTGATGTATTTAAATGGATTTTATTTTCAATTAAGAAAATATCATTTTCTTGTGATGAAATAATAATTATTATTTTCGAATTTCTTGAATCATTGTCTTTGAAGCAACATTGGTATTGTAAATAGCAAACTCTGACAATTTGTCTTTGATAATTGTTGAATATTTTCTCTCACTTTGTGGCTTATTACTGTTATTCAGTACAGTTTTTCATTCAAATAAGCCTAAGCCTACATATCCACATTAAATTTATGTGCGTTCTGCAGTTGTGTTAATCAAGGCTGAAACTTATTTTTAAGCTATTTTAAGTAGGCCTAACTTAACAATTTCACAACTGGCGTTCAAGTGCCGAGCAGTGAATTCAATTTCTCTGATTGTTCATTATATTGGGTTTCACAATTTTCTGTACTTTGTTTTCTGTACTTTAAGTCATTTTAGTGTACTGTTTCACTCAAATTGAGCGCAATGGCTCCAAAGGAATTTAAATATGAGACTTATCGCAAGTCTACGGACTTGATCAAAACTCGTTTCGCCAAGCTCGAGGAAGCGGTCAACAAGTTAATCAGCACACCCCCTCTCACCCCTGTGCAGATTCGACAATTGAACACAATCTTTGCCGAGCTTAAGAAAAAACGTGCTGACTTTGAGTTAAACTTACAACGTCTCATTGAAACAGACACTGATGATGACATTGAAACAACTTTGTCCTCAGACGTTGATGAGTTCAATGACCTCTATGTCCGAATCTCTAGTGTAATTGAAGTGCACACTGCTGTGGAGCCTACAAGTCCACACTCTTCACACTCTGAAGCTTCTGTTCATTTTCCCTCTGCAGTTGTGACAGGAGTTAAACTGCCTAAATTGAACTTGCAGACTTTTGATGGTACTCCATTAAAATGGATTTCTTTCATCAATTTATTTGACACCACTGTACACAAAAGTACTTCTCTCTCAAATGTGGCCAAATTTCAGTACCTGCTCAGTGTTTTAACAGGTGAACCATTGAATTTGGTAAAGTCTCTCAACCTCACAGCGTCAAATTACTTGATCGCTTATCAACTTTTGCGTGATAGATATCACAATATTCGTCGACTGACAACTCTCCACCTCAACCATTTGCTGGATTTACCATGCGTCTCCCGAAGCAATCTCAAAGCATTGAGATCATTCATAACCACCTTCTATGAGCACTCGGAATCTTTGAAAGCATTGAACTGTGATATAACTGAAAATAATCCGTTACTTGCCGCACATCTGTTGCGAAAACTTGACACTAAATTGGTCCAACAGTTGGAACAATACCGTGACACTAAAGCAGATGATGACACCGAGGCGCACACACTTCCCAAGGTCATGGAAATAATCAACTTCTTGAACTTGGAATGCTCCCACATTGAAGATGCGAGTCTGCATGCAACCACGGATTTTAAATCCCCCCCTGCTCATTCAAGCAAGCCCAAAGCTGATAAAAGGACTCATTACTCCTCGGGCAGTCTCGCCATGGTGGCTACTGATCCCAAGCCTACGAATGCGAAATCTGCAACGTGCTTTTGCTGCCACAAGCCTGGCCACAAAATCTACCAGTGTCAGGTTTTCAAAGGCAAATCTCCTAACGATCGTTACAAAGTCGTTAAAGAAAATCAAAGATGCATTTCCTGTCTCGGAACCCATTCTCTGAAGGAATGTAATTCGAAAGCTTCTTGCACAACTTGTCACAAGAAGCACCATTCTCTCCTGCATTTCAATAATGCCCAGGTTAACTCGCAGCGCTCGCTTGCCCCATTGCCCATGCCTTCACCTCCACAAGGTGCTGATACTGCGTTGACTTGCTCTGTTCAACAACAGACTGTTCCTCATAGTACTGTCCTCCTCAGCACGGCTTTAGTGAAGCTCACTGCCGTCAATGGTCGCTCTTATGTATTTAGAGCATTGTTAGATTCTGGCAGCATGTCAGATTTCATTTCTGAGAGAGCCGCTCAACTGTTGGGCACTCGACGACAACAGTCTCACCTCCCCGTCTCAGGACTATCCCAGACTCTCACACATACAAATGGCTCACTCAACTTGGATGTTGAATCGCTCTCGGGACAATTTGTTCCCAAAAACACTCTTTCCACATTTTGGAAAAGATCTCGCTTGACCTGCCTTGAGTGACCATCACTCAACAAGTTCTCCAGAAGGTCAAACCCTTTAATTTGGCGGACCCAACATTTCACAAGCCGGGTCCCATTGATGTCCTCATTGGATCTGCTCTCTTCCCCAAAGTTTTGACACATGAATGTCACTCGCTGGGCGCTCACATGCCTTACGCCATTGGCACAATTTTTGGATATGTCATCGTTGGAACCGCTCCATGCTCCACTTCGTCTCCAACGAACTCATGCATAGCCATCTCTCTCCTGTCCACTGCGGACATAGACCTCCACTCTTCCTTACAACGGTTTTGGAATCAAGAAGAAGTGCCTTCCTATTCAAAGAAATCCGCTGAGGAAATGGCGTGTGATGCGATTTTTGAGACCACACACTCTTGTGACCACTCAGGTCGTTATACGGTACGTTTACCGTTCTCCTCTGATGAAGCTCCTGCAACTCTGGGCAACTCCAAGCCTATTGCGGAACAACGCTTCCAGTCCCTCGAAAGGAAGCTTCAACACCCCAATAATGCGGAATTTCGCAATCTCTATTCCAGTTTCATGTCCGAATATAATTCCTTGGGACATATGGAAATTTGCTCAAACCTCGCTCTGAATGAGCCCCATTTCTTCCTCCCCCATCATGGAGTCGTAAAAGCTCAAAGTAGCACGACCAAACTCCGCGTCGTTTTTGACGCTAGCTCAAAGACCAGCTCCGGTCTGTCACTGAATGACATTCTTCTCACAGGTCCCAAAATACAGAACAATATCTGTGACATCCTTCTCCACTTCAGAGAGAAAAATGTAGTTTTCTCCTGCGATATTCGCCAAATGTACCGGCAAATCAGAGTACATCATGACGACCAGAAATTTCAAATGATCCTTTGGCGTGAATCGCCCTCTCTCCCCATGTCAGTCTACCGACTAACCACCGTCACATACGGAATGAACTGCTCACCCTATCTCGCCATTCGAACTCTCCAACAGTTGGCGGAGGATGAAGGTTCTCGCTTCCCGCAGGCAGCAGAAATTCTCAAACACCACAGCTACGTGGATGACTTGATTGCTGGCGCTTCTACTGAAGAAGACGCTCTGGAACTTCAAACCCAATTAATTGAACTACTTCGATTGGGTGGATTTGAACTTAGAAAATGGGTCTCTAACTGTCCCAAATTGCTGCAACAGTTACCCTCATCTCATCAAGAGACTCCTGTATTTCTTCAAGCTTCAGCCGACCCTCACTTCTCCATACTAGGAATTTATTGGTGTCCCTCTACAGACGTCTTCAAATATACTTTCAAATTCACCTGCGAGAAGCCCACCAAACGCAAGGTCTTGAGCCTTATAGCTCGCATCTATGACCCTTGTGGATTTTTGTCCCCCTGCATAATGACTGCCAAGCGTTTTATGCAGTTACTGTGGACTCCCGGGATCTCTTGGGATGAACCCTTGAATCCAGAGCTCGCCGTCAAGTGGCAAAATTTTATCTCCGATCTCAACACCATTGTGGAGATCTCCATCCCTCGAGCGATACTGCTTCCCCACACCATCATGTGTGACCTTCACGGTTTTTCCGACGCTTCGGAAACCGGTTATGCGGCCGTTGTTTACTTGCGATGTGTTGACAGTGACGATAAAGTGCAAGTGACACAGATTATCGCCAAGACTCGTGAAGCCCCCCTCAAGCGTGTGACACTCCCGCGCCTGGAATTGTGCGCAGCGCATCTTCTCGCTCAGTTAGTTCACTATGTGACTAACCAATTTCTCAATAAATTGAAAATAGACTCTATAGTGTTATGGTGTGACTCAACAGTGACCTTGTCGTGGATACAAACTCTCCCGTATCGCCTCAAGACTTATGTCGAAAATCGAGTCGCCCAAATCCAGGAGCTCATCCCCTTGCATTGCTGGCGTCACATCTCCAGTAATGACAACCCTGCGGACTGTGCTTCACGAGGCGTCCTACCTTCGGAACTGGTGAATCATCCCCTCTGGTGGCAGGGACCTACCTGGCTCCGACTTCCGCCTGCAATTTGGCCGACTTCAAGCTTCACGCCCATCGACACCTGTGATCTAGATGAGGTGAAGCCAACCCCATTGACCGTGCTCATCTCTACACAGCAGTCGTCGTGGGATCTTCTCTCCCAGTTCTCCTCCTGGACGAAGCTACTTCATGTCATGGCCTACGTCCTGCGCTTCATCCAAAACAGCCGCCGGCATGATCCTCGTCTAGGTCCTCTCTCTGTGGACGAAATACAAGCTGCCCAGCAGCGTATCTTCCGGTTGGTGCAACAAGAGGCCTTCTCCAATGACATTGCTGCTCTTCAAGACAACAAGATCTGCTCTTCGCGTCTTCAGCGACTCTCTCCCTTCATCGATCAAGATGGTCTACTACGGGTTGGTGGCAGACTTCAAAACGCCGTTCTGGCGGAAGACATACGACATCCCTACCTTCTACCAAAAAGACATCACGTAGTCAACATCTACATCGACTACATTCATCGCAAACATTTGCACTCTGGGGTACAATTGACTATGTCCCTACTGTCCCAACATGTATGGATCCTTTCTGCGAGAAGTGCAGTACGGAACAGAATTTTCAAATGCCTGGTGTGTTTTAAACAAAAACCGAAAAACACCTTCCCCCTCATGGGTGACTTACCCAAGGCGAGAGTAACTCCTGTTCCGATATCTACAGTGATTGTGGAACAAACTTTGTGGGTGCGAGAAATGCCTTTCGTGATTTCCTCTCTTCCGCTCAGCAACCAATTGAGCGATTTGCGCTTGAGCACCACATCAAGTTCCATTTTAATTCCCCCGCTGCACCTCACCAAGGCGGTCTGTGGGAAAGTGCCATCAAGAGCTCTAAATATCATTTGAAGCGCACCCTCGGGACTCACGTGCCCACCCTCATTGAGTTCACCACACTAACATGCCAAATAGAGGCGATGCTCAATTCCCGGCCTCTCACTGCTTTGTCCAGTGATGCTAACGATCTTCAGGCTCTGACGCCAGGTCACTTTTTTATTGGAGCCCCCCTAGCTTCACTTCCAGAACCCAACTTCGTCAACACGCCTGACAATAGGCTCTCACAATGGCAGATCATGCAAGCATTCATGCAACGCATCTGGAAGCGCTGGAGCAAGGAGTATCTCCATACATTGCAGCAACGCCTGAAATGGTAGACTCCTACGAGGAATCTTCAAGTTGGCGACTTAGTGCTGGTTCATCAAGACACCCCATCTCTCCAGTGGCCCTTGGCACGGATCACAAAGGTCACTCCTGGCAAAGACAATGTTGTCAGAATTGTTGAACTCAAGACTCAAGCACGGTACCTTTACTCGTCCTGCAGTCAAAGTGTTTTTGTTACCTCTCTGGGCGCAAACTGCCTAATCATTCCAATGGTAACCTCTTGTACATATTAGCATAAGAATTGTTTGATTTTCATTTTTTCTGAGTTTTAATATTGTTTTGTTGAATCACACAAGTGATTCAAAGCCGCCGGTATGTTAAGTACTGATGTAAGTTATAACAGACAAGCAGAATTGTCATTTCAAATATTGGCGGTAGGCAGAGCGAGAGAGAGAGATAGCGATAGGGCGTAATCGCCGAGAGCTGGTGAACACGTTCAAAACGGAAATTTACCGATCCCTGGCCGCTGATTGGCCGATGACCCTTGCCTGTCTGTCACTCCGAATCTCGCAGGCTGCTGATTGGCAGATGACTCGCAAACCACTTCTGTTCCGTTTCTTGCGGGTCAGCAGTTCTCTTCACCTCCCATGAGGCTCGCCATTCTGATTCTGGTTCTCTTCGTCTTTCGACCGACTAGTTCTCAAGTGCCTTTCGGCTTTTCTTTTCCCCAGGCACGTTGTAACTTTTAAACGTGACCTTAGTCTCGCCCATGGTGGCTCCCCCCTTTTGATTTATTTAAATATTTTACAAAGTGGTATTGTTTTGTTCAGTAAATATTTCCTCTGTTCACTAACATAGATTGCAGTGAACCTAGTGTGTGTAAGTGCGTGTCGGGCAACTCTCGGTCTCCCGCGTATATGAACATTGGACTGTACGAGAGCTCAATTCATTATTAAATTGTGCGTACGTGCGAATTCGCAGCAAGAAAGAAGATTCCCTGGACCTCGAAGAGACTTTCCTGGCCCAGCAGTTCCCCGTGCCCCGGCTGTGTTGGCGTCCATTCAGCCATCTTGGCGGCCCTTCCAGCTCCGCCATAAGGATTTTCTCTTCAGTGAGTTTAAGCCATTTCTCTTGATTTTTATAAACAGTGTTGTAGGAATTTATTATTCTCTGGTACATAGTACCTGGTCCTTCAACTATTTCAGTTTTGAACCAAACTAGTAATTTTCAGACAAATTGACTTTTCACATTTTTTTCAATATTTTTCAATAGTTTTCAATAAATTAATTCCGCCCTTTCTCAACCAACTTCACTTACACTATTTGATTTTCCAAGGTTTTTGACTGTGTGTTGTTTAAACTGTGTGTTATCCTTTACTTTTGATAAAACTAAAATCACTAAGTATGTCTGATGGTACTGTTGACTGGTTCAGATCGTACTTAAGTGATAGACGACAATACGTTAAATTTGACAATACTTCTTCAAACTTTGGAAAAGTATGTAGAGAAGTACCCCAAGGTTCTGTTCTTGGTCCTTTACTGTTTAGTATTTACATCAATAGTGTGTGTTCTGAAATAACTAACTCTAAATATCATTTGTATGCCGATGACTTACAAATATACTCTCACTTTGACAAAACTACTATGTATCATGCTATTGAACGTATTAACATTGACATTGATTCAATTACATCTTGGTCTGTACGCCATGGATTGAAGCTAAATGCTGACAAAACTAAAACCATTATTATTGGTTCTGGTAGACTTATGACTTGTGTTGATTTAAATATGCTGCCAAAGCTAAAATTAAATAATTCACCTCTCGATTACTGTGATAAAATAAAAAATCTTGGAATAATAATAAATAGAACACTAGGTTGGTCTGACTAAATCAACCACATTTCGCAAAAAGGCATTTGCAGAAATTCACTGCTTGAAGAAATTTGCTTTATATTTTTCATTAGATATCAAAATTACTTTAGTTAAGACTTTAATATTCCCTTATTTTGATTATTGCGACTCAGTTTACAATGATTTACATTTAGAACGGTCAAATAAATTACAACGCACTCAAAATTATTGCATTCGATTCATTTTTAATCTGAGGTGCGGATGATCATGTTACGAATATTATGAAGCACTGTTACAGATGAAATTAATGGAACTCAGAAAATACCATATCATATTTTAATGATTCTCTACAACCTACTATCAAATGGTCAACCAAGCTATCTGGCAAATAAATTTAATTTTACAGGCAATATAAGTATGAGAGAAACAGAGAATGGTGGCCTCTTACTAAATATACCTCCACACAGATCATCATTTTACAACAAATCATTCGTTTTAACGGCATCTAGGTTGTGGAATGCTTTGCCAGCTGATCTAAGAAATATTGACAGTCGTGCTCCGTTTTTGGGCATCGTTGAAGTGGTTGCTTTCGGTTGACTCGTGGGGGATATAACAAAATTAAAATTACACACAAAATATTTAATATACTTCCAAACCAAAATTATTCCTGAGATAATTGTTTAGTATATATAAAATTGTATTTAAAATTAAAGTTTGAAATGGTAATAATTGTTTGAAACTAAATTCTGTTGTATTTTTGTCAACCAATTTCATTAGTTATTTATGTCTTTTATATTTTACTATTTCTTTTGATTATCGTAATTTGTTTTATTTAAGTTACCAAATGCTTGTATTTTAAACTGAGTTTGAGTGTAGAGAGGACTATATAGTCCTAACTATGCCTAAAAAATAAAGCATTTGTTATTTGTTTTTTGTTTATTTGTTAAAACACCTTCCAATGCATTTCTTACTGGGAATTTTATTACGGCGCATTAGTTTAATACTTTACAGAATAACTTCAGCAACGTACTTGAATCTTAAAATTTTTCATAAAATATACATCGCAAGTTTGTAGTTGATCTGAGGCTTCCCTCGAAAGCTATCGTCGGACATTGAAATCGGGTCTCATCAATACACTGAGGCACCAGCTGAGTTATGTATGAGGATTTCACTCCTCTTAGATCCGTTCATCCAATGAATTTTCTTTACTTTGTAGCGAATTGGCTGCTCTTGCAAATTGCCATATTTGTTGGTACATTATCTTGTATTGATAGAACATTTTCGCTACATTACCATACAACAGTTTATTAGCATGATATTTATCGATTAGAGAACATCTAACTGTACTTTTACCAACTAGGATGACATTCTTTCAAGTGCTTCCGCCCATAATCAAACACTTCATTAAACTAATCTGCTTCTGTTCAAAATCTCTATACAGGCGCTGTGAGATAATGATGGTAAAATTCTCTTATGTCGACAAGGTTGAAGTGCCATCATATTATGAAGATAATGAAATCGGTCGAGTAGAATTATAGATTAGTTGTACAAAAGGTTAATTAAAATAGTTCTAATTCAGTATTTTCTCGAAACTACAAATTTGGAGGATTGTTTAACTTTATTCCAAATCACTCTTATATGTTGAGGAAATTGACTAAGTGGTTTGTGATGCACTGAAAGAGAAATAAATTTCCTACAAACTACTATCAAGTATTTCTTGTAAATAATCAATAAGGAAAGCCAAATTTACCTCCAAATAAAAAAAAAATTGTAACCCGTTTTCAATTTATTTTTTGTGGAAAAAAATGATTTTTATTGTTTCACCATAACTAATTACAAAAATCAAAGCTAAATAATTATTTCAAAATAAATACAGATGGAGCTTTCCAACGACCCATTAATTGATAAATTAATATTATTAACATTAATGTCAAAACCAATTCCAATTACTGATCACGTGGGAAATCAGGCCAAAGACTTGCCGAACCTGGCATTTAGTTGTTGGGCATTTAAAGAAAGCTTAATCTGATTAATTTATTTTACCTACTGAAAACCATTCTATTAAAAGGTATAAAAAGGGGATTAAAGATTAAATAATTTAGACTCCTTACCTTGGCCCGGGGTGTTACCTGGCTCCCCGCGGTGGATCCTCTAGAGGTACAGTCATTGAGTAAAAAAATTTTTGAAAACTTTTCTGATAGTGATATATTGTCATAAAAAATTTTGAAACATAGTGTAACAAAAAAATTAAAGTAATCCTTTAAATTTTCAGTAAAAATGGGCAAGTCTATTGTATGTTTTTTTAGCTTGAGGACGATGTCAATCGAGTTTGTTTGAAATAGCTTTCAAACGTTAATCATTTTTATAGATGAAATATGATTATTCATTAAATTGACTTCTTTACTTGATATTTTCTCATATCTTAACGATTTCAATGCCATATAATAACTTTAAATCATCAAGTGTATACACTATTCTATTTCGTCAATGAGTACAATATTAAAAATCTTGATATCATTTGGAAAATCTTACCTAAAATTGTGGAATGTTAGTAGAATCAATGCATTCTACATCGTCCATTAAAAAGATAACACTACTTCAAATTTCATATTTCAGTGGTACAAAAAACATTCTTTGACCAAAAAATGCTCTCTCTGTGATTAATATTGCGCAGTAATTATAAATACCACCTATTGGAAACTCTAAAAACATTATGCTTTATTTTCTCATACGCGAGAATGTTGAGGTAAAAAAGTATCTCCTTTCCATTACCTTCTTTAGGCTTTATTATCACGTTGTTATTCATAAATATATACACAAATTCAAAAATGAAATATACCAATAAATTAAATAAAGATTTCGTTTAAATTGTAATAAATTGTCATTAGAAGTATAGGGCTTTAGTGGAATTCAACAATATCCCACAGTGCTGAGTCCTGCGTTCCAACAAAAAACATTCTTTGACCGAAAAATGCTCCCTCTCTCTCTGATTAATATTGCGCAGTAATTATAAATACCACCTATTGGAAACTCTAAAAACATTATGCTTTATTTTCTCATCCGCGAGAATGTTGAGGTAAAAAAGTATCTCCTTTCCATTACCTTAATGTTCCGTTTCATATATGTACGTAAAATTTAGATAAATGTGTCTAATTATTTTCAGCCATAAAAGTTAGGTTAGGTAAAATAAAAATAATTAATTTTACTATGATTTTGTAAAAATGCGATTATTAAATATTATGCATGATAGGTTTTTATGTACAAAAAGTATTTTGGAGTATAATAAAAAGAACGAAAAATAAGGCAAAATGGTAACAATAAAAAAAATAATCATACTAGTACAAAATTTTTGTTGAAATATAATATCTTTTGTGAAAACAATAGCTAAACTTTGCTAATATAAGCCGAAATCACAAAAAGTTACCTTAATTAATTAACTTAATTGCAGTATTTATCTTGATAAATTTATTGGAATTTCATAGGTACAACCTATTATTTTAAGTTTTAATGGGAGGAAATGGAAACATGTCCATAACGTACTGACCTTTGTTACCGTGGTAACAACGTCTAGCTTGTGCAGAGCAATAATATGAGCGCCTGACCTTGAACGACCTCTGTTACCTTAGTAACAACGTCTAGCTGGCGCAGAGCAATACTATGAGCACCTGGCCTTGAACGACGTCTGTTACCGTGGTAACAACGTCTAGCTTGTGCAGAGCAATAATATGAGCGCCTGACCTTGAACGACCTCTGTTACCTTAGTAACAACGTCTAGCTGGCGCAGAGCAATACTATGAGCACCTGGCCTTGAACGACGTCTGTTACCGTGGTAACAACGTCTAGCTTGTGCAGAGCAATAATATGAGCGCCTGACCTTGAACGACCTCTGTTACCGTGGTAACAACGTCTAGCCGGTGCAGAGCAATACTATGAGCGCCTGGCCTTGAACGACGTCTGTTACCGTGGTAACAACGTCTAGCCGGTGCAGAACAATACTATGAGCGCCTGGCCTTGAACGACGTCTGTTACCGTGGTAACAACGTCTAGCCGGTGCAGAGCAATACTATGAGCGCCTGGCCTTGAACGACGTCTGTTACCGTGGTAACAACGTCTAGCTTGTGCAGAGCAATAATATGAGCGCCTGACCTTGAACGACCTCTGTTACCTTAGTAACAACGTCTAGCCGGTGCAGAGCAATACTATGAGCGCCTGGCCTTGAACGACGTCTGTTACCGTGGTAACAACGTCTAGCCGGTGCAGAGCAATACTATGAGCGCCTTGCCTTGAACGACCTTTGCTCCAGTAAATCAGACGTATTATTACCAAAACAATTGATAACGATGACAACGTAATCGAGACAAATATATCTATACCTGTCCTAACCAGTACAAATCACATTTAAAATTGATGGTTCAAATTTTTAACTAACGAGTGCTAATTTGTTTTATACGTGCACAAGGGGATTATTTACATCTAGTCCATTTTGAGATACTGGAGAAAAACCTTATTTGTATGTAAGAAGTCATACATCATTACAGTCGCCAAATAAAATAATCTAACCAATGGTACCTAGTTTGTAAGGATTTGACCAGAAATAATGTAGTTATTGAGATATTTCTACATAAAACATTAATTTTGTAATTCAAATTAAGGCCATTTTAACAAAGAAAATCGCAATAACTCTGTTATTTGTTGCCAAGTCTTTTACTGAAGAATTTTAGACATATCTTTAAACAATTTGTTTGTTTGCCTCGACTCAAGGAACAAATCTGCAATTTTTTTAAAGTGACTTCACCAACAAAGTATATTAAACAGATAATTAATTACCGTGCGACTTTTTTATAAAATAATTAATATTCCCAATCAAAATATTAATAAAACCCCATCAATTTTAAACCAAGCTTTTTAGTGTTTTATTTTTTAAACTACATTTGTTTGTTATAGTTTTAATATTTTTAGTTATTATTATAATATGCATTTTATGATTACTTTGTACGACATATTAAAATATAGTGGAATGATTTGAGAGATAAAAGAAAGGAAGTCTTAAAATGCAAATTATTATTATTTAACTATAGTGGCAACACTGTAACCAAGGGTATCAGATAACCATTTTGACAATTATAATCACAAACTAGCAGTAAAACAATTGAGTCTCTAAATGATATTCTACAGTAATCTTTTAACACATATTTCTGTAAATTATAAATAATAATGATATATCTTGTGCATAATGAAAAATTAATTTTGAAAGGAAATGTATTGTTTGATGGTAAATAAAAAGTGGTCTTCCGGCGGTGTACATAACGGTCAGGGTGTAATAACAATAAAACTAATGGAGGGCTCAAAATCCAAAACCACAAATACCATGCTCTTGTCTGACTTCCTAGAACTAACTGTTTGGGACTGATCGATTTATAATCTACAGTATATAAAATACTCCCTTAGATTCTTAAGGGTGTTTGTGAATTTCAATGCATTAAACTTTTAAGCGCACGCAGCATTGATAGTCCAATAAACCTAAATTAATTCATGTATTCCACAAAAATTAAATCAAACTGGTCAATATGTCAGAATTTATTGTATGTTAAATTACTTCCATTATATTTTAATACAAAGATTAATGTATATATATATGAACTATCATTGATTTAAAATTAGGTTCACGACCTTAGTTTCATTTCCCAAAGATCTTTTGAACAACGTACTACTTGGCAGTAAATCCTATTTGAAAAACTAAAAAAGAAATACCACCACTATTGGTGGTAACGAGAGATTTAATTTTTCAAAAGCAAAACAGTACCCTTAAAGCCTTAGTAATTAATAAAGAATTCCTTTGGAACACCCTTAATGACAAAGCAGTAATTATGTCAAAAAATATAAATACACAACCTATCATACGCAGTAACATACTGCGACAAAGTGAAAACTCTTGGACTGATGATAAACTCTACGATTACTTGGAATTATGTAGTTTTGCCTCAATTCATTCATTCAAACATTAGAAAACTATTCACTATTACATACCGAGTTATCCGTTCAAATCACTTGCGAAAACTCAAAAGGTTTGGCTGTAGGTTTATGTTGGTGATACCAGACATATAATGGACATTTGTCTTGTATAACAGTGTCCTGTGGTGGCAAAAGGCTTAGCTGCAGATTTATGTTGGTAATACCGGACATATAATGGACATTTGGCTTGTATAACAGTGTCCTGTGGTGGCAAAAGGCTTAGCTACAGGTTTATGTTGGTGATACCGGACATAGAATGGACATTTGGCTTGTATAACAGTGTCCTGTGGTGGCAAAAGTTTAGCTGCAGGTTTATATTGGTGAAATCGGACATAGAATGGACATTTGGCTTGTATAACAGTGTCCTGTGGTGGCAAAAGGTTTAGCTGCAGGTTTATGTTGGTGATATCGGACATAGAATGGATATTTGGCTTGTATAACAGTGTCCTGTGGTGGCAAAAGTTTGGCTGCAGATTTATGTTGGTGATACCGGACATAGAATGGACATTCGGCTTGTATAACAGTATCCTGTGGTGGCAAAAGGTTTAGCTGCAGGTTTATATTGGTGATATCGGACATAGAATGGACATTTGGCTTGTATAACAGTGTCCTGTGGTGGCAAAAGTTTGGCTGCAGATTTATGTTGGTGATACCGGACATAGAATGGACATTTGGCTTGTATAACAGTATATTGTGGTGGCAAAAGGTTTAGCTGCAGGTTTATATTGGTGATATTGGACATAGAATGGACATTTGGCTTGTATAACAGGGTCCTGTGGTGGCAAAAGGTTTGGCTGTAGGTTTATGTTGGTGATATAGGACATAGAATGGACATTTGGCTTGTATAACAGTGTCCTATGGTGGCAAAAGGCTTAGCTGCAGATTTATGTTGGTAATACCGGACATATAATGGACATTTGGCTTGTATAACGGTGTCCTGTGGTGGCAAAAGGTTTGGCTGCATATTTATGTTGGTGATAAAGGACATAGAATGGACATTTGGCTTGTATAACAGTGTCCAGTGGTGGCAAAAGGTTTAGCTGCAGGTTTATGTTGGTGATATCGGACATATAATGGACATTTGGCTTGTATAGCAGTGTCCTGTGGTGGCAAAAGGTTTAGCTGCAGGTTTATGTTGGTGATATCGGACATAGAATGGACATTTGGCTTGTATAACAGTGTCCTGTGGTGGCACAAGGTTTGGCTGCATGTTTATGTTGGTGATACCGGACATAGAATGGACATTTGGCTTGTATAACAGTGTCCAGTGGTGGCAAAAGGTTTAGCTGCAGGTTTATGTTGGTGATATCGGACTTAGAATGGACATTTGGCTTGTATAACAGTGTCCTGTGGTGGCAAAAGGTTTGGCTGTAGATTTATGTTGGTGATACCGGACATAGAATGGACATTTGGCTTGTATAACAGTGTCCTGTGGTGGCAAAAGGGTTAGCTGCAGATTTATATTGGTGATACCGGACATAGAATGGACATTTGGCTTGTATAACAGTATCCTGTGGTGGCAAAAGGTTTAGCTGCAGGTTTATGTTGGTGATATCGGACATAGAATGGACATTTGGCTTGTATAACCGTGTCCTGTGGTGGCAAAAGGTTTGGCTGTAGGTTTATGTTTGTTGATATCGGACATAGAATAGACATTTGGCTTGTATAACAGTGTCCTGTGGTGGCAAAAGGTTTGGCTGTAGGTTTATGTTGTTGGTATCGGACATAGAATTGACATTTGGCTTGTATAACAGTGTCCTGTGGTGGCAATAGGTTTAGCTGCAGGTTTATGTTGGTAATATCGGACATAGAATGGACATTTGGCTTGTATAACAGTGTCCTGTTTTGGCAAAAGATTTAGCTGTAGGTTTATGTTGGTGATCGAGGACATATAATGGACATTTGGCTTGTATAACAGTGTCCTGTGGTGGCAAAAGGTTTAGCTGCAGGTTTATGTTGGTGATATCGGACATATAATAGACATTTGGCTTGTATAACAGTGTCCTGTTTTGGCAAAAGGTTTAGCTGCAGGTTTATGTTGGTAATATCGGACATAGAATGGACATTTGGCTTGTATAACAGTGTCCTGTTTTGGCAAAAGATTTAGCTGTAGGTTTATGTTGGTGATCGCGGACATAGAATGGACATTTGGCTTGTATAACAGTGTCCTGTGGTGGCAAAAGGGTTAGCTGCAGATTTATATTGGTGATACCGGACATAGAATGGACATTTGGCTTGTATAACAGTATCCTGTGGTGGCAAAAGGTTTAGCTGCAGGTTTATGTTGGTGATATCGGACATAGAATGGACATTTGGCTTGTATAACCGTGTCCTGTGGTGGCAAAAGGTTTGGCTGTAGGTTTATGTTTGTTGATATCGGACATAGAATAGACATTTGGCTTGTATAACAGTGTCCTGTGGTGGCAAAAGGTTTGGCTGTAGGTTTATGTTGTTGGTATCGGACATAGAATTGACATTTGGCTTGTATAACAGTGTCCTGTGGTGGCAAAAGGTTTAGCTGCAGGTTTATGTTGGTGATATCGGACATATAATGGACATTTGGCTTGTATAACAGTGTCCTGTTTTGGCAAAAGATTTAGCTGTAGGTTTATGTTGGTGATCGTGGACATATAATGGACATTTGGCTTAAATAACAGTGTCCTGTTGTGGCAAAAGGTTTAGCTGCAGGTTTATGTTGGTGATATCGGACGTATAATGGACATTTGGCTTGTATAACAGTATCCTGTGGTGGCAAAAGGTTTAGCTGCAGGTTTATGTTGGTGATATAGGACATAGAATGGACATTTGGCTTGTATAACAGTGTCCTGTGGTAGCAAAAGGCTTAATTGCAGATTTATGTTGGTTATATCGGACATAGAATGGACATTTGGCTTGTATAACAGTGTCCTGTGGTGGCAAAATGCTTAGCTGCAGATTTATGTTGTTGATATCGGACATAGAATGGACATTTGGCTTGTATAACAGTGTCCTTTTGTGGCAAAAGGTTTAGCTGCAGGTTTATGTTGGTGATATCGGACATAGAATGGACATTTGGCTTGTATAGCAGTGTCCTGTGGTGGCAAAAGGCTTAGCTGCAGTTTTATGTTGGAGATACCGGACATACAATGGACATTTGGCTTGTATAACAGTGTCCTGTGGTGGCAAAAGGTTTAGCTGCAGGTTAATGTTGGTGATATCGGACATAGAATGGACATTTGGCTTGTATAACTGTGTCCTGTAGTGGCAAAATGCTTAGGTGCAGATTTATGTTGTTGATATCGGACATAGAACGGACATTTGGCTTGTATAACAGTATCATGTGGTGACAAAAGGTTTAGCTGGAGGTTTATATTGGTGATATCGGACATAGAATGGACATTTGGCTTGTATAACAGTGTCCTGTGGTGGCAAAAGGTTTAGCTGGAGGTTTATGTTGGTGATATCGGACATAGAATGGACATTTGGCTTGTATAACAGTGTCCTGTGGTGGCAAAAGGTTTAGCTGGAGGTTTATGTTGGTGATATCGGACATAGAATGGACATTTGGCTTGTATAACAGTATCCTGTGGTGGCAAAAGGTTTAGCTGCAGATTTATGTTATTGATACCGGACATAGAATGGACATTTGGCTTGTATAACTGTGTCCTGTGGTGGCAAAATGCTTACCTGCAGATTTATGTTGTTGATATCGGACATAGAATGGACATTTGGCTTGTATAACAGTGTTCTGTGGTGACAAAAGGTTTAGCTGGAGGTTTATGTTGGTGATATCGGACATAGAATGGACATTTGGCTTGTATAACAGTGTCCTGTGGTGGCAAAACGCTTAGCTGCAGATTTATGTTGTTGATATCGGACATAGAATGGACATTTGGCTTGTATAACAGTATCCTGTGGTGGCAAAAGGTTTAGCTGCAGATTTATGTTATTGATACCGGACATAGAATGGACATTTGGCTTGTATAACTGTGTCCTGTGGTGGCAAAATGCTTACCTGCAGATTTATGTTGTTGATATCGGACATAGAATGGACATTTGGCTTGTATAACAGTGTTCTGTGGTGACAAAAGGTTTAGCTGGAGGTTTATGTTGGTGATATCGGACATAGAATGGACATTTGGCTTGTATAACAGTGTCCTGTGGTGGCAAAACGCTTAGCTGCAGATTTATGTTGTTGATATCGGACATAGAATGGACATTTGGCTTGTATAACAGTATCCTGTGGTGGCAAAAGGTTTAGCTGCAGATTTATGTTGTTGATACTGGACATAGAATGGACATTTGGCTTGTATAACTGTGTCCTGTGGTGGCAAAATGCTTAGCTGCAGATTTATGTTGTTGATATCGGACATAGAATGGACATTTGGCTTGTATAACAGTGTCCTGTGGTGACAAAAGGTTTAGCTGGAGGTTTATGTTGGTGATATCGGACATAGAATTTACATTTGGCTTGTATAACAGTGTCCTGTGGTGGCAAAAGGTTTAGCTGTAGGTTTATGTTGGTGATCCCGGAAATAGGAAGGTCCGTTGGTTTGTGTTATAGTGTTCTGTGTTGGCAACGGTTTTGGCTATAGGTTTATGTTGGTGATACTGGACATAGGATGGGCATTTGGCTTGTGTTGCAGTGCCCTGTTTTGGCAAAAGGCTTGGCTGTAGGTTTATGTTGTTAATACAGGACACAAAAAAGCCGTTTTCTGGCTAATGTCTTGACCATTTTGTTGATGATACCAGAGTCAAATGGATGGAAAGTTGGCTTGTGTTAGAGTGTCGTGTGTTGGCAAATGTCCTGGCGGTAGATTTATGTTGGTGATACCGGACATAGGAAGACCGTTTGTTGGCAAATAACTTGACCGTTTGGTTGATGATACCAGAGGCAGTTGGATGGACAGTTGTCTTGTGTTGTAATGTGTTGGCAAAGGTTTTGGCTTTATTTATGTTGGTGATACCAACATAAATTTTATCTGTCCGAAAATAGGATGGACAGTTGCAGTGCCCGGTGTTAAAAAAATGACTTGGCTGTAGTTTTTAATTTGTTTGTGATACCAAAGTCAGTCAGATAAACAGTTATGTTGTGTAGTATGCTGTAATCGCAAAACTGTTACCCTTTATTGGTGATACCGGAGGTAGTAGGATAAACCGTTTGCTTCCATCCGTGTGTTGGCAAATATTATTTATGCAAACTCTATAATGTATAGTTTAATTTAACTTTTAATCGGTACAGATTGGATTATTGTTTACTAATTGTTGGATTTTAAGTCTTTGTTATATACCAAAATATTCATACTTATTAATTTAAAAAATTAAGTCCAGTAATTTTCTATTTTTATTGTTTAATAGCATACACTTATTGTAAAATGCAATCAGTATCCAGATACAAGATTGCATCAGTAAAGCTGAAAGCACGCCCTGCAGATATGAGCGTCCTTCACCGATATAACTGAGATTATAATAGTACACTCTGGGTTTGATACGATAGCTATCTCATACCCTAAAGCTACAATAGAATAACTCATATTTTACAGTAACTTTATAATTTTTGTGAGATTACTAGTACAGTTACAAATAAGTAAGTAATTATTATTTGGAAACTTTTGTTACCTGCCTTGGTAAAATCTATCATTGGTTATATGGCGTATAACCAATAATAGATATTTTACGTAAAAAATTAATAAATTTAGTTTATTTCATTATTAGCGTTACAAAAGAAGTAAATAATATTTTGAATTTATTGTTGTGGATTTTAGTTATGTTTTTTTATCGTTGGGATAACGTTTTTCCTCGAGTATTTTAGAGAAAAGTTAGAGTATTTAAAATTTAAGTAATTTTTGTGAACTTTTCTCCCATCTAACTTACATATCATGTTTAAATAAACACAATCAAATAATGAAAGCACCAAAAGATGTTTTTTTATTCATTTCTTTACTTATTATTTTATTTTATTTATTTATTTATTTATTTTTTTTGTGAAACAATATCAATGAAAATTATTTGTATATAGAAAAGAAGCTTGTTGGCGATATCACGTTATAAATTGACTGTAAAAAGGATTATCAAAAGTAAAATTTCATTATGGATGTTGTTAACTTTGACGTTTTACTGGCATAAAATTTTCTACCAAAGCAAATAAAAAAGATGAATTTTATATTTTGTTTTACATGATACAGTTGGCGATATGTCGAAAGATAAATTTCAATAATCAATTTAATGAAGCCGCTGCTCTTCTATTCCATTGCCACTTGTATGGTGTATGCCACTTGTGTCAATAAATCGTGACTTGTTAACAAAGTTTTGTGATGAATAAAAGTAGAAAAACTTCGTGTTGGTCATAATAAATTTCTGAATAAACCTACATTTTAAACAAATATTGCATAATCAGGTAATATTACTTTTAAGTACAACAATATTAAATGCATTATTTTATCAATAGCAAAAGTGAAATAACAGTTATAGTATTTCTTTTCCAGAAATTTCGTTATAATTATCCTGTCAGAAAACCATCAATCACATTTTAGATAAGTCAAATATTATTTCATCCGTAAAACATGTGTGAACCTCTCAACCTCATGGAAACGTAAACTCAAAATTAATTTCCAAAGATGTATACTAAGTCAAAGTTATTTATAATACTAATAACAACAGTTGTTGCGAGCTGTAGGTGGGAGGTGACGACAGGCTGTCTGTGGCACAACAAGTTTAATTCTGTAGTTACAGTTTGAAGAAACCTCTCCCCAGCTTATTAAGACGCAAACTCTAAATTATTTTCCATCGTTGATTTGTAATACCGAATTAATGTAAAAAAAAAAAAAACATAAAACACATCTATTACTTTAAAAGACACATTATTACTCAATAACAACTATTATAATCCGTTAGTATTTTAAGCCTATTCGCTGTTATTTTAAATTGTTATATCCTATGTTTTATCCAGTTTCATGTAGCTGATGCTTTATTGGTACTTCTTTTTTATCATATAAACACTTACTATACATATGTTTTTCTTTGCATAAGTCAATTTACTACAGCATTACGATATATTACAAATTGTTTCAAATATATTACAAATTGTTACAAATATATTCCATATTGTTGTTTACAAAATATATATTCTGGCTTTAAAATAGTTTTTAAAGTATTTTTAATTTTTCTATGTATAGCAAAAAACAAGTAACACTTTGCAACAATCAATTCAAGTTACCTAAATCTGTTGGCAGTACAAAAACATGTTTATAGATCTGTTACGAAAAATTGCATTGTTTACGTCCATTAATCTGTTATATTACATATTTCTATCGTTCTAACCATATCTGAACCTCATACAGCTTAAAATTCTTAAATAGCTATGTATACTTTATAATATAAGTCCATCCTAATTAAATTTAGTATAACAAAATGTAAATCTTTGGTCAGTAGAAAAAGAGTAATAAGTTTAGACAAGTCCAATTCGTCAGTCCATCTTAACGTGGTTATTTTTAATGTTTTCCATCTTATACCTTTTGGATGGATATTCCCAGACAAGTATGTGACTTAATTTTGTTCACGACACTAAATCATAGAAAAATCTAAATTTTCGGATCAAAATGTTTCAGTATTTTACCAGTGTTTATGTTAAAATTTGACAAGTTCAAATTATACCAATAATAACAATCTTTAAAAAATTAATTCAAGACAATAATGTGACAAATTTTTATAATGTAATAAAGAATATAATGAGATTTACATAATTACCACTACATAAGCAATAGTTTATTATAATCAGTCCATGAATATGGTCTCAAGATATTTAAACTATCCTTAAATCACAAAAACCGTTGAAACGTTAAAAATAACATCCCTCCTAAATATAGAACAGGAAATAATTTATGTAAGATTACTAAAATAGAGTGTTCTCCCAACGTGTTATATGATGCCCCAAAACACATATTAATGCACAACTCAAATATTCAAAACGTTTGAAGAAAACTGTCCTTTTATATTATTATTATTATCAGGGCAAAAAGCAATACCTAGAGGTTTATACGAGATCTAAAATATTTAGCTAAATAAAACTTAGCTAACAAGTACTTATTAAGACTTATCAATAAATTTATTTACTATTTTATTTGATACAAATACAGGGTCATCGAAAAAGAATGCCGGGATTTTAATCAAATATAAAAACATGTATATTTAAGATATTTTATTAATTTTATAATGTAAATGTACAGGGAAAAAAGAAATTTTTTTTGGTACCTTAGTAAGTTTCAATGTGGGCTTCATTTGTTGCCCGGCAGACATCAAATCTGTAGTCGATTTCTTGCCAAGTCCATTGAATCATCTCTGGGGTTACAGTAGCGATGGCGGCAGAGATGCGCTGGCGCAGATGTACCAAATCACGAACTTTTTCAGAATAAACTACGTTCTTTTTGAACCCCCAGAAAAAGAAATCCAAAGGAGTAATGTCTGGAATTCTGGGGGCAAAGGAATACCGTCAACATCGTAATGACCGACACGGCGTATAGGTGATGCTTCATTGCGCTCAGTTCTGCACATGTCAATGTCACGTGGCCGCTATTATCCCTCCATCCAACAAAACTGTCTCAATACAGTTTACAAACAGTTAATAAATTATTCTTTTAGGTTTAGAGGCCTTGCTACAACGTGTTTTTAAAATCCCGGCATTCTTTTTCGATGACCCTGTACAAATTCTTTATTGCATAAACACAACATTTTGTCGTTGGTCAATGTTTAAAAAAAAAACCCCTATTTTGTGGTGAGGTATCACCACAAAAGTTTTCCCAACTGATTAGGATTAAAACCTCACTAAAAACAAAGAAAATAAATATTAAAAATGATAAAGGTTACTTAAAAGAAATAAACGTTTACTTGTACAAAAGCACTCTCCAAAAGTTTTGATTTAATGTATCATTTGACTAAATGGAACAATACTTAATATATAAGATACTTAAGAAATGATTATATAATTCGAGACAAGTAGATTTGTTTCAGTTATTCCACTAGCTATTCAAGATATAAATTGTTATTACATTACATATTCTTCTCTGTATATAAAAGTAATGGGGTATAACAAATATTCATTTTATACTATTGTATATAACAAATGCAAACAAGTAATAATAACTATTTGCATGGCAGAAAAAGTTTACAGGTTTGTTTTGACATCAACTCTTTTGTATTTTCCCAGTTTTTATATTCATGGTCTTGAATATTTTATTATTCAATTATATCATACAGTTTGTATATTGGTCTGCATGTTGACATAAGCTACGTAAGCTACATAAGCTGCGTCCACATAAGCTGCAAAACTGTATAATTTCAATATTGCTCTGTATCTGCATTCTGTTTTAGAATAATTCATGTGAAAATAAAAATATTATGACTAGAACAGGAAATAGTTTATGTAAGATAACTAAAATGGAGTGTTCGTCTAAAGTGTTTATAAAATTTAATAAAATAATAACGTTATAACATACTATCTTAAACATTAGCAAACTACAGCCAAATATTTGTAGTGGTTATGTAGTTTAGAGAATGTGGAATATTTCAAGTTTTTTTAATCGAGTAGTTGGTAGTTATCCACATCTATTTTTGTTGTTATAAATTATGCACTTGAACTAATTAAAAAGTAATAGTGGTAATTTTAATTTTCTATATGGAAATAAGGATTTGAAATGAACTCGACGAGGTTTTGGACATTTAAATAAAATTAAATAATACAAGAATTTAGTTTTCTCAATTTTGTTGATGTTTTCTCGATGTTGTTTTAATGTTTCTGATAATTTTTATTAAATCAAATTAACTTTAATAAACATTTTTGTAAATTAACATGATCACCCACTGAAATTCTTTTTCATACACTGTCTTATTTTTGAGGGTTTTCTAAGCCACGATCGCAATTTTTATTAGAACCTAACTTTACTGGGTGTTATGGGAATTATAAAATGTTGAAATCATATGTTCTGTATATTTTAGTCTTCATTAATGTGTGTGTTTATAGCTTTAAAATAATAATTTATATTTATTACATTTTCTTTTTAGTAAAATTTTCTTTCACACTAAATATTATTTTTTATGATGGAATTATTTATATGTATACATTTGTAAAGTTATGTAAATTAATCAAATCTGTATAATTTACTAAACTACCTTATGAAAAAGCACACTTGTGAAGAGCAATACCGCTCCCTGTTAAATTGTGAACGCGACACTATCAAAATGCTGTACTATCATTCTAACTACACGTATTAACTACACGTACTAACATCATAGAACTAAACCACACCTCTCGAAAGGTCTTCACGATACGAAAAATTTTATTACAAATAATATGGGATAGTGCTCAAAGACGTGACTCCCTGAAATCTACAGCGACCTAGCTCGTACACATTTTTTCAGTTTGTACAGTTTAAATATTATCTAAAGATTTAAATTCATTTGATTATCTGCGTATTTGTACCTTGAAGTTGTTTCCTAACAAGAGATAATAGTTTACGCTTAGGAATTTTTTAATGTTTTAGTTGTTTCTTTTATATATTTTTATATCTTGTGGTTTTCTAGTTAAGCATAAAAGTTAAGATATTTACATCGTTATAATCAGCAACTATCTAAACCACACATATAGCAAAAATACCCGTATTCAAAAATTTTTTCATGAGTATAAAAATGTTCTGTTCGCTCAAATTTGGACGTTATTAGACGCTTTTTCAGAGTTCAAGAAAATGTTACTTTACAAATATGACTTTTTGTTACGATGTAAAAATCTGTGGATTACTTCTGTCAACTAAATTGAATAAATTAACAATAAATGGAGAAGAAATGTGATTTCAGTGGTTTTATATAAAAATACGAGTACTTTGAAATAAAAACCATATTGAATACCCTGAAAAACATTCATTCCTATTTTACAAATAATAAAATTTCTGTAATATAAAGGATATGCATTTTTCTGGCTTAAACCTAAATTCCCTTACAAATGTGATTTTTACATAATTGTTGTTATATTCAGGAGAGTGTACTGGCAATTATAGTTTTGAATGAATCTAAAAGTTAGTTACCATGGTTCGTCATACTTTAGAGGGACCACTGGGACTTTTACGTCAAATATTCAAAAAAACATTTAATTTCCTGGTGTGCTGATTTGCTGGATTAATCAACTCTTCTGATTATAGGCTTTGATGCTATACTTAGTATAAAAAACTATAATACTTATAAAGAGTTAAGTATTTAAGTTAAGTAGATACTCTACACTTGTATACTGTTGAAAGTGTAGAGTATCTACTTCAGACTGTTTCTTAGTTGTCATTAGTTATTTTTACTGTTAAGTTATTTATTGTTTATATGTTAGAAGTCAAACTCACAGTTAAATTTTTAATGTTTTTATTTTTTTCTGGTGATCAGCAATGAATTTTTATAAGTTAAGAAACAGTCATTTTTGCAGAAAGCTAGTTAATTTATTATTATTAAATATGTGAAAATTATGTAACCAATCTCATTCAACCATATTTACTTATATATACTACTGATGGAAGCCTCAAAACTGGCATTGCCTAGGATTCCCCTATATTTATTCATCAATTAAAATATTAACAAATAAACCAATAAATGTTTTAGATATGTATTCACTCTGTGTGTAACTGCAAATTTATTTATGTTCTGTAAATTTTTTGTAATATATCTTGTAGTATATCTTTGTATAAATGTATGTATATATGTATGATGAATAAATAAACGTATTTGACTTGACTTATTTGTATCGAGGCACCAGAACATTGTTGAACTAAAAAGAATCGTATGGCTTTTTGTATGTGAGATCAGCAATTAACTGACAGTTCTCCTCGCCTGAGAGGCATACACTTTTTTATTATCTATGCAAGTGGGCCAACGGCTTAAGACTGGACTATATTGAAGGTCCTAGGACTATTTTCAAGGTCGGAATCACTTTTTTTGGGGCATGTACGCTAGTGTATTTTTTACGTTTTGGCTATCTAACATGGTCCAGGTGTTAGAAAGCAGCATTAATTAATAGCCCAATGACAAAAATTGGCAACTGGGTCCGTAATCGAATTTTGAAAAAGCTATTATCTTTTCTCAGGCTCGAACCTTTGGTTTCAAAGACGATCATTTTAACCCCTCAGTTTCCCAGCCAGTTTTGTATAGCTGACCCGACTTTTATTATGGCTGATCCACTCGGAAACAGTGGGCCTTATTCAATTGTTTCTGCAATTAAGTAAAAAATTTAACTATCCTGTGAGAATTCTATCACATGAACGTTGTAAATTTAGGTAACTAAAAAGTAGTAAACATTCGCATGTTTGATATTTTTTATATTTAATATTTGAATTGCTATATTTTGTATTTGTTCGAAATTTTAGTTTCGATATTAAAAACAAAGCGTGGCAGAGTGTTAATGAATGTGAAGAATTTCAATTCAATGGTGTTTAGAACATCACTGACAGTTTAATAATTTATAATCTGTGAGTAACACAAATTTGTTATTGATGACGTCAGCGGAAGTGAAGAGGGGGAGACGTTTCCGGCATCCTGTCTACAGCCAGACTCATCAAGCAGGTTTTCAATATTAGATAAACCATCTTATATGAGGTCGAATCGTGGATTAGACTGATCAGGGGGATTAATCAACCCTTGAATGTTGTTAATATTTTACATTTCAATTTGAGTAAGCCCCAATCAAGTTAAAAGTTTGAGTTGATTTCTTACAAGCAATACTGGAAAATATCAGTAAATATTACGGTGATGTTTTCGTATTTAAATTTAATTGATTGAAAAGGCATATGATAATTTTAGTCTTTAAACAAACTCTAAAGGAAAACTTGTGCTTATAAATATTTGAATGAGTTTGATAAGTTTATGATTAAGCCTAGTTTACGGGCGTCGTATTAATTTAATTTACGGAGTTTTTCATTTCTTTTCCCAGTTACAATCAGTGTTGTAATTTGATAGCATACCTTTGTCAACATTCTTTTAATAATTAAATTGTAGTGAAAAAATAAATCGTAATCAAAATATTTTCACATTGATACGGTACTTTGATTATATTTTAAGTTACTTTTCAAAATGGTATTTAGTATTTATTTTTTTATTATAATTTAACTTGTTAGCATATATATTAATAATCCTAATTGTTTTAACATTTTTTTATATTTCTAACAAGTAACGTTGTAAACATGTAAGATTCTACAATTTTTAACACTTTCTAACGTATTTAAGAGTATCGGACAAGTCATTTTATGCCATTAGTTTCCTTTAAGTTTGTAGAGGAACTGCAAACTTAATAGAGTTGAAGACAAGCAATCAGCGTTCTATTGTCAACAGGACCTCAGGGTTTCTGTTTTCTCAGGTAACATTCAACGAGAGGTTCAATAAAAAAATGGAAATTTAATGGTTAAATGTGCGGAAAACTATATAAAACAAGTAAAATGCAATAAATTTTCAACTATTATTTTCCTACCTAACTTTAAAGATAGAGTGTTTAGGTAAAAATCTTGTTTGAAAAATCCTTTATACATCCAACCGGTAATTTCCTGATACATAAATGGTAAATACGTACCTGATAAATACGTACTCCCAGTGAAAATGTATGTGAACATGTAAAGAAGATTACAAGTGTCTAGAGCACCTGAATTCCAAATTAAATGTGTATATGTAATCTCTGTATTATATTATTTTAGAAACAATTTCAAGTCAAAACAGTGATACTTAAAATATTGGCCTTTGTATCCTACATTGCCTCGGTAACCAAGTTTCAGAGCGCATATTGTAAACAAAGCAATTTAAAAGTGCCTGAAGCCATTATTTATCAATGGACAAATAATTCTTAGAATCCACTTCACTGGAATAAATACACTGCATTGTGGTTAATTAAGAACTGGTTATTAAAATTGTTGTTTTCAAAGGAGGTTTATTTTTTGTTTTTGTTCCAAAAATATATTTATAACTTATTATAAATAAAATTCTCTGTTCAGTGGGTGGGTAGTATTACAAACATATTTCATGGATATGGATATAGATTGGGCCCAGTTATTAAATTTACTTTTAATTACAAAATTAAAAGCTATATACTGTATAATGTGTACGTTAATGTTATTAAAAATCAAAATAATCCTCTTTTAAATTTAATAAAACCATAAATGATTATTTCCTACAATTCAGTATTATAATAAGTTATTGAATAACTATTTACTACTTGAATCTGTGTTAAAACTTTATTAGACTTTAAGATCATGTTAAAAAGGTACTTAATTGTTAGGGTTAGCCTACTCTTTATCCAGTGTAGTGCAGATCTATGTGTAAAATAGGTATTTTCAAGTTTATTTGATTTGTTATTATGTTAATTATTAAGTTATTTTGTTGTAAATTTGTACTTAACCTTATTACATAATACCCCTATCACTAATCATGATATAATTTCACTATATAATTGCAATAAGTTATACAAATGCCTGGTCCAAAACTGTAAACTGCTTGAAAGCAAAATAGCTATTTTATCGCTTATACGAACATTTAAAACTATTTCGAAGTGGAATACAATAGATTTATTTTTTAGTTATTTTCAATCGGCATTTTTTGTATGTTCATTATAATTCGGTTTGCCGTAATAGCTTATCCCTCAAAATTATTAATGTAGTGTAAACAATTTGGTTGATTAAAAAATCATTTGAATTATTATATTATATATTGCCAATGTATCATCTCCATTTCCAGGTTATTCAATGTAGCACGGTACAATGACTGTCAAGAAGGTAGGTTTTGGCCGCTGGGGACAATCTATACCACAATGCCGCCCTTTGTTGGCAAAGGTTAACCTTACAGAAAGGGTTATTGTATTACTTGTAATACATTTATCTACTAAATATATTTATTTAGGCCTACTAACTATTTTATATTTTGATACGAATATTACAATCTTCTTCTCTGGACCAAAGAAAATTTATGCTTAATTTATATATTTGCTGTCAATGAGGTATCTGAGAATAACCTAGCTCAGGATAAAAGATACGTTTTTTATTTAGGTTATTAATAGTCTTACCTTAACCTTTAATATAAGGGTTTTAGTAATAATATTTTTATTTTCCAAACATCTACAACATATTCATAGCACTTTCTAAAAGTCTTAAATAACAAATCTTTTATTATTTGTTAAGAAAATACGAGAAGTATAAAGAGCTTTATACAACTTATTACTTTACAACAATGAAAGAAAATTCCACGTATACCACTAAATGAAATTAACCCATTGTTGCGAAAAATCTAGAGCCTCTTTAAAATCTATTTATGTTAAAAGTTCCTTATCAGTTTTTGAGGAAACTTAATAATTTGTTTTAGAGGACCACATCTCATTTATTGAACATTTCATTTTAAGAGTTTTCAATTTTATGACCAATAACTTGATTGTAAAATTTTATAAATACAATCAATTAAAGAAATTAAAGCTGAATCATGTCGTTTTAAGCTTGTCTTCTTCCAAAGGAAAGGTGAAAAGCTGGTAAATATTCTGTTTACGAGGTAAGAATATTTAAATTTGTTACTGTCATCTTTTAAATTACAAAATCCTTGTTGGTTTTTCAGGAACTCAATAGATGGATTTTAAGGATAAAATAGCTAATTCTATCATTATACAGGGTGTTCAGAACTCTCTGAAACCATTTTATGCGTTTGTTCCTTGCATCAAGACAATAAAAAAAAAAACATGGCACAAATATGGGTCTAAAATCCATCGTTAAGCCGCTAGCGGTCATTTTTTCACATAATAATTTTTATTTCCATAACGGATGGTTGTATTCAGTTCATTTTTTGCATGTATCTTTATCCTACCAATGTACATTTTCGAGAAGAAAATTAATTTTTTCCACTGTATATTTTCTAAATGGGGGCCATTAAAATTTTCAAACTCAAATAGCTCAAAATCGGTAAATTTTATAAAACTTTTACTAAACACGAAAAATGTGTCAAATTAAATTATCTAACCATTGGTACCAAGTTTATAATGATTTGCCTACAAATAACTGAGTAATTGCAATTTTCTCCATAAAAACATAGATTTTGCATTATAATTAGTTCAAATTAAAGCCGTTTTGACTGAAAATCGCAATAACTCCGTTATTTAATGACAGATCCTTATAAACTTTGTATAATTGGTTTGATAATTTAATTTAACAAATTTTTGTATTTGTAAAATTTTCAGAAAATTTATGGATTTTGAGATATTTGAGTTTGAAAGTTTAAAGTCGCCGCCATATTGAAAATGTTCAGTTGAAAAAATTAATCTTGTTCTCGGAAATGTTCAATCGAAATGAACTTATTAAGAAAAATGAGCTGAATACATCCAACCGTTACGGAAATACAAAATTATTATGTAAAAAAAAATGTCGGCTAGCGGCTTAACGACGGATTTTAGACCCTTATTTGTACAATGATTTGTTCTTGTCCCGATGCAAGGAACAAATACACAGAAGGGTTCCAGAGAGTTCCAAGACACCCTGTATATAAAACGGCGATACTCGTTCTATTCTCACAATGGTATGTTTAAGGTTTACAGGAATTATATTTGTTTATGTACCTTGCTTCCCGATGGGGGTTATTTTTCATAAGGTAGGCCTATGTAGTTATCTGAACCATTCCTGTTTTTTTTCAGTAATGCTGAATGGGTTCAAATGCCTTATCTTATGACGTCGGATTGAGAAAAACAAAGTTATTGTATTTTTTTCCTAGTTTGTATTTGGCTTTTAAATTTAAATATGTTTTTATATTAACTAAAAAATATAAATTACAAGATTAAGCATTCTTTTATCATGATTTCTATTCCCTTACATTACAAAGTTCATGAATTATCTATTTCCCAATAACAATGATCATACGTTCTGGACTAACCCACACATGGTGCAGGATGTCATAAATGTTCTAGTTCTACCGGGTCGTAAGTAACACGACCCACGCCCTCTATATCCCATACATCGGCCTTCCCACTTGTGTCAAATACCATTACAATGTACTAATACATTTCTATTTTAAAGTAATTGTTATCAATACGTATGGGGTCGTTAATATCTGATAATCCTTCTAAACATATTGTGTTATCGGACATTCTTTCTATGAAATAATGGTTTTTAACAAATATCTAAATGTACAATCATTGCATTCCATTTGGAGGACCTTGAAATGTACTTTAAAGTATCCGTTGGTTTTAATATCAAGGAATCGTTCGGGAAGTATCTAAGTTCCCAAGGTGATCGCAATTCCTCCATTAGAAGCATAATAGTGGTCTTTCTAAAACATTTTTTAAATTCCAATTAAAGGTTACTTAACCGACAATATTTTTGTTACTTTTTATATTGACTTACAAAAAGCTTTTTGAGGTCATTCTGTCAACAGTCCATCAGCTGTGTGGAATGATTCAAGTCATTCTATTAAACTTAGTTATAATTATTTTATTTATATAATTATTTTATTCGTTAACATGTTCGAGAGTGAGAACAACTGAGGTTGTTTTTTGCATTTCTTTCAGAGCGTCCTCCGATCCAAGAAGATAGACCGAAGCATTGTATAGATCTTTGGAAAAATGAAGGGTGAAAGATAAAGTAAGCATAGTGCTAAAAACATTTTGATCGAATTTAGTTCTTACGACAAGGCTAAATTATACATACTGTTTTCTTTGTATGATTGTATTGTCAAAACCATTTCTTATTTCTGATTTCTGTCTTTCTAAGGTTACAGTACTTTATTTTTATAGATCAAGGTCAGTAAATGGGGACAGGACAATTTGTTAACCAGCAGGGTTACTCTTAGCCTTGCCAGATTCCTAGACGGATAACAATTTAGGTTGTGCTGGGGTTTTTTCTATTAAACCAACATTCCAAAGCAATAGAAACAAATCGAAATACTTTCACTATATTAGGGATTTACAACTAATACATTAACGCACTCGACTAAAATGTTTGTTCATCGGAACGTTCAGTGGCAAACTATATTTCACATAGGCCTAAAATAATTAAATATAAAAATTGTATATATTAAAAACATAGTCACCCTACAATTTTTTAAATGGGTAAATTTTGTAAAACGTATTTTTAACATTTAAATTTGGACTAATTCATTACATTATAATTCAAATCTTGAATAATTCATCATTTTTAATTTATAAATAACCCGTCAAGCGTTCTTGATTCAATGTAAAGTAATGTGCAGATATACCCAGAGATACTAATGTATACACAACCAAATAAGTAGGGACATCCCATGTTAATAATGTTTAGTTTGTCACTGGAAAACCATAGTAAAATAAAGCAATGATGCTAGGAATACTTCTCCTAATTGACAGGGGAAGAGCTCTTTCTACCACTTGTCAAAAGGGACATATTTATTTGCAAAAAAATCAAAACAATAAAAAAAAACTCTGAAAATTTATTCCGACCATTTGTTTTTATTCAACCAATCAGCATTATTATTAAATAAAAATTACATCTTGGTGGTGGTATCTGTGTTTCGGGGGCGGCGATCTCATATCCCTAGAAGGATGTCCCTACTGGTTCTGTATACATTTGGTTCTGTATACAGAGCTAAAAAATATTCAATATTATTTTATCGATGATATTTGTTTTTAACGGGTTGAATATGATGTAACGATGGATTACAGCTTCTAATCAAAATTTTACATTGATCTTATATTTTAAAGGATTTTCTAAATATAATGTAGATTTTGTGAACAATGCAGTCAACAAACATTTCAGATCAACAAAAACTAAAAAGAATAACAATGAAAAACAGTAAAAACAAGTAGTTAGGATGTAATGCTTAAACAAATATTTGGTAATTGGTTACAATTCAAGGAAATTTTATTCTTGTATGATTTCATCTTGAGTTACAGAGTGATATTTTAATTTGTTTACACTAATGTTTTAATATATCAAGCTAATAAACATTAAGTTAATACCTTAATACCTTCTTCTTCGTCTTTTACCCAACACTGTGGGATTGACAGCGTCATAGATATGTATATTACATACATAAAACTTAAACATATATTTACAAAAAAACTGAGGAAAACTGATACAACTTCCGGTCGGTGGCTCAGACTCATATCCTCAGATCAATAAAACTATCATCTAAAAACTCCTGTGTGGATTAGTATGCTCTCCTTTTGATGTAGTCAGCTATGACCTTCCTAAAAGCCGGCAACTCCATCTCACGAACCTCATATGGGAGGTGGTTGTAGTAACTGATTGCCGAGATGTTGTAGGCAGCTTGTGACCTGGACAGCTTGGGATGTCTAAATTGCCACGCTGCCCGGTGTTGTAGGGGTGAAAGTCACCACAAGTGGAGAAGATGTTGATATTGCTCTTGACATGCATCAAGCTAAGGAAGATAAAATTTCCAAAAACTGTGAAGATTCCTAGAAAAAGTGGCTTGCAATGAGCGTGGTATTCACTTGCTGTAATAATTCTTACAGCCCGCTTTAGTAGTTTGAGCACATCAAGAGCATGTGATGAATGGCCCCACAGAAGTAGAACGTAAGCAACGTGGCAATGAAAGATTGCATGATATATCCTAACCAGGTAAGATTCTGTCTCACAGTTTTTAAGTTTCAGGAGAAGAAAACATATCCAGGACAGTTTGTTGGTGGTCTGCAGTATGTGGTTTTCCCAACAGAGTTTCCCGTCAATAATGAAGCCAAGAAGACAGGGTCCTGGACCTCCTGTTGCTGTCTGGAAAAGCTGCATATAATCTGCTGAGTTTTGTCTTCATTAAGCTGAAATCTATTGGCAAGAATTGCCAATCTATTGAAATCTATTGCCGGCCAGTTGGTGGCAGACAAGAGCTGTTGTTCTGAGATGCCCCGTATATCTTCAATGTTCTCTCCGGTAGCCAAAAGGGTGGTGTCATCTGCAAACATCAATATTTTGCCACTTTCATCTAAAACATAAATCATAAATAAAAAAGATCATCATCATAAAATGTTTTACTTAAATTTAAATTATGTTTCAATCCATTAACTATAACCTGTACAGGCGTACGGAGAAGCCTGACAACAGCGTAATATTTTCATTATTAGTTAAGCTGGAAATATAAGAATCTGTAAATTCATAAAGAATCTGCATTTATAGAACGTTAAAACTATTTAAAATTTTTCCTTGGGGTTAATTCGGTTGGAAATAGTTTTATTTCAAGATTGTAGGACAAACTGTTGAGCAGTAATTAATTAAAACATCTTAATTAAGCGAGACACCCGGTATATGAGGAGAAAACTTATATTTAAGAGTCATCTTCACCTTTGGGCCAGTAGCCCATTGTTGCGCAGTCGGCAATGTTAGCCATGCGGCTTTAAACATGGTATTTTATTCCCCTGTTTCGGACGCCGTTTTTCAATCAATTTTCTTTACACTTGATATACACTAAGTTGAATAGTTGTATTAGGCCCCTCTTACTTTGAAAATGTAACATACTTATTTAATGTAAATGTAAAATCTTACTTTGTAAAATTTTAAAAATGTAACAAATATTACTAAGGAAAATCGAGTTACTTTGCGACGTCACTGAGAGTAATATTTGTTAAATTTTCAAAATTTCGTGGTATGAGGGTCCTAATATTCAACTTTAATATTTAAGGCAGTAAACACTTACCAAGTTTAAAGAAAATCGGTTGAAAAACGGCATCCAAAACAGGGGAATAAAATACCATGTTTTAGCATAAAAACCGTATAGTTAACATTGCCGATTGCGCAATAATGGGTTACTGGCCCAGGGATGAAGATGACTCTTAAGGATCCGGTCTACCGCTGTCGAGCAACTTAATTGCAAGGGTTTTCCAGAATCCTGTTATCTCATGGTACATTCAGCTGAGAGCTACAAATAAGGTGTTATATTGAAAAATAAAAAGATACTCATCTCCCTCAGTTAAGTTTTTTTTTATTAATCAACAAAACTAATTGAAAACATCAGTTAAAATCGGGAAAAACAGATGATTTTAGACAGTTATATCTAAAATTAGAAATTTCATTTAAAAGTTATATAACAGCAAAAATGTTTATCCGTCTTCCTTTTTTTATAAGAAGTTAAGAGCCAATCTCTACCTTAAAAACACGATTCTCGTATACTCTGCAGCCGTCAAACTCGCCTAAGCGCTACAGCCGCGAGGCGGCATTCGGTAAAGTAGTAAGCCAATTCGGGCTCAGGTAGAGTGGAGCCTTAAGTAGCCTACTTAACAGTTTATTACGTTATAAACAAAGTACATGGAATTTTTATTGATCGAGAAAAATAGGAATGTGATATAATGTCTGTTAAACTGAATACTGCACATATTATTTAACATCACATTACTGACAACCTTTTTGTTTTTTTTTGTGTAAAAAATAAACCTTTACAAATATTAAGTTGTTTATTATTGTTTTTGATATTCCGTATCAGAGCAAGATTGATTATCTAGTTATTGTTCAAATTAAGAGCCATCTATTTATCGAATTTTGAAGAGGCATAGGAATATAAATAATAGTTTTAAGGCAAAATGAACACCATTGTTTCTCAAATCTAATAGTGTTGCGTATCCTAATTATCCTAAACATTAATATAATTATACTATCACAAAGCTCAAAGTGAAGTATAATTTTATGTCAAGCTAATTTTATTGCTACTATGGGAAGTTAAATTATCTACATCATGTACATTACCATAAAATTAACTGGATATTCTAATCATAGATTCCCTCACAATTAAATTATAGTTGTATTTTACTGAAATGCAACAAGTTTAATTGACAACATTGTTTGCGTGATTTCCCTACAGTGCCTTCATAATATTTGTAAAATCTTTTAGAATAACTGTTCAATATGACAAACTATCCAAATGCATCACAAACAGTGTTTTTGCATTCATTTAATTTGTTGTATATAATAATTAATATTATATATGAGTGTTTAAAATTTACCACCATGTAAAATTTACGGCATTGTAAAACTATGAGAGTTAGTTGTTCTTGGCTCTTTTGTAGAAGTGGGATTTTTGAAGTTACGTAATTTTAATATTTAAGAATACTTGGTGTTATAATGTATTTTATCTCCATTGAAATTTACTATTCTGTATCCTTTTCAATTAAATATATGTTTATAACTATTTTCAAGTGATTGTTGTTTTATATTCACTTTATTTCAAACAAACTATATCTAGATATTGAGCTAATAATTATTGTAAATTACAGTAGAAGAACTCAATATATACATACAAAAATACTTTTTTACATATTGACCTTTCGATGAATTAAAAGGTGACCTACAATAATTTAACTTTAAAGTGTTTAAGTCAAAGTGTTCGAAAGGCAGGTAAAATCAAGTATTTTTTGTTTCTTCTGAATAGTTAGCTATTTTAGTTGTGCCAGTTTTCCATCATGTGCTATATCGAAATACGCTTACGTTAAGGATTGTCTTCTTACTAATTACATGCTGTTTCCTTGAGAGGCAAAAATTGTATACCGGGTGTCTCACGTAAGGTGTCTCAAATTGATTATAGATCAACAGTTTGTCCTACAATCTTAAAATAAAATCATTTGCCACTAAATTGACCCCAAGGAATAATTTAAAAATATTTTTAACGTTGTATGAATACAGGGTGTCCCAAAAACTGGGGGTCACAGGTTCGAATCTCGGAAATTTCAAATACAGACACCAGGTATGTCTGAAAAAGCATATTTTAATCCTATACTCTAATACGAGTAAGTATCTTGTGTGTATGTATGAATATTCCTATTCTTTTTTCCATAGTCACTACTTCATATTTGGAGAGAGTTTAGTAGACAACACCTGAGGATTCATGTTTTTATTGTCATTTTCCGATAATTAAATTTCATGCAGATAATTTTATTATCTTTTTACATGAAACATTTTATTTTAATAACTCATTGTAAAAAACATTTCATTATTATTTTTCTATTTTATATTTCTAGGAAATAACAAGTAACTAGTGTTCAGTTCTTTTATTGTGCTTTTAAAAGTAAAATATACACACACAAATATTTTAACTACAGCTACTTTTCTTTACAAATTTTGTTTTTTTAGTTTTCCGGATAATGGTTCTAAATAAATAAATACTCAGTCGTTCTCATTAATGTAATCTGGTAACGTTCATACGGAGATAAAAAATTAATATTATTAGAGGACTAATGAATTTGTTATCTATCTACAGGATGTTTGAAAAGTCTCTTCTGAATTTCAGTATGGTGGTTCCTTATATCAAAATAAAAAATTAAAAATCGTGTGAAAATATGTCCTAAATTATGCTCTGTTAAGCCACTAGGCACCATTTTGTTTTTTTACACTTAATAATATTTTCCGTTACGGATGAGTGTATTAAGTTTATATCAGGCATGGACCTTTATCACAACAATGTTCATTTAAATAAAAAAAATATCGTTTCATATGTGTATTATCAAAATAACGGTAATTTTTAAGTTTTTAAACTTAAATATTTCGTAACCGGTAAATTTTATAAAAATTATACAAAAAAGACGAATTAAATTACGTAATTAATAATACCAAGTTTTGAAGGATCTGATTACACATAACGGACTTATTGCGAATTTTATATTAAAATAACTTAAATTTGCGTGAATTATAATGCTAAATTAAGGTTTTTCTGCCGAAAAGTGCCATAACTCAGTGCCACCCATTCCGTTATAGAAATAAAAATTATTAAGTGTCCCCTTAAAAATTCTTATAAACATTCCAAAAAGTTTAAAAAACATGTAAAACAAAATCCTAACCTTTGCATATTTTTGCAAGGGATTAATGGATCCTTTATCTACTTAGCAAAGTAGAAAAAAATGTTTAGAAATGAGAAACCCAAGTTTTTTGTTACTCAACTAGAACTAGTGGTGGTATAATTATTTTCCCCAAATATATTATAGACATTGAATAATATATTATTGCACTAAAATATATATAAAACCAACAAAACTTTCCTTTATTTTTCTCGAAATAGTCAGCAATACTTTCAAAACAATTTCATGCGCTAAAAAGAGTTATTATTGATTTAAATTGGAATAAACCCAGTCCAGAATAAACCGTGTAATATAATGTTTTTGTAGCAAAATCCAAGTGTCCCATATTCAGAGTATATTGCGGTAGGTTTACCATACCTTAAAGAATACTGTAGTACTAACCCAGCCCACTACGCCAGTGCATTTATTATTCTTTAAAGATATACAGTATCACTGTTTCAACTCATTATTTGTAATTACTGGACCCTAATTAAAAATACAAATAATATATTAATTTATTCTTAGGGTTGTGGAAATGTATTTTAATTACGAATCATTATCAATCATTGATTTTATTCAGGATTTAAAATTTAACATTAGTTGTTTAAATGCTTATTGTTTGATAGAAATCCACTAAAATTAGTTGAATAAAATATTTCAACTAATTTTTGTGGTTTTTATTTAATGTGCATGTAATATAAAATCCCTGTGTTTATCGTGCGATTTCATGCTAACGCTGAGAATAGAAAAAATATGAAGTATTTTAAAAATATGTGTGAGAGTAGGATAATACAAGAACACAATAGCTTTTTCACAACACAATATTTTCTAGGAGGGGGCTATATTTAATTTTAAGTTAATGTCTATAAAAAGCGAGAACTCTCTCGTTTAAGGCAACACTAGTAACCGTTGCTAAGTTGAAACCGACTTGTAATGTTCTGCAGCCACGGCTTTGTCTGTATTTAGCTTAATTAGAGATGCATGCACTTATGTTATATTTCAAAAACGCATACGGTTTCAAGTTTATATTTATATTTCATTACTTAAATTTACTTTGTTTGTCCATTTTATTAGAAGTAATGCAATAAATCACAGCGATAAACTAGTATTTGTTTCTTAATACACTCAAACGTTAACACACATTGTGCTCTACAAATATATAATAAAACAGCAACGCATTCAGGTACGGTAAACCATTACGTTCGTTGTATATTTGAATAAAAATAATGCAATAAATAACAGTTGTTAGCAATTATTTCTAAATTAACTTACAAGTCGACCTAGTTTGTTTTGTCCAACAAAACAAACGCATTCAGGTAAATCATTCCACATTCATACTCTTTGTTTTCCATCATGTATACTAATTATATTGTATTAAAAAAATTAAACATCACTTTTATAGTCGTATTATGAAAATAGTTCATGAGAACATTTCATAATAAGAGTTGATACATTTGAGAACAGCGTATGTTTGTGAACCATCTGCTCCCTCCTCTCCACTCTTTACAAACCAATTACCTCTCAAGAACGAACGTTTGTTTCACAATACATAGAGTCCCATTCGGTTTTAGTGGTTCTTTCAATACTAGCTGTACTTTATAAACAATAACTTTATAGATTGAGGATTCAAAATACAATAAGAAGTCACTGTCATCGTTGGTCTTACGCATCAAATGAATGAACGAAAACTACTGTTTTGATTGCAAATATAATGTTATAGTTTATAATATTTTAAATTTTATAATTGTTTCAGTATTATAATATTTTATTATGCAGTAACATGACAGATATATCTTGTGTCATTAATAGCCAGCCACCATTTTTTGAAAAATATAATACATACTATGCAGTGCATAGCACCAGCGTCAGTCCACTAAAACTAAACTAAAACAAAAAGTTATGATCACTCTTTATAAAGCTATATCCAGAATGCTAAGCCATTGCAACCCAGCTTCACTTGCACAATGCAGCCCAATCAACCCTTCGAGGAAAGCACTCAAAAGGCACTCATTGACTATGTGAGTCATATTCTGGAACTCTGCTCCACATCCGCATGACTGGTCTTCTGTCATTCCCCATTTGTATTTCCAATAAAATTTCCAGTAACATGATAATATTATAAGTTTTTTTACAAGATGTAGAAAATCTACCTCTAAAGTGTTTACTTCAGTTACATAGTTCAGTTACCTCTATCTCTGCAAATGTATCTAAAGATGTATCTAATGATAGCTTCTATTATGTTATCATAAATATGCATATCTCAATGAAGCTAAACTCGCTCTACATGAAGAATTTACATCTTATGGTTCGATGGTTATGTTATGGTTTACATATTATGAAAGGTGGCATGTTATGTTCACCTTTATCTGTTCGGTGAGGCTGTTTAAACTCATCTGGCACATCGAAATGTGTGCAGTACACTTGTAAATTAAGTTTCAATTAGGTTTTGGTCGTTTTCTGGATTTATAATTTAGTTTTATTTTATTTTTTTAAGGTATAAGTTGGTCAAAAACATCTAGAAACTATTGTGTTGTATCACATAGAATAAGAAATATTGGATGAAAAAGGTTGTATACAAGAAACATACTAATACATCAAGAATAAGAAGAAATAAGTACATAAGAAGAAGAATAGTGAAAAGTAAAAAAAAAAATCATTAAAACCCATAAACGTTAACCAACGATTTTTATCACTGGGTTTATATCTGCAACACTTAAGCTGCATTAGGAGCAAAACACGTCTCGGAGGTTGTCCTGTCGGGTTGCCAGCTACATTCAACACAGTTTATGTGACAGAGACAGTTGTAAGGGTGGCAGCCCTTGGCTTCTACTACGATTAGAGGTAGAGGGTTAGTAATTGAAAGTTGCCCTTAGCATGTTTCTGCTGAAGACAAATGCATGTTTATGCTTATTATCAAAATGTAATATAGTATGCCATCGTTAAGTTAAAACAGTTTTGCTCATGTACGGTTTTTTTTTACTGATTCAATTTATTAAATAACTTAGATACCCTTAAATTTATCATTGTATAGCCTAAATATAATCTTCTAAAAATTAGTCTTTAAATTAGTTCTAAAGTAAAATTATATCAAGTTCCGGAGTGTAAACATACGTTCCTTCACTACTGTGTAAAATAATAGCCATCGTTTAAATACCTTTCAGTTTACATTGTTCATGAATTATTGAGTTTTAATCTCTTACAGAATGTTCGTTTGCGATTCTTTCAATCTACTCTTTGAATATTGTTTAGGAAATTACATTAAGTAAAATAGATAAACCATTTTATAATTTTATATCTAAGTTATGACAAAAAACTATAGCAGTTCTGTTGGTAGTTCTGATAATTGGAAGATTCGTGTTAGTAAGCAACATAGATCTCGTTACTGAACACAATGTACGCACAGAAACTTTTTATATATTTAATTTTATAATGCAAAAGTAAATTTGTGTGAACACCGTAGCGCAAAAACTCTACTTAAATTTTATATTATGTATTAAAATGTATTGCTGTATATCTACTTATAGATTTTGCTATTTAGTACTTCCCACAAAATTATGTTTGTATCGCATTATGGGATGTTACTAAAAACCAAGAACGATTGTGAATAGGCATAATCATCATACTACAAATTACTTTAAGTTAATTTTCTTTACACTTTCGATCTTGTTTAGACTTTACCAGCATTTTTATATAGATATTCTATTCCTATAACGAATCGTCCTTCATGTAATACTTACTTAGCTGACTTACCCGTGCTTCGTAACGGTATTCAAATTGCAATGCCAACCCTAGAAATATTTTGCCCTTCAGGTGAGCTTGTTCGCTGTGCTCACTCGCCTTAAACCTCAAGTCTGTCATATCCTTTAATTTGTTTATTTTTTAGTTTTTTTTTTTTTTTTTTTTTTTTTTGCCAATCTTCCCCCAAAACTTGAAATGAGGACTGCTGTTAAAATTAATATTCCTAAAAATTGAGCGTTCTTCACTATATCATTGCTTGTATAAGAATAACATGTTACTTTGAAGACGTGTGGGGCGAAGCCCTATGGAGCTTGGGAGGATGGCAAGTAATCTATCGCCAATGTTAGGAGTTTAGTTTTGTTTGGAATTTTCACGTCAAGAGCGGTCAATCAAGTACAGTATATAGTTGTAGAGGTTTCGAATTCTGGGAATGCTTAAACAACTTGTGTTTAAACATTCCTACATTCAAAACTCCACTTGCATTTAAATATGTAGATTACAAATTTGATTGTGTTTCAATAGAAAAGGCAAATATAAAACTGTATAATTTAAACAAAAATGTCAACAACACATTGTGTTTGCGAGTAGGCATATTAGCATTTTGAAAAGAATTATACTGAAAAATCCTTACAATATAAAAATGTAGCAAAGTGATTAATTATTTTATTTTTGTTTCATTTATTTATTATCTTTAGTCTAGTTTTAGATTTAATAGGACGTAAATTTAAGTTTATAAAAATCATTAATGATACTTAATGAGAAATTAGGTAAGTACGAGTCTATTTTGAACGACGATTTATAACGTTAACTACTAAATTTAAATGTATTAAAATTTAATAGCAAGAATCAATTTTAGTAAAAAAATAATTGATTAATTTCCGTCTGAAAATGAAAAGAGTAACCCTTTTTTATTATATGATTCACACATTTTCCAATCGGTGGTAGTCTATAAAAATGGTTTAATATTCATCAGAGAGAAGGCATTTTTCAGTTCCACAATGGTTTTTGTTGGAACGCAGGACTCTTCAGTGGTGTGGGATATTGTTGAATTCCACAGTAACCTCAATGGCGTTTCATGTGCTCGTTTAAAAATTCTACCAAAACATAAATTTCAACTTGTTCATAATTAAGATAAATTTTTGCGAAAACAATAATTATTTTGTTGTACTGATAAAAATTTTTGTACAGGCTAGTTTTTCTAAGGGAACACTATAGAACACATCGTAAACGTATATTATAACATTTTAAATCCCCCATTACTGTGTGACGTGCAAGTTAGGTGCTTTGTGCATTAACACGCTGTTCGATATTTAACTCTATATAAATATATCAGTAATGGTTAAAGTATATAAAAGATTGCTGTTTGTAAAAATTTTGTTTATCTATATTGTAAACATGGAATTTCACTTCATAGGTGGAATTATTTCAACTTTAAAAATCAAATTTGGTAAAACTTGTCATTGCAGTCTCACGTGGGTATGATTAAATACACGAACCACTTGGTATGGTTGGATTTATCAATGATACGTATTTTTTCTGTTAAATTTCGTTCATCCGCACAATTTTAACATCATAGGACTGTAACTTGTGTCTTAAACTGCAATTTTTTGTGACAATCACTATATTAGTATTAATATCCTTGTACATAATCGAGCAAATCACTTTCAACTTTTCGGTAAAATTATTAAACAATACTTTATTTTTCCATACCAAGCTCGTTTGCTCCACTCACTTTCCCTTCCTTTTTAGGATTACCTCGTTTCCTTCACTCACTCGCCAGTATAAAGGGTGCTGCGCTTTAGTATAGATTTTTTTAACCACAGGTTGAACGTGTAATATATTGTTTACTTTCTACAGTTATACAGTTGACTTTTTCAATAAGCTGCTATAAAAAATTTCTATATAGATAATACGGGAACTTTGAAGGGATTTATGCCCAAAAACACCAACCTTTTACCCGGCATGGGGCCAGCTCAAATCGATTCCTAGTAGCCAAAACAACCTTATTCGAAAAAATTCTCTGACGGAAAAAAGTTTGGCTGTACACACATTGTGAGCTTTAATATAAGATCATTCATAGCAGTTTCTTTTGTCTTGTCTATATTTTTTATAGTTTATCTTATTTCCTTTTTAATATTATTGTTTTTATTACTATTAGCATAGTAAATATATATCGATAACCAAAAATATTAAAAGGATGTGGCTAATAATATTTGATTATTTATTAACATTTTCCGTAAAACCTAATATTTCCTATTAAAATTCAGATTGCAGCATTAGGCTTTTTAATGGTCTTTTTTAAAATTGTGTGCTTATAGATAGGGGTCACTTATAGATACTTGTAAAAGTAAAATTCCCCCTACTTGGAGGAGAGAGTGGATTCCAAATTAAACCGAAAATCACAAAATAGTAATTAATTGGTATCAAAGCTCGTTTTAGTATTTAAAGCCTTTAACATCATTAAAGAGAGACTATTTTTAAACAACCTGTATAATAACCTGTATAAACCGGTATAAACTGGATTAGGCCCTGGAGTCAGAGCAAGCACTGTGATTACTGTTCCCTTCAACACCGAACACTCAACACTGATACAATCAGCATTGGTATTGGATCAGCAATTGAATCACTATCAGATTGTTCAACTAGTATAAACAGTTTTATGTATTGTTTTAACTACTTGATTAATTACTGTGTCTTCCATATTGTGACTTTCTACACTTTCATTATCAGTCATTAAAAGTGTAATTAATATTAAACTTAAAGCCCATTTTAGATTATTATAGTGGAAGACTGTCGTTAGTAAAACAGAAATCTCTTTGTAAATGTAGTAAATGTGTAGTCAAAAATGTTATGAAAATTTTAGTTATAATTTCATCTATAAAATAAACAACCCAAATAATGGACACGAACATGAACCTCAGTTCATCCTGGTTAGTTCAGTTAAACCATCATGAAACAACTGGCAATGCCATAGCAAATCGTAAGCTTTTCGTATAGCTTCATTTTCGTGAAGTATAATGTTTTACAGTAATTGTTTAGTACTTTTACTAGGCAGATTTTGTTTTAATCAATAACATAAACTAGTATAATAAGTTAGTATAATTAGTATTAATAAGATTGGGAAACAAATAAAGTTTTATGTACATTTTGGTGATAACATAGAATGTTTTTGGTTACTCAATAAGGACCAAAAAGGATAGTAGGCAAGTAGTAGGCCTACTTACTTCAAATTTAACTAAGAATACAAAATTAAGAGAATTTTGAAACTACACATTTCTTTGTTTCTTAAAAAGCCATTCTTCACGGCCCACTCGACAGCCAACATCTGATGACAGATATTTGTTGACTAACTTTGCGGAGTCATGGTGAGGTTGACTACTTTTTATGGTGTTTCTACATTGTAATGGAAGGTATAAAGTGAATAAATGCAAAGTGATGTCGAGCTATCAATAAACTGAAATAAAGGAAGTAACATTTTATTGTTATTTACTCTAAAATATTAATGTAAAAGATGTAAAATAATAACATATTAAAATAAAAATAAAATGTATTTTTAATCATTAACAAAATATTACGCTGGGCAGCGTAATTACAGTTAATTTTGTTGGATTATTGTTGAATTGTTTGAATTAAATATACAATGGTGTAAGTACTAGTTATTTTAAATTTAATTTGTTTAATAGTTTTATTTATTAGTTTATAAATTTTAGTATTACTAGTTTTTACTTAATAATTAATTTATTATTCATGAACCTATTGAGAATATTCGTGTACTGTGTAATAAGACCACCATGACTTAAAGACGATCATCCACACATGATATTCACCAAGCAAGTGATAACTGAACCAAAAATAAATAAAACACTTTTATTATTACCAGCGATTATATATTGTGGAATGAAGTTAGTGTTTAATATTGTAAGGGAACAAAATAGACACAAAATGTGATAAAACTGTGTATTTAAAAATTTCTTATTAAAAAAATCGTGACCAATAAGGTTTTTTTAATATTTTTCGAAATTCGGTACTTTTATTGGAAAATCTTAATTTTCTCAGAAAACAGGACCTTGTGTTGATAATCTAACAATATTTTTGGATTCTGCATAAAACTTTCAATAAGAATAACAAGATAGGCCTAAATCATGAGTGTAACTCAGTTATTTATTTGTAATTTTTGTTTGAAGATAACAAAATAATATTTTTATAAAATTCTTAATCTTCAAAAAAATTTAATAACCTGTATCACTTTGGTCATGGGAGATGTCAAATATTGTTAAAAGCTTCAGTATTTTTTAGGCTTCAAAATTATGCATCACACATTAAGGTTTTATCATAATTTAGGTGAAATAATGAAACTTATACTAATTAAAACAGGCTTAATCCAAATTTTTTGTAATTTGTTATATTTATTGATAAAACACAATTTTATCAACAATAAGTAATTTAATTTAAAAATGTAAATACATTTTTATATTCTCCTCAATATTTACTATAAATAAATAAATAATGGTTGAGTTCAAAAGGCTGGACAACGACTTAACGATGACTAAGGAGACGAATTCTCAAAATTAGAAAACCCTAATTCGTGATTTGGGCTTTTTATTATGTAAAGTATTTTGAGAATTAATTAAAAGTGTGCTTAAGGGTAATGAACGCATGAATCAAACATTAGCATTTGTAAAATTATTTTAATAAAATAACATTTTGGGCCCTTTATCAGCATTCGTACTTTGGTTGAGGTGTGATAAAATGTGAATTTTCAAAAGTCAGTACTCTATGATGTCTCAAGGATATATATATATATATATATATATATATATATATATATATATATTTTTGCAATATCTTAGGCAATACATACACTAGGATAATGTAAGAAGGCCTACTTGTTGTAATCCAAAAGTTATAGAATATTTAACTTCATGTTACGGGCATTTATTACACTTTGTAAGCCATAAATATCAAAGTATCAATCAAAATAAAAGCGTAACAACGGAACTTCAAGATTAAAATTATGGGAATTCTTTTACTAACCTCTAAGATCTGCGTTCTGAGCTAGATCATTATAGATTCCCTTATAGAAAATGTTATGGAGAATATAAAAATGTACTTACAATATTAAATGTAAATATTCGTTGTTGGTAAAATTGTAATTTATTAATAAAGGTAACAAATTACTCAAAATTTGGATTTAGCCTGTTTTAATTAGCATAAGTTTGATTATTTCAATTACATTATGATCAAACCTTAATGATACATCATTTTGAAGCCAATAACAATACCAAAGTTTTATTAATATTTGACAACACCTATGACCAAAGCAATACAGTTTATTGAATGTTTTGGAAGATTAAGAATTTTATAAAAAATTATTTTGTTATCTTCCAACGAAAATTGCAAATAAATAACTGAGTTAAACTCATGATTTATCTTGTTATTCTTATTAAACATTTTGTGCAGAACTCAAAAATGTTGTTAGATTATCAACACAAGGTCCTGTTTTATGAAAAAATTAAGATTTTCCAATAAAAGTACAGAATTTAAAAAAAAAAAAAAAAAAATATGAAAAAAATACCTCTATTGGCCACAATTGTTTGAATAAAAAGATTTAAATACACAGTTTTATCACTGTGTGTCTATTTTGTTTCCTTAAAATATAAAACACTAACTTCATTCCACCCTGTATTTTAACGTAATATTATATAAGTTTTTATATATAATAAAAATTTTAATATAAAGTTGTTTACTGCTGAAAAATTTGTGATGCTGTCCATCATGACATTGGGTAGCAGTTCATTTGAATTGCAATGTGTTTCCCACATGGAGATTCAATTAGCATAATGAATCGGTTACTGTGCCTGGAGGGTGTTCAAGAATGATTCCAGGTATTTCTCTCTTTTCCTGGCTGTTCAGTTACTTAAGTTCAATCTCATACGTGAACATTATAAAATAGAAGTATCTTCAGGTCAATAGATTTCTGCATCTATATTTATAAAAGAGGATGTTGATATATATATTTATTTATTTATATATTTGTAATCGATGGACTCGGAAACCAATGGACCGTTTGTTATAAAATTCGATATATGCATGAACAATTTTATGAAGAAGGTTTGTAAGCCAATAGTTGTTGTATAGCCCTCAGGGCTTTGCCCCACGACCGTCACAAACGCACCCATGTCAGGTTTTTGGAGTTTTTATCTGAGTTGTTTATAAACACAACATATGGCAAAAAAAGTGTATTTGAAATTAATTCTATAAACAGCTGTTTCCATCAAAGTATTGAGAAAAAATGTGTAATGAAAAACCTAGAGGATATTGTATACTGCGGCGAGTGAGCGTAGCGAATGAGCTTAAAGGGTAACGAACGATAAGACGAACGGTATTGAAGGGCAAAAAATTACTCAGGTTGGCAAAGACATCAACAAATTCTAAAGCTTTCCGGGTAGCAGCTAGTACAATAATTATAAACAAGTGACGAATTTGTTTCATATGCGATTTCTAGGATGCATGAAATAATTTTAAGTGCACCTATACGACATACTTTAATCTAAAACTTCAACACATAATTTCTTAGGTTAAAAAATTATAAATAAATACTTTAAATCATAGTTTTATAGATCTAATTATATGACCCATTGTGACATACTTAAAAATAATAAAACTTTTACTTAATTCAAGGGACGAACACGTCCGGAGGTTGCCAGCAACATTGAACATAGTTTATGTGACAGACGGTTGTAAGGGTTGCAAACCTTAACTGGCGCAACATGTAGTGCAGGTAAGGGCAATAAAAGTGGTTCTAAGGTACATCTTTATACCGGGTGTCTCACCTAAGGAGTCTCCAATCGATTACAGATCAACAGTTTACTAAATTGACCCCAAGGAATAATTTTATAATAGTTTTAATGTTGTACAAATACAGTTAGTCCTAAAAACAGGGAGTCACAGGTTCGAATCTTGGAATATTCAAATACAAACATATATTATATGATAAATCGTTTGAAAGGTCTCTTTAATACAAACTTTTTGGTGAAAACAGAATTTAGTTATCCTTATTCGTTTCAAAATGGGGCCCATTTTTGTAGTCGAAATCCAAATTTACGGAATACCTGTAGTTATTTTATATTTTGTCATTAATGAATCACGATTCAAAATACTGTACTTGCTTAAAGCTAAGCTTTACAATGATATTTCACAAGACCACATTTATGAAAAAAAAAAAACACTTCCAACATTAATTATTTTTGAAAATGTTTACATTTTGCATCTGTAACATAAGCCATTCTGTCAGCAGTGTACGTGTTTGTTTACATTTCGTTTGGGTAGGCTATTAACCTAAGAAGTTCAAAACCTAAGGGTAAGAATTTTGACGAGGCTTGCATTCTGTTTTGTTTTTTGTGTTTTTCAAAAATGACATAGCACCTTGTGTTTTATGTTGATGTGACTTATCCAACTTGACGGAACAAGGGGTGATATGAAGGTAAAGTTATATTATATAAGGCAGGCCTATTGTCATAGGCCTGAATGTTTATTTATTTATTTATTTATTTTATTTATTTATTCCAACGGGAAACCCATTACATTGCAATAATCAATACATGATAATAACAACAATAAGATAAATACTTAATATACAATAATAACAAGACGGTAAACTCAATTGATAATATTCGTTATTCAATTAATAACGAATTATTTTAATATAAACTCAATTGATAATATTGTTATTCGTGTAGGTGTAGGAAAAATTTTGTGTGCATCAAAGGACTAATGTACTTTTCTCCCTCAGGGATAAAATAGTGTACTTTAGTCCCTAGAAGCACAAATAACTATTACAGAACAGTAAAATATATGATTTTTATTTTTTTATTCTTGTATAGTTTTACATTTTCACCGATTTTTGTTTAATTAGTACGTTACTTCTTACAAAACTATTGCCATCAGTGATATGAGTTAATTTCATATAGAAAATATTCCTATCTAAATTTAAGGTAATTATTATATTTGTCAGGTTTTTAAAAACTATTCCAAATATTTCATTTGTATTATTTATTTGACGTAAATGTTTATTGAATAACCAAAACAAATGGATTCTGATTCCGATTATATTATTTTATATAAATTAATTTATTTTCTGGTAGCATATAGGATCAAAGGCACTGAGCACTGAGTGAGTACGGGCTGTTTGGCCTCCGTCCATTGCTATGACGTGTTGCTATGACGTCACAGAAATGTTTACGTCTACTGCATCGCCACGTTGGTAGTCAACGTTGTTTTTGTTCTTTTTTTATTTCGAATATAATTTTTTGTCTAAACATATTAATTGTAATTTAAATATGCAATAATCTTTATACTGTACTTTTATGGATTTTATAAATAATTTCTTTAGTAGGCCTACTTTGTGTCTTTCCAAATACTGTAGTTAGGCAACAACTACTTTTAATTCTTTGTTTAAAGTTCATTGTTGGTGATGGTGAGTTAATGTTATTGTTTAGTAAATTAATTGCTGCGGACATTTTTCATCACTGATTAGTAAACAAAATTCACGACGTTTCGGGATCTTGAATCTGACCCCGATTTCAGGTGGAAGAAGTACCTATAACATATTAAAGTAACTAAAAACACTCCAGGCGAAAATGGAGAAGCCCATAGCCAAACCTGAAAACAGAAAAGGCAGTCACAAAAATTCAATAAAACAATAATAAGTTGAAAAATGTATTACATGGACGACATTGCAAGTGTGTGGTTGGCTTCCCTGTGCTGTCTCCTGATTGGTGCTGTGTATTTTTCCAATTTAATTGTTTGTGTTTTGTTTTTTTGGCTGCTTTCACAGTTTACTGTTTGAGCTTTTTCAAATTATTAGTATTATAATTAATTTTTGTGACTGCATTTTTCTGTTTTCAGGTTTGGCTATGGACTTCTTCAGGTTCACCTGGCGTGTTTTTACCAACTTTGTTAAGTTCTAGGTACTTCTTCCACCTGAAGACGGGATCAGAATACAGATCCCGAAACATCGTGAATTTTGTTTACTAATCGGTGATGGAAAATATCCGCAACAATTTACTAAATAATAATACTAATTTAATATTCTTATAAGTTTAATATTAATATTATTTTAATATTAACTCATTTTAACTTAATTAGAAAGTAAATTAACCGTGCTAAAAAATTTATTACTTTAAACTTTAAGAACGTGGAGTAGAATTCAGTTGTGCAAACATGTGTACAAGAACTGATCTCCTACAGAACTTAAACCAAATTCTAATTCCCTAAAATATATTTTTTTTTTTTTCATGATCATCACAAAATTAAATGAACTTACCACGACAATTAATTGTCTCCATGTCACTACAGTTCAGTTCCAACCAAACTCTATCACATCTAAACCTACTATCTGGTCGCTTACTGCTACAGGTCTCATATTAGTTACTTCTTTTTTCTCTATTCTTTTAAGTTATTCCATCACTTAAGGGCTCAACACTTTGTGTCCAAACCACTTCCAATAGTTCAGGGATTGTTACGCTACTGTTACAACTGTTCTTTCTTGTTCTTCAACATTACCGCTTTCTCACCTGATGCACCTTTCTCTATCAGATACTTTTAAAAAGAGCATTACCGAGACGGCCAGATACTATGCAGTCAGAAATACTGACTTCGAGTGCTACTTGACATCGCCTTGTCGATGGAAACCTCTTAATATATTGTTTATGTTCATTTCAACACTCTTCAAAAACCCTGAATGAACTTAAATTATTCAGTCGAAATTATATGCTTTCTTTTGAAAGGCATCATTGACATTGTACATAGAATCAGTAATAAAATAGATTATGATGAATACTGGAAACGGTAGATCAGTATTCAAGTCAGTGATCCCCTGTCCGATATCGGGCAACTATGATACACTCTCTGTAAGTGAATGGCCACACGAGGTATGGTCAGTTTACTGAAGGTCTTTATGGTAACTTGCTGCCTTCAAAACGTTTATAAAAAATTTGATTGGAAACTAAAATATATCAAATTTATTAGGATAATCATGAGTAACACTGTATGTATACAAAAAAAAATAGAGCATAGCGATTTTTTGTGTTCTCATAACCCAAGTTCTAGAAATCATTGGCTATTGCGCACGCGGCTTAAAGAAAATAAAAATGATCAAAATACAAAATCCTACATTACAAATGCAAAGTAAAACCTATTTATCTATCTATGAGTTAATATTCCTGTGCTTTGCTTATTTCTTATTGCGTATATCTTAAATATTGTAGATAATTCCGGTTCAACCTTTATAAGGAAAAAGTTTAAGTTCCCATAAAAGTAAGTTTTCAATTTCCAACTAAGTAATTTTTATCTTGGGCTATAAATTTATATGCGCTAAAAATATTCATAAAAACTGATGGTGTTGTTTATAGTTACTATAATAAATTGAAAGGCGTAATATTATCAAATAGCTAAAAGAGTAGAATTTTAATCATTAACTTTAAAGAGAGGCTTAAATTCAATCATGATGCAGAGAGTAAATCTGGTACAATGTCGTGTTTTATCTGTATCGACATCAGGTCCCAATGTTGACCCAACAGATTGTTTGCAGGCATGTAATTACAAACTGTGATTTAAAATTAGTCATTTTCCTCAATCTACGAATATAAATTATTAGCTAATAATTTACTCTTAACGATTTTTTCTTTCATTATATCGCCTACATTTATTTTGTAAACAAAACTACAGCAAGAAAAAAATGATAAAAAAAGCAAATATTGAATGACATTTGCCTTTGTTTATTCATAAAATTATTAGTTGCTAGTTTAATATTATTAATACTCCACACAAAACACACACATAGCCATAAAATGTGATATGAACACTGTGACTACCAGAAAACTAATGTTCATATTCAATAAAAACATTTATATCTTTTAAAAAATACAGCTCTTTTTGTATTACACTATGTAGAAAAAATTTTAAAACGCCAAAAGTAAAATTTCAATCAACACATCACTTTCCAAATACTGTTAATTTTCATTCTTCAATAGGAGTAGTACACTAAAAAAACTATGACATTTTATCTGTTCTTCTATTCTCCATTTTATCTATTCTTATAAATTTTACCACTTTTCCTCTGTTACTTTTTTATCACTTTTATTTTGTTCTGCGTTAAAATGAGCCAAAAATAATCCAATTCCGACTTTTTGATGACAAAATACTGTGTATTTTTTTATTCCATTTTTTAGGGTGTAAAGTTATTAAGTTGCTGTACATTGGAAATATCGCAATACACTATTTCAGAACTTATGAGAAACATGCAACATAATTTGCAATACCGTAACAAAATTATTCACCATTAAAAAGTTTGACATTGCAATTTTTAAACTATTTTATTATTCATAAACATTGTCATTGTAATGGTATTATATTATTAGTGTCAAGAATTGATCTAAAACAGAACTATTGTTTTCTATAGTAAATAATTAATGATAAATATTTTCTATTCTAGCCTCAAGTATTTAAGATCATGTTTCATTGAGCAAAACTACAATTAATTTGTTTATTGTTATGCTACATTTATCATTAATACATTTACAAAATACCAGCAGCGTTCACAATCTTTAGCTGTAGTGACAGCAAGCCTCGCTAGTAGTGGGGTTTGCCTACTCCTGGCCCAGGTCAAGGTCAGGCGGTTGTAAGTGTTGTAGGGGTAGTAGCGGCTGGGGTTTTTTTGACAGTGATGGGTGGGTTTTGGAAGTGGGTCAAGGTCATCCAGAGGGGGTTTTTAAAATATATTTATTTAATAAAAACTCATCAGTGATTGAAGAATTGCTTTGTCATTATTTGTAGCAGTAATAGTTATTTTATTACTCTGTATGGGTGAATCCCGCTGTGTGTCCATAATTGCAAAAAAGGAGAGGTCCTAGGTGGTTACAGTGCAAGTTGATAGAGCAGAACAAGACATGTGTCTGAGGAAGAATGATCATATAAACCTGGTAATATAGTGAATAAGAATAATTGGATAGGATCGTCAATAGGTGTAACAAGATTGAAATTTTGATATTTCAGCATTTCAGTTAAGACAGAGTGTAAAATAGGATCAGTAGAACAAGTATTACAAAGGTTAGATTTTACAAAGTACAACGGGTGAAAACTGAAGTATTTTTTAAGCTTACTCAATGTAGTATGCGGTTTTGAAATTGTGGAGTTAGATTGTTTCTGTAAAATGTGTTTTGTACGCAAAAGTTTTAAATGTAAAGTGTGCGAATCCATAATAATATTCAAAGGGGAGATGTGTACTCTCCAAAATTCAGCGAGTATATGATTAGTGCCCGCGAGTGTGTCTGAATATATAGAGACTAATTAGCATAATAAGCGCAAACATATGTTAGAGTAACAAGAGTAAGTTAAAAAATGTTTGATAGTCTTAGAGACTTACGGATAGATGTTTACTGTCGCCCTATCGCCATTATAATGGCGCACGCGCAAGGTACCGATGCCGCTTATATAGGGTTGTGGGAACCCCCCTAACCCCCTCCCCTAAGAGAATGAGATAAAAGGGAAGAACTTTGGAGATTTCAGTTCTTTGTCGGGGTGGCAGCATAGCGAAAGGTTCTAGTAGGGGGAAAAAATAGTTAATAAATTTTTGTAAAATTTTTAAAAATTACCGCTAGTGGTAGAAGTTAGTTAATTATTTTATAAGGGTTTAAGAACTGTGTCGTAGACGATTAATCGCAATTACATCTAGCATTTGTACAGGTAAAACTTGCAGTATAATAATTATATATTAATATATGGGTGTTAACTGTTTATAGTCTAAGTAGTTTAGTCTAGCAGCAGAAGTTAGTTAATTATTCTGTAGGGGTTAACTTGTATAATAAGTATAAACTAAAATAAAAATAGTCACGCGAGATTATTTGATATATTATATATAAAATAAAAGTGTATTTTTATATGTTAAGAAATAGTTGAAAAAAAATTACATAAAAAAATAGCAAGCTTAACAGGAGTAAGTTAAAACAAAGCATATGTAACATTACTAGGTGGTAGAGACTTACAGATTAGTTGTTTCAGCTGCGGTATCTGGGGAGTGAATGGCAGACGCGCGACCGCGTTGCGGCTTATATAAGCACAGATAGTAATTATAAGTAATTATGTTGAACTTGACCCTCCCCCCCCCAAGAAAAAAAGTGTTGACCCCCCCCCTCCCCCCCCTCCCCCCCCGTCACTTTCACTCATCAAAATGAATTAGGTTGATAGTGGTTACATTTATATAACACCAATTTAGCTTTGATGTTGCCAATAGTTTAATAACTATAGTTAAGCGGCAAAAGAGGACAGATAATTTTCTGCCATTACTCAGATAATAACAGGCAACAATTATGGTGTTACGCGATGGGGAAAGCCTCAGTGAAGCTCAACGGCGGATTAAACCAGGTGTTGCCTAACGTTAATTGCAAGGTACAACGCTCCACCTGCATTAGCGGCGACCTATATGTGACGAATAGATCATTGGAAATTTCCACTGACGTTGGACGTTCTATCCCCCTTAAACCCCAATGGCTCCCCACCACTTTGTGAGCCGCCCCACCACTTTGTGAGCCGAGAACCTTTTTGGCGACTATCGCTGAGTTAGTTCGGAACAATTCGTCGGACGCGATGGTTGTTCCGAACTCAGAGGGTACCTCAAATATATAAGCGGCCGATATATATTTGAGTTACTCTTGCTGTTAGGGTTTTAATATTAATACTTGTTGTGTGTGAGTGTGTGTGCAAAATGTTATTTTTAGTTTTATGTTGTGCTAATTTTAAGCTTTAATTTGCGCATTGCGATGTTAGCATTAAGGTGTGTTATGGTATTGTTGATGTTTGGAAAATGTGTTTTTGATGTTGAGTTTTGGTATAATTATTGTATGTGTATGTACTAATAACCTTTCACAGCTAGCTGTTAGGAGGGTAGATTAAATTTAAATTTAAATTATAGAAGTTCTGTTGAACTTCATTAAATATGGGTGGGACATGCGCGTTGTGCCGTAGGTAGCGCATATTTTTTAATGCTTTAAAATTTTTAATTTTTATTAGGAAATAATTATATTTGGGTGGGTCTAGATTAAGGGTGGGAGGTTAGAGTTGCGTCTTGCATTAGCTGTTCCAGAGTCCCCATTGTAAAATTGGAATGGTCAGGTCCAGTGCCCAGGCCCGAGGCCGGCCGCCCGTATCACAGCCCACCAAACTGGATCGCCACGTGCGTGCGGGCCAAAAATTGGGATCCCTTGTAAGACGTAACTATCGCGGGTTGGGATTTGGGGAAGTGTTAGGCAAACAGAGTGGTGGGGATGGCTACGGCCGTCCCCATCACTTTGGTAAATTATAATTTTTTGGTGACCTTGACCTCAATTAGGTTAATTACCCCCCCCCCCCCAACAGTGAACTTGGCCTTGGTGACCTTGACCTTGAACTTGAACTTGACGAGCCCCCCCCCCCCCCGACAGTGAACTTGGCCTTGGTGACCTTGACCTTGAACTTGAACTTGACGAGCATTCTTCACCTATAATAGCTAGAGTGAACATGTCTCCCCAAGATGCTTCAATATTTTATAACAAATGTACAAAAGTTGAAGAAGTATTGGAGGTGGATGAAGAAAACGATGAAGAAATTGAAGAAATTGAAGTGCCTTTGTTAAGTGAAAATGTTGTAACAAGAATATTTGTGGATCCGAATTCACCAATGGATATTATAGGAAGGTTTTTAATTGAAGTTGTGACATGGATAGAAAATGGAAGATTAGTAAACATAGGATCTCCAATTTTGGTAGATGATAGACACACCTTTGGTGTATATTGGAGAAACATAGATCTGTTATGGCTGTGGGCGGAGGCATATGTGGAGTATTTACAATTGGAAGAAAATATAGGCTTTAATCATTACTTTTCAGCTTTAGTGTTAAACTACTAATTCTAACATTTTACTAAAAAAAAAAAAAACCTTACAAATGTGGTGGGGGAAGCATTATATAAAGGGAATAGAAGGGAGAAGCATTTCATTTCCGTGCTAAATTTCAAAGAGTAAACATCAACACGATGCATCAATGTGAAATTTGCTCAGAAACTTTTCATGATAATATTCTACTAGAAATACATAAAGAATTATTTCATAATAATAATGAAGATGTAACAGAAACAGAATATAAAGATTTAAAACTATATGAAGAAGAAGAACCAAAAGAAGAACAACAAGAAGAAGAACCATTAGCAGGACTATCTAATGAAATACCGCATCAATGTGAAATTTGCTCAGAAACTTTTCATGATAATATTCTACTAGAAATACATAAAGAATTATTCCATAATAATAATGAAGATGTAACAGAAACAGAATATGAAGATTTAAAACTATATGAAGAAGAAGAACCATTAGCAGGACCATCTAATGAAATACCGTGTTTAAAAGTATTTGCTTTAGAAGGTAGAGTAGTAATGCACCACAAAATTCAAAATGAAAATTTGGAATTGGATCAGTTTTTTAAAGAAGTAAGAACAATTGTAAGTAAAACACTCAAAGAAGAATTAAGAAGACTAAACTTTATTAAATTTGGCATATTATTAAATGCTATGTTTACTAATGTAGAAGGAGAAATGTCACCAAGAGGATTCATGACAAAAAACCAGACCATCATGGCAAGTTCAGATATTAATTCAATAGTTGAAGATTGTTTGGAAGAAATATTAACAAAAATTCAAGAACATGAAGGAAGAGGATCTGGTTGGAGTTTGGTTAGTATTGAGAGTATGGATGTTAGAGTTCATAAACACGGCTATGGATTAAGGGGTAGCAGTTATATTCCGCTCCCAAAGAAAATTTCAGACACCAAATCATGTATAAATGTTCAAAATGAAGATATGGAATGTTTTAGATATGCAATGACGGCAAAATTTGTACCTCCTCACCATGCGGTTAGACCCAGTGAAGAATATGAAACACACAGATTTAGATATAATTTCCAAGGATTGACTTACCCAGTGGCTTTGAAGGACATCCCAAAGTTCGAAAAACAAAACCCTGGAACATCTGTTAATGTTTTTGGTTTGGACAGTTCGAATAAAGTGTACCCATTGCGTGTGGTGAAGAATGAACTCCCAGATCATACAGACTTATTACTACTTACAAAAGGTGATGTTTCCCACTATGTATGGATTAAAAAATTTGAAACTCTTGTAAGTTATCAACTATGTAAAACTAAAAATAAGAAGATAGTTTGCAAAAGATGCTTCAATTTTCATGAAGAAAGAAGAGAAGGAAATGAATGGTTACAAGAGCATAAAAAACTATGTAACAACAACTATGAAGCAAAAATTATCTTACCATGTCCAAGTAAGGCAGAGTTGAAATTTGAGAAAATTTCCCATCAATATCGGATTCCCATTGTTGCTATGCTGATTTTGAATCGACACTAGTGCCTATTGAAAATAATGATGGTGATGTAGCAAGGAAAAGTGTTAAGTATCAGATACATGATCTAAACAGTTTTTGTTTAATGGTTAAATCTACTCTTTCTGAAGAACATCTAAATAAATTTAATTTAACTTCAAAACCTATTGTCTATCGTGGTGTTAATGCTTCTAAAATATTCCTTGATCAGTTGTATATAATAGCGGAAAGTGTTGAAAGATTGTACAGTGATATTATACCGATGATACCTTTGGATGAAGAAGAAGAGATTCAACATGAAAATGCAACTCATTGTTATTTATGTAGAAATGAATTTACTGTGGAAAATCACAAGGTTCATGATCATGACCATCTGACAGGGTATTATAGAGGTGCTGCATGTAACAGCTGTAATATCAACTACAAGATCCCTACAAATATACCTGTAATATTACATAACCTTAGTGGTTATGATGCGCATTTTATCATTCCGGAATTAGGAAGAGATAATGGAGAAATTGATGTCATAGCTGAAACCACGGAGAAGTTTATAAGTTTTACTAAAAAAGTTGGAAATATAAAGCTTCGGTTTTTAGATTCTTACCGTTTTATGCCATCTAGTTTAATGAAGCTTTCTGAAAACCTGAGAACAGAAGATTTAATAGAAACCAAGAAGATTGTAAATAATGACAAGGTTAATTTAGTTCTTCGCAAAGGTGTTTTCCCGTATGATTACATAGATAGCTTAGAAAGATTTAATGAAACATCCCTTCCACCAAAAGAAGAATTCAAAAGTAAACTATATGACACAGATATATCCCATGAAGATTATGAACATGCGTGTAGAGTATGGAATGAATTAGGATTTAAAACACTTGGAGAATATTCGGACTTTTATGTAAAACTAGATGTAACTTTACTTTGTGATATAATGGAAGAGTTTAGAAATACATGTTTTAAGGCATATGGATTAGACCCTCTGCATTCTTGTACATCACCTGGACTAGCTTGGCAAGCAATGTTAAAGGAAACAAAATGTAAACTTCAACTTCTTACAGATATAGACATGGTGCTGATGTTGGAATCAGGTGTTCGAGGGGGACTAACTCAAAGCGTCACACGACATGTAAAGGCGAATAACAAATATTTGCCCAATTTTGATGCAACAAAACCAAGTATATATTTAGGTTATTTTGATGCAAATAACCTTTATGGATGGGCCATGTCGAATCCTCTCCCATTTGGCGAATTTAAATGGGTAGACCCTGATTCTATTGGAAACATCATGGATATAGCAAAACATGGAGATACTGGTTATATTTTGGATGTAGATATTGAGTACCCTGAACATTTGCACGACCACCATTATGATTTACCTCTACTGGCCAAGACAGAAATATCACCAACCGGTAGATGGCCTAAATTAATGATGACTTTAACCAACAAATCAAGATATGTTGCTCATTATTGGGTAATACAACAAGCCCTAGAATTAGGATTGAGAATAACAAAAATTAATAGAGCTTTACAATTTTCTCAATCCTGTTGGTTAAAGTCATACATTGACAATAACACAAAAAGAAGAACTGCAGCTACATCTAATTTTCAAAAGGACTTTTTTAAATTGATGAATAATGCGATATTTGGCAAGACACTGGAAAACAAAAGAAAGCATAAGAATGTGAAATTAGTTAGTGATCCGGTGAAACTACAAAAGCTGGTACAAAAACCTAACTTTGGATCATCCATAATAATCAACGAAAATCTTGTAGCTGTTTCCATGAACAAAATTTCAATTACAATGGATCGTCCTTTATATGTGGGGATGTCTATTCTAGATATTTCAAAGACCCACATGTATGACTTCCATTACAACAAGATGGTTAAATTTTATGGAAGAGAAAACATCGGCATTGTATACATGGATACGGACGCTTTTATTTATTGGATAAGAACTGAAGATATGTATGAAGACCTACGCTGTTTTATCTACAATAACGACTTTGACTTTTCTGATTATCCACAAGACCATCCCAACTACGACAATGGTAGAAATAAATAGGTATTGGGAAAGTTCAAAGACGAAACAAATAGCGTGCCAATGGAAGAGGTTGTTGCTTTAATGTCTAAATTGTATTCATTTAAATTGTACAAAAATGAAAAAAGAGAACATGAAATCGTGAATAAGGCCAAAGGTATAAAAACCTCATACCTGAAGAAGAATGTACAGTTTGAAGAATACAAGAGATGCTTATTCGAAAATGTTGAGACAACAGCAACATTTAACACCATAAGAAGCTTCAACCATCGTCTCTTCAGTGTAAAGCAAACCAAATGGGCTTTGAGTTGTAAGGATGATAAGAGGTACATCCTGGAAGATAATATAAAAACTCTACCATTTGGACATTACTCCTTATACCCTATCGACCAGTAAACCTATTCTTCGTCCTTTACCTTCTTCCTTTTTCCTTTCCGTAAAGAAGAGGGGACATGACAAGCTCAATGTCATGTTCCTTTTTTTTTACACCAATGTAATATGGCCTTGACCTATAATCTAACCATATAAAAGAGGATAAACCATTTTAAAGATCAGTACTTTTACAAGCGGGGTGGAAGACACAACTGAAGATGGAAGATTTAAGGAACAATATTGTAAATGAACTTCATAAGCCGGCAAGAAGAAAATTTCCTAGAAGAAATACAATTATAAAAGGAATGAATGATCTTTTCCAAGCCGATCTTATTGAAATGATACCACATAGTAAATTAAATAAAGGATTCAAATACATTTTAGCGATTATAGACTGTTTTACTAAAGTGGCTGATGCTTTACCGCTAAAGGACAAGACTGGTAAAAGTGTTACAAAAGCTATGGAAATAGCTATACAAAGAAATAATTTCAACATCAAACATCTACAAACTGATGATGGAAAAGAATATTTTAACAAAGACTTTGCAGCTTTAATGAAGAAGTATAAAATAAATCATTATTCTACAAATTCTGAAGTTAAAGCTTCAATAATCGAAAGATTTAACAGAACGTTAAAAGGAGCAATGTATAAAACATTTTCCAAACGAGGATCATATATTTGGTATGATATATTACCACAACTTATAAAAGAATATAACAATAAGTATCATCGAACCATTGGTATGAAGCCTAACGAAGTAAATAGTGCCAATGCTAAAATGGTATTAAAACGTATTAAAAAAAATACTACTCCTAAACGTGAAAAAATGCAGCCCAAAACATTTAAAGTTGATGATAAAGTTCGTATAAGTAAGTACAAAGGAGTATTTAGCAAAAGGTATCTGCCAAACTGGACTAATGAAGTATTTACAATCTATAAAGTGCAACCAACAATACCTGAAACCTACATTTTAAAGGACAACAAGGGTGAATTACTTGAAGGTGGATTCTACGGACATGAATTGCTAAAATCATCAGTTGGCGATGTATATCTTGTTGAAAAAATTTTACAAAGAAAAAAGGATAAGGTGAAAGTACGTTGGTTGGGATTTGATAAAAGTGAAGACTCTTGGATCCCTACAAAAGACTTAGTGTAGCAATTTATGAAGTCATTACATGTTTAACCTTTACACAAGATGGAGATTGTGCAACAAAAGGATCGATTTTTTATTAATAATATTGATGAATTAACAGTTGACAACGACAAGTTAAATCATGGAAAACATGGTGAATTACTGCCAAACACAATAAGATGTTTAATAACTGGACCATCAAATTGTGGAAAGACAAATGTGGTTTTTAATTTAATAACAAATCCTAAGGGATTACGTTTCAACAACATTTATATCTTTTCCAAATCTTTGCAACAACCCAAATACCAATTATTGGATAAGGTACTCGCAAGTGTGCCTGAAGTTAATTTCTACAAGTTTAATGCTAGTGAAACTATAATGGAGCCAAACGAGGCTAAACCATTTTCTATATTTATATTTGATGATGTATCTTGTGAAAATCATGACACTATTAGAAGTTATTTTGCCATGGGAAGACATTACAATATTGATAGCATTTATATTGGTCAAACTTACAGTAAAATTCCAAAACAACTAATAAGAGATAATGCAAATCTACTTATTATCTTCAAGCAAGATGAAACAAATTTAAAGCACATATATAATGATCATGTGAATGCAGACATGTCATTTGATAAATTTAAAGAAATGTGTGGCAAAGCATGGGCTGAAAAATATGGATTTCTTGTTATTATGAAAGAAGAAGCTATAAAAAATGGAAGATATCGTATAGGGTTAGATAAATTTGTATTAATCCATTGAACAATTGATGATACGTTTAGTAATAGACTGGTCTTCGCAGTGTAAACATGGTGAACCAAGAAAAACTATTAAAAGAAATAAAATCACTGAGTGACTCGATTAGACTTAAAAATCGAGCATTAAGAATGGGTTTGAATGAAAGAGAAGAATTCCTGGAGACTACATTTAAGCCTATTACAGAACCTTTAAAACAGATAACAGAAACAATTGGTAAACCTCATTATGAAGGAGATGTTTTACTACCTATTTCTAAATTTGAAGTAAAGACTTTGAAAAAGGAAGAAGATGATGATTCTTACACAAGTGATAGTGAAGTTTCTCAAAAAGAAGAAGAAACAAAACAAGAAGAACCAGAAATAAATGTTCAAAAAGAAGAAGAACAAGAACAACATATACCTGAAGCAGAACAATCAATTCCAAATCTAACAAAATTAAGTAGTGATATATTGCAACAAGGACCTCTTGGAAGAAAGTATATCATGAAGATGTTACATGAAATAAAAGCTAACCCAAAACTACACAAGTCACATGTATATGGAGCGAGAATTGATGGAAATGAATTAAAAATAGGAGATTCAAAAGTACATTTGACTGAAGATGATGACATTGTTATTGGTGAGCATAAATATAAAGGAACAAAAGGATTATTTGAACTGATTTTTAAAAATATACCTATAAAATATACACTACAAGATTTAAATACTTTTAAAGAAATTTTGCAAAATACTAATGCTCATAAGAAGAATTACTCCAAAGATTCAATGATAAATAGAACACGCGCAACTAAATATACAGTTGTAATAAAAAGATTGTTTCCCCTGAGAAAACTACCAACATTACGAACTGCGCCTGCATTGAAGAAACCGCTAAAGAGGAAATCTTTATCACTTATGGACTTATCACTTATGGATGAATATGGTAAAAAGAAAAAAGGAGAATCTTCAACGTCTGGTAAAGGTTTAATGAAAAACCTAAATAATACAAATGTGATTTACTATAATGATATAAACAAATTGGTCGATAGAATGAGACTATTACATGAAGCCATGGAAGCTGGTCATACAGGTTTAAATAATGAATGGGTGGCTTTAGTTGACGAACTTCGAAATCGTGGAATAGTTGTATAAATCATTACGGATATATAAGAGAGCTGTGAGTATACAGTGGATCAGTTCAATCATGAGTGTCGACAAGTTCGGACGGTACTCCAGGCTAGGAGTGCAAGGAGGAGAAAACAGAAAAAGAAGTGGATTGCCGCAAACACCTGAAGGTGACTATGATATGAGTAACAAACGTTTAAAATTTGTTAAAGACCCAGAAGAAGATACTGATGGAGCAAATTTAAAAACAGTAAAAGAAGCAACTTCAACATCATTGAAATTAAACAAGAATACTTACGATGTTAAATCACATAGAATAATTAATGTTGGTAAACCAACTGACAGTTCTGATGCAATTAATAGAGAGTATTTATCATCTGAACTTTCAAATACTTTAAAATTGCAGTGGGGTAACAATTTAAAAGATGGACAAACATATGATGCTGGAAATCATAGGATAACCAATGTGGCAAATCCAAAAAATGATAAAGATTCAGTTAATAAAGAATATTTACATTCTATAATACCGGAAAAGACTCAACGAGGATTTTCTTTTTATAAGTTTATTATAAATGACATTGGATACCCAAAGGAAGACGGCGATGCTGTAAACCTAAAATACATCAAGGACAACTGTATTTTACAAGATGCTGATAAAATCGATTGTCATGGAAAAGCATTGTCAAATGTAAAATTTGGTTCTCAACCAAAAGACGCTGTTACTATGGAACAATTATCTAAAGAATTAAAAAGGGGAACATCAAATTTTATAAAACATGAAGATGCCGTGCTAAGGCGAGGAAATATATTTATACATGGAAATGAAAAGTTTGATTTAATGCAAGGAAGTAATGATGAATGGGATGCGGGAGGTAAAAGAATAACAAATGGAAGATTTGGTCAAAAAGGTTCGGATGTACCTTTAATGGCACAAACATTAATTGCGGGCGGTCCTTTATTAGGCACATATGAAGGTCATAATAGAAGAATAAAAAATATAATACCTGGTTATGAAGAAAATGATTGTGTTACAGTGAAACAAAAAATAACTTGGGATAAACGCAATGGAACCAAATTTGATGCTAAAATGAAGAAAATAATTAATATTTCACCAGGTGAAGATTTTAATGATGCTGCTACTATTGGACAAGTCATAACAACATCAAAAAGTGATTCGACCGCTTACACGTGTAATGATAAACGTATTATGCAGTTACACGATCCTCAACATCCGAAAGATGCTGTAACTTTAGATTGTTTAATAAGAATAGTGGGCAATTTACTTATTGATACCCACAATCATATAGCTAGTACAACGAGTCATGTGATAATTCAACCCGATGAACGAGAAGCTTGGATTAAAAATAGAATCATAAATCAGTATGTAATTAATTTGAATAATTAAATATTTAAATATAAAAATTGTGCATAAGGTATTCATTTATGTAAAGCAGCTCGTGGAGTAAACACGCTGGTTATATAAGACGACATAATGAAGACCGCACCGCTCAGTCTTCGTCAAGACAGCGGCAAGAAAGGACGTGGTATTACATCAGCTGCGTTATCCCTGCTCAGACAGATTCCTGTTGGTGCTGTTCTAAATAGAACAATAGACGCTCTACCATACGAATTTCATCTGCCCGGAGGTTATCAATATTGTGGACCTGGAACTAAGTTGGCAAAACGTTTAGCAAGAGGAGATCCTGGAATTAATAAATTGGATCAAGCCTGCAAAGAACACGATATAGCGTATTCCAAGTTTGCAGATTCAAAAAATAGATCGATAGCAGATAGAGTGCTAGCGGAAAAAGCTTGGCAAAGAGTTAAATCAAGTGACGCCAGTATTGCAGAAAAAGCATCAGCTTGGGCAGTGACGACAGCCATGAAGACGAAAGCTAAGTTTGGTGGTGGAAGACGACGCGGGAGAAAACCTAGTAAAAAAGAAGCTGCAAAGAGAGGCGGGAACATTAAAAGAAGACGTCGCACTAGCCCTAAAAGAAAAGTCAAGAAAACATCCATATGGTCAATGGTAAAAAACGGATCGGGTCTTTACTTAAGACCATACCGTGTGTATTAAATGAGAAGAATAAATTGATAATTCCAAATGAAGCATTAACAAACTATCAATTGTCAAAATATGTGAAATGTTTAAGAATACCATTCTTCAGAGGAGTTTTTATGAAAGATACATTACCAAATAGAGTGTGGAAAAATGAAACTGGAATAGTAAATTTAGACTCTAATTATGGACCAGGTACTCATTGGGTATGTTATAAAAAACTTGGAGAAAATGTTTACTACTTTGATAGTTTTGGAAATTTACCGCCACCAAAAGAACTTCAACATTATTTTCGGAACTGCAATAATATATTCTACAACTACAAAAGAGAGCAACCTAGCAATACGGAAATATGCGGACATTTATGTTTGGAGTTCTTAGCGAAGAGCGTCAGTCAGCTTTAAGATGTCATCGTATACAGTGTCGTTGAGTGGAAATTCATCAACATTGAAAAGTACACTTTTCCCAGCGTTACGTTTATCTACGGACAAACTATGGGAAGCAGCATTATTGGATTTGACTACATACAATTCAATTCCCAATGTTACAGAAGGAAAAAATAATTTACTACATTATTATGAAAGTAAAGATGAAAAAGGAAATTATTCACAATTAAAAATAATTCCATTATCTACAGGAGCATATGAAATAGACGATATAAACCAAGTATTACAAAAGAAACTTGGAGAAGAAAATATTTCTATAAAAGGTAATAATAATACATTAAAAGCAGAAATAACTTCAAAGTATTATATAGATTTTAGCTTAGACCACTCAATCGGCAATTTGCTCGGATTTTCAAAGAAGAAAGGAATTTTAGCTCCTGGAAATGATTATACTGGCGATACAACAGTAACAATATTAAAGGTGAACAGTATTGATGTAACATGTAATATTATACACGGATCATATAGAGATGGAGTAAATCAACATATATTACACACATTTTACCCAACAGTAGCTCCTGGTTTTAAAATAGTTGAGAAGCCACAAAACCTGATATACCTACCGTTAAACACCAGTTTCATTTCAGACATCGTACTGAACATATTGGATCAAGACGGCATTAGTGTTGACTTCAGAGGAGAAACAATAACTATACGGTTACATATCAGAGCAGCAACATAAAGTCAACATGGGATTATCATTTAAACCACAACGGAAGAGTCGGGAGCTCAGTAGCTCCTCAACATTCGACGAGTTAACACCGGACAACATACGCTTCCTACAGAAGATCGGACTAAAACTTGCCAACCATGGATATACTGGATATAGCGCAAGGACCGACATTCGACGAAACCCTATGGGAGAAGGAATATCACACTCACAACCCTTACACTTCATCAAAATTAAATAATAATGATGAAATAAGGATTCCCATTCAACAACAAGATATCTACACATTACCATGTGAAAGTTATTTATATATCGAAGGAAGAGTAACAACATTGGATGGAAAATCTGGTTCAACTGTTCCTTTTATAAATAACCCAATGGCATATCTGTTTGATGAAATTAGATATGAGATATCTGGAGTAACAGTTGATTCAACAAAAAAAGTTGGTATATCAACAACTTTAAAAGGATTGACTTCAATAACACCTCATGAAAAGAATTCTTTAATCTCGGCTGGATGGGTGACCCCTGATAAAGACACTATTACTCCTAATTCAAATGGTTACTTTGACTTTAATGTACCTTTACGATTGCTTTTGGGATTTGCAGAAGATTACAAGAGAATAATAATAAACGTAAAGCAAGAACTGGTACTGCTCAGATCTTCAACAAATAAGGATGTAATACAAGCGCCAAATGGAACTAAAGATGCCGATTTGGAATGGCAACTTCAATTAGATAAAGTTGTATGGAGAGTACCACATGTCAGATTGGCGGATGAACATCGAGTATTATTATTAAAAAAATTAAAATCTGACAGTGATATTGTAATACCATTTAGAAGTTGGGAATTTCATGAATACCCCATATTGCCTCAAACAGAAAGACAAACATGGACTGTTAAAACCTCTACTTATTTAGAACGGGCAAGGTACATAATAGTTGGTTTTCAGACTAAACGAAAGGATATTATAACTGCGCACGCTGGTCAATTTGACCATTGCAAAATAAAGAATTGCAAAGTTTTTTTAAATTCTCAGTTTTTTCCATATGACAGTTTAAATGTTTCATTTAACAAGAAACGTTATTCCATTCTATATGACATGTATGCAAGATTTCAATCGTCATATTATGGTAAGACCAATACACCACTACTATCACCAGAACAATTTTATTCAAAAGCTCCAATTGTTGTAATCGATTGTTCAAAACAAAATGAATCTGTGAAATCTTCAAGTGTAGATATAAAAGTTGAAATGGAATTTGAAGATAAAATACCAGATGGAACTTCAGCATACTGTTTAATTCTACATGACAAAATAGTTACCTACACACCACTAACAGGAATTGTGAAGAATGTGCTTTAAGAAGGATTAATACAACATCTGCACAATTTGTAAGGTTTTTACAAAAAATCAACAATATCTAGGTCATCTGCGAGTATAAAAGCGAGAAAAAAGAGCTGGAAATTCATTTCATCTTTGATTGTCGTATGGGTAACATCGTCCGCAAGATGAGTTCTACTACATCAAGTGCTAATGAAGAAACTACACCTTTTATGGCTGACAATAGTTTGGATATAGAAAGACAAGTTGAACAGGAAATGGATGAGTTCCTCAAGTTTAAACATAAGAAGACAGAAGAAGAGGAAGTTGAAAAAGAAACAAAGAAAAGAAAAATTGAAGATAACATTTCCACCAACATCTTAACGGAAGTATTTCTTCGAATATTTTATCCTATTTCTTCTTGTATGACAAAGACTGTATCTGCTGGAGTAATGAAATCATTGGATTACTCTCCCACTGTTATTTTAAATCACGGATCTAAATGGTAACCTTCACTGAAACTTCATGGGAATCTTTTATGAAACATATACATCTTTTGGAATGTTATCTGAGTAACAATACATTTGGAAGAAAAACAAAACTAGGTTTGTTGGAATCAAATATTGAAATCGATATTGTTAAACAACGTGGTCAACAACTAGTTCGATTTAGAGATTTAACTAAATATAATATAAAAATACATTTGACTAAAGAAGAGTTTTACACTTTAACTTATGCTACTGGTCCTATAACAAGATATTTAAAACAGCTAATATTCTCAAGTGCAATTATCAAAGACTATTTAATTGATGCATTGGATAAACAACCATATGTTCCAATCCTATATGGTCCAGTAGATACTTCAATCTTCAATAGGATACCGCATGAAGTAGATATGTGGAGACAGTTACACCACTATCAAACCAACTTTAATTTAGATGAAGAAAAGCAAGAAGCCAAGGAAAACGAATCATGTTTCAACAATCAACAATCGGCAACAAATTAAACAAATAAAAAATATTGTAAGTAAGAAGAAGAATATTGGGGGTATAAAAGGTTGTCAATCTGGAGTAACATACCAGTTGCCTACTGAACGTCATCATGAATAAACAAGTTTCATTCTCTAAGAAGATAGAATTAATGGAGGTAAAGCAAGGTATCATAGAGTTTCAAGCATTCCGTGGTAATGATGGAAATTTTATAATTAAAGAGTTAGTGGTACTAGATATGATAACATCTGTTGTTTATCACTTTTTATTTATGCCTCCTTTACCATTCAACAGATTAACAACCAAAGCTAAAGTAACAAATAAATGGTTGATGAAACATTTTCATAATCTAAGATGGGATGAAGGTTTTATAACCTACAATATGATGCCACACATTATGAATCATTTCTGCAAAAAGTTCAAAACTATTTTTACAAGAGGATTGGAAAAAGCAAATTGGATACAAGCATATACAAACCATGAAGTAATAAATGTGCAAATGGAGAAAGATTTTTATTGCTACTTTGATAACATCTGTATTTCATCTAAAAACTTTAAACATCAACAGTCTCAATGTGCTTTAAAAAACGCATATCGTTTAAATGTCTATCTCCAGCAAAGTGGTGGGGGAAACGAAGGGTATAAAAGCGAGAGCGGCACTATGACAATGCATCAGTATTACTCGAACCTCCGGGGAGTCAACACCTCTGACGCGCAAACACAAGAAGAAGAAGACGAACAATAGCAAGAAGAAGATAATGGCGTCACAAAATTTTCTACAATCGCTTGTTGATCAATTCAACAAACATTCTAAATCTACTATACTACCGACAAAAGAATGTTCAGAATTGAAGGAAGAGAAACATTATATTATTCACACTATTAAGAAAATGGAAACATCAATTGGAGACGCTATCAATTGCACACTAAGTGAAGCACCCTACACACCTGGAGATGAACCGAAATTTCAAGTATTTCTTCCCAAACGCTTCGTTCAACTGCTGCAGAATGAAGATTTACGACTGATTCACCCCGGCACACTCTACTTAGCATCTCACGGTCCTAGCGGAAGCAACTCTACTGAACTTACACTTCATGTTATGCCTACTAGCAACTAATCTGTAGTTTATATATATACTGTTGTACATGTGTGTAACTGATTATAAATAAATAAAAATAAAAATAAAAAAAATAATAAAAAGACAACATATCGATAGTGTTTTTGCACTATCGATATGTTGCTTTTTAAAAACACGTTTGGGTGACCTTGACCTAGTTTCGAGGGTATATAAAGGCCGTAATTTTCTTGAAGATCTCATCAGTCTACGACTACCTTTCGTGCTGTACACATCTCTGTTGGCTCTCCAGTTATTACAAATAACAACATGTCTCTTAAGGTGAAGTGTGCATCATATGATACCACCACCATCACAACTTTTGAAGAACTCGACGATTTTACTAATGAATTGCGAGTGTTACTTGCCGGTGGTTATCGTTTAAATATTGATGTTTACGCTAACAACATGAGGATGTTTTCTAAACAAAAATTCTGCAATGAAGAAGTATTTGTTTCCACACAACCTTCAACTACAACACCATCTACTCAAAGTAATGTTAAGTTCCAGAAATATTACTGATGTTGAATAATATTGAGTGGTCGCTGTGGCATCTATAAAAGGAACGCGTAACCTAAACAGAATCATCATTTGCTTCCCAACTGACGCAGCGAAAACAACTACCACTACCATGTTGTACAGAATGATGATTGAATTCAATGGAAAAATCTACGGAAAAGACTATCAAAGTGTAGAACAAATTACGTCCGATCTTCAAGTATTGACTAAAGAAGGATTCCAACCAAAATTAATTCTAAAATTTCCTGAAGTACATCCACTATCCACTGAAGATCTCATTGCTATGGCTAAAGAAGAAAAAGAAAAATACAAACAAGATATAAAGAAAGAAAAAGAGGATAAAAACTCACTATCTTAAATAAATACATCTTACACTTGTAAGATGATCTTTTTTAAAACTCCATTTAAATGACCTTGAGATTACCCCCACCACTTTTCTTAATCTATAAAACACTCTATCCTACACTATACAACTTCATTTCTTGGCTAAACTTAGAAGCGTCAACATGGAAAACAAGAAAGACGAGTACAAACCACGCTATTGTTGTGAACAAAAATGTACCGATATAGGAAGATGGATGGTAGACGGATTAGCTTGTAGAAAATGTGAATTCTTCGGATCTTGTTACTGCAAATGCAAGACAAAACAACTATCACCACCACAATTGCAAACCTTCAAGATTTATAAATCAAGATACTTCCACACTTGCTGTCCCCAGAGATGTATCAAATTTCATCCAGAAAAAATTGTTAATTGCCGAGAGTGTAATGCATGTTATAAAGACGATTTTTGTACATGCATCATAAATGCGTGCAAGTACAGATCTGATTGGTCTACTGATCCTGTTGAAGCTTCAGATGTATAGCTGTAGTCACTGACTGCAGCCCTTTTTTAAAACTCCATTTGATTGACCTTGAGATTACCCCCACCACTTATTTTTTACAACATATATTCTACGGATCATTCGATACGCTTCTCATTCTTATTTCATTACTCACACTGACAACAACATGGATGATAAATTCATTTCCTTTCAACATTTAATTACCGACAGAGAAGAGATGGAAGAACTATTCCAAAACTTACTCACACTCATTGATAACTATCCTTTAAGATGGATCAACATCACAGTGCAATACGTCAATCCTACCAAAATATTTTCATCCTCATCATCTTCTTCTGCCACCTCCATGTCTTCATCATCGCAAAGTGCAGAGGAAGAGGAACAGACAACTAATGGTGTTAAAATTGTTGAATTAAACGACGAGGAACAAGAAATGCAAACTCTGGTTAAATATAAATTTAATATTTAATTTCTAAAAATTATTAGTGTTTTTAATTTATTTTACAGCTAATACTTATTTCTACACACCACCCATAACCTACCTAAATGGGATTTTGCGGCAAAATGCTCTGGCCGCCGGTTTGCATATGGGTATATCAACCCTCCCCCACCACTCTACCTCCCCCACTCCTCTACTTCCCCCTCCACCACCTTTGCCCACATATAAGCGACCCTCTGACCATCGCTCACCATTTGTTTGCCAACTTCCGAACAATGAGCTCCTCTCCTTCAACAACAAGTAAATGTACTTTTCTTGTTCAATCACAAGAAGAATTACAAAATATTTTTCAAATTTTAAGTGATCTAATAAACACTCCAAATAACACCATTACTATCACTGTGGAAGTTTCCTACAATTCTTCTGATTACGAAAACATGGAAAGCGAAGACGTCGAAGTTTTACAGCTGCCAAACAATAGTCTTCTATCTTCCAAAGCTGCAACACCCGACACAGCTAATAATGATGTTTAGTCGACTACAATTATTTTTTTTACCCCCCACTATTTTTACAGTAATATATAAGCTGTCCCTATCTCTGTTTCTCATTTCATCGCCAACTTTCTCACCATCAACACCGCACCCATTTTTACCTGCACACGTTTAATACACGAAGATGATGGATGATTTTTCATTTACGTCACAATTGGAAGAGGATAAACTCAAACTCGAAATCAACAGACTACAATTAGAAACAAAGAATCAACAAGAAATGATTCAGCTTTTACGACTATTCAAATGCGTACTGTGGATAGTATGTTTTTATCTTCTCATCGCTATCACCTTTGGCATCTACCACTCCATCGCCAGTAAACAACACTCCAACGCTTCCTCGAATAAAACCACTACTTTTCTTTGATTAAATAAATTTTTACCCACCTTCAATCTAACCCCTCGGGGCTCACCTTTTTTAAAAACCCCTCCGGATGACCTTGACCCACTTCCAAAACCCACCCATCACTGTCAAAAAAAACCCCAGCCGCTACTACCCCTACAACACTTACAACCGCCTGACCTTGACCTGGGCCAGGAGTAGGCAAACCCCACTACTCTCGCTGACTGTAGCTAGTCGCAGAGGAATGGTATCTGATAGTTGCTTGTTTCACACTCGATTACCATAATCGATACCACGAGTAAATGGATTCTACAATCCAGAGCAAATTAGTCGGATGCTGTCAACACTGGATTAGAAAGTATGAGGGATCGTTGTAAACCTTGAAAAAAAAATACTTACTTTTAAAGTCCTAATGACTTTTGATTACATAAATATTCTTTATTTTATTTAGAACTGTGTAATAATCGGTATTTGCAAACATGTATGTTTTACATACATACTACTGTATTTGATTATGTTTGGTTAGTATTGAAATTAAATTATTGAATTTGTTATTAGTTTTCAATGAAAGTATCAATAAAGAGGATTATACACACTAAGGCGAAAAAACAAAAGAAAAACATTAATTGTAATTAAAAATTTTGAAATAGTGAACAACTAATTTTTTTTCGATGCTTGTTAAAAACAGAAATAATGTTTTAATTAATGAAGATAATTAAGATAAATCAAAACAGATGTATTTCCTTATGACGAAATACTCATTCGAGTATATCAACATAGAACACCCAGTCCTCTCTAGGTAGGGTCAAAGGGTAGAGTGTAAACACTTTGATCCTCCGTGTTGATCTATCTGAGAGCAGTTATGTAAACTGTTGTCAAAGTGACACTAATATTAATATCAAGTATTTTTTAATAAAATATAATAATACATTTATATTAAATTTCATTGATATCACACTGGTAAAACTTTTTTCTTAAAAAAATATCAAAAGGTGGGAAATATTTTATATGGAGTATTAAATAATTAGAAATGTATTTTATTTATTATATTTTACAAGTATTTTACATTGCTCGTTCACATATTAAAGTTGTGTGATCTTATAAACAGGCTTTAGAAGACCAGAAACTCAAGAGGTGCAGGATAAACTTTACAAGATAATGCCCGCATGAGCTAAGAATTTTGGTATAAAACCACTAAATCTTTAAGATTCATTGAAGCCATTAAGATTCATTGTTTATATAAATTAACACTTGAATATATTTAGTGTATGAGTAATTGAATTTTTTTTTTTTTTTTTTTTTTTTTTTTATTACATCGAGTAAAAATATTTTTCTAACTTGCAGCCTTAAAATGTGTCTTAGTTGTGTCGACACTTTTAGTTGTATTTTGCATTTCACATAAAATAAGCTTCCTACTACGCTGAAACTGAAAACTAAACTAAAAAGTAAAATATGTACCCATCCTTGTGACAAGAGCTTGAATTTCCAGTGATGGGCTTGAATAAAAATATGGTTTTTTATATGTGTTGATAATGTATTACTGATTTCTTAGTTTGACTTGACTTAAACATGTATTTTTTAAAGCTGAAGTAAATAAAAATATTATGAAGACAACATTAATCTACCACAACACTTTTTTGCTTTCCTTGATGTACTTAAAACTCTCGATTAACAACTGAGAAACTTTTAATTTTGCAAAAAAATGTTTTGGTTTATATATGTATGCAACCTATAATTGTGCAAAAAATAAAAATACAAGAAAACGAAAAGGCTAAAAATCAAGGTAACAATAACTGAAATGAGAATAAAAATGTTTACAAAAAAAATTATACAAGGTTTTTGATGGGATTTTATTATTATTATTTTTTGTTATAATTGTTTAATATCAGGCTATAAGATCCATTTCATAACAAAACAAATACCTCAATTAATATGAATAAATCCTACAAGGTTACTTACTTCATTTGCAGGTATTAAACTTATTGACAAAGTCTGCGAAAGAAGCTAGGCACATACAAAACAAACTTTGAAATATAAACAACTCAAAATGCTGAAGCAATCTTATGTGTATTAGAAATTGTCACAACAGTATTAATGTTTCACCCAGTTAAAAAAAAATAATAATAATAATAAAATATTGATTAGATGAGAATGGTGTTGGTGCTCATTCACTTAGGAGTTGTAATCCAGTATATTTTGAAAAATAAATATAACATTTTACACTTCAACACTTGAGAATTAATTTATTAATATTAATCCATACCAACTTGAAGCACTTGGTTTGATAGCCTCAGATTATCATCCACCTTCAGCTAATTAAAGTCGCATTTCACTCGGTCCGTTCTTTTCTAAATTTTTAAGTTGGTTGCTTTATTTTTTGGATAGTATAATGTTCCTTTCGATAAATACGATTATGTAGATTTAAATCGGGTAATTCTATTAGTAAACATGTTACTGGAAATCGAGTAGTTTAATTTGGACTATCCCATGTAATTAAAAAAAAAAATGGTTTTTACATTTCTGCCAGGTTAGTTCGGATTAGGTGAAAATAACGATATTACTATAATCTATGACGGTTAGGAGGCTATTGGTGGTTGGTGTGCATCGAGTTACAAAAACTTAAATGTTTATCATTATTTCTGTTTTTATTCTTCTAGATCCATAATGCGGATTTATTCAAGATGTTTAAGATAAATTAACTACCGATTATGGAAATATTTACATTTACATTCTGATAGAATATTCACCAAGAAATTAGTTTCGCGATTATTTATTTCTGCTACATTAACTGTGCTGTCATAATTCTCAAATTAAAATAATCGACCAACCGGGTGTTGCAGTTCTATGAAAAACAAACTTATTATTTAAAATGTTCATATTAAAACTATGACAAAATTTGGGTGACAATGTAGACCTATTGGAGCCTCTTTTCAGTGTCCTTATTTGACCTTCCCAATTCAAATGTTCAAGGCAATCTGTTAAAAAAAACCTTATGTGTTGCTAATATAAAGGTATATTTAAAAAAAATCCCCAACTCTCATAATGGTTTTCGAAACTATTTATAAAGCCTGCAGAAGTGGATTTATTACTGAAATACGTAATATTTTTTATATTTCAAATAAAATTTACAGCTGAGAACCACATATAAAAAACTAACAATTTATAAGTAGTATTAATTTAATAAAAAAAGTTCGCAGAAGCTCAGTTATGCATTTTTAGTACACGCGACTAATTGTTTACCAAGACAAAAACAACATGTGTCACGAGATTAGAAGGGCTTTATTGTAGACATTAGCATTAAACACCCTCATTACGACGGTCAATGGGGCGATAACTGGACACTCTGAGGTGGTTGCGACAGCTTTACACCCGCTCAAGTTGTGTTTGATCATTGATATTTTAGCAAAAAATTCTTTATATTAGTTTGGCTTTGTTAATTAATTTGGATTTTTGTTAACCATGGCTCACTTGTGACATACCTTAATGTTAATTTAGATTTGGTACATAACGTCCTGCACGGGTTTAATATTTCCTGAATGATAACAAATAACTCAATAATATTTAGTCAGCACCACACCTAAAAATCTGCTTTCTGAAAGAACTATCTGTTTTCTGTCATAGCATGAAACAGCCTGCCAGGAGTCAGTACAAAATCTTAATTGTAAGCATAGGTCTATATGTACATCAAATTAAAAGTCTCTCAGAGAATAATTCCGCAAACCCGACCTCAAAAGGATGACCGAGTTAAAATAGCAGGCGATCAAAATTTTGCATTAAAATCATATCCCTAAAAACAAAAATGCAATAACTCCCGCTACACTCGACCTTTTGAGGTCAGGTTTGTAGCAAATTTCTGAGAATTCAAAGCTCTTTAAAAATGATGTATCGTAAGTAGTGGAAAAAAGGGGCTGCTGGCTCACTTCAAGGTCACCTGAGGGATGACGTCATCGAGGTCAATGACCTCACCGATGACGTCATCGATGACGTCATCGATGACGCAATCGATGACGTCATCACCAATGACGTCACATCCATGACGTCACACCCATGACGTCACAGAAATGACGTGCTGATGACGTCATCACCCCTTACGTCACCAAAATGACGTCATCGATGTCACAAAGGTCAAGGTCACGCTGAAACCTAAAATTTTTTGGCACTTTTGCTGTTTCTCGCACTACGCTCCGAGTTTCAGTCCGGTTCCCATGACCTTGACGACTTGGAGCGAAATTAGACGAGAAACAGCAAAAGTGCTGAGGAAACTGCAAGTTTGCAACGTGACTCTGCCTAAACCGTCATGTGACACCGCTCGGGTGACCTTGAAGTGAGCCAGCAGCCCCCTTTAGACCGGTACTACAACCGCGATGTGCACCCTACGACAGACACCGAGCGACTGACTGTCCGGCCCCGCGCACTCTAGGTATATGGGAAGTGGTGGGGGAACTGCGATGACCTCGGGAAACTTGAAAATGTCAAGCCAGGTAGCACCGTTTTGGTGCTACCTTAAATTTACATGTTAAAGTGTGATGACCTTGAGGTTGACTGTGAACCTGGGGCTTAGGATTGTGTTTAACAGCTTGACGTTTTCGCCAGAGTTCAAGTGTGGTGACATTGAACTGGTTAAAATCAAAACTGCACAGCAGACTGCACAACACGGATGTGCATCCTACGACAGCCGCCGAGCGACTGACCTCCGGGCCCTGCGTACTCTAGATATATGGGGAAGTGGTGGGGGAAATTTTAAGGTCATTTAAACGGAGTTTAAAAAAAGTCAAAGAGTAGAAAGACTACTCTTGTGAGTCTATAGCGATTTCATTGATAGTGAGTGCTTCGGTATGCCAAGTTGATCTGTATTGACACGCTCCTAAATAATGTTTGCAAAAACCTGCAAAATGATTGTTGCACAATTTGCAGCCAGTTAGCTGTTTTAGTTTGAATTCAATGCAACGTTCAGGGCAGCAAGTGTACTTATGCCCTCTCATTTGGTACACATGGAATGTCTTCAACTTCGGTTTCGGCTTCTTCCAAGACTTGCACTTACACATGCACTGACCAAAAGCTTCACATGTTCTACAAGCCAGACCATCCACCACATCAATGTCATTTGGCCATGAAAAACATTTCTGTTCGCAACAGTAGTTGAGTTGACTGTCCATGTTGCTGCGGTGAAGGTGCGCGATGAAATGATGCTGTAGTCAGTGAGAGTGCACCTTAAATAAACTCAGTGGAGGGGGAAAGGTCAAGGTCATTCAAACGGAGTTTTAAAAAAGATGACTAGTTGTCCTCCTCGTCCGTCGTACTTGGAGAGCTGTCAGACGAAGAGCCCCGCGCAGGTGCTCTCCAGATGAAATGTATATCTATTTGAAAGCGCAGGCCTGGATCTTGTACCATCAACTCCTTTAATCTATTACATACCAATTCCACTTTGTACACATTGTTAATAATCAACACCCAAGGCTTCGGCTGAACATAACGTGTAGTTGAGTCAGCCTCGCAGACAGTTACACCTTCCGGTGATATTGGAGTGTATAAATGTGTAAAATCTCGTTGCTGAGGCTGGCTTGAAGTTGAAGGTTCTGTGCCGACCCTGGTTGCATCAAAATTCAAATCCATTCTACATTCAAGAGGTCCAGGGTTCCCGTTTAATACATTGAGTAATTTTTGATACAAGACTTCCACTTCTGTCGCATCCTGTAAATGAACAGTCCACCGCAAGGGAAATGCTTCGTCCGTAGTGGAGTCAACTTGAGAAAGAGTTCTTTCCGCCATGGCAGCTAAGCAAGGAATGAGGTGAGCTGCAGTCAGTTGTAACATTATCGAAAAGTAGAGGGGGAAATTTCAAGATCATTTAAAATTGGGTTTTAAAAAAGAAAGGAGTGGAGGGGAAAGTTCAAGGTCGTTCCAACATCAGTAGTGGAGTCAGCTTGGCTGATGGTGTTGTCCGCCATGGTTGCTTGTCGAACAAGGAATGACGGGTGATGTGATACTCATGCAGGAACATGGTGAAGTGGTGGGGGAAGTTTCAAGGTCATCCAAACGGAGTTTTAAAAAAAAAGGAAAACCTACAAAGTAACATTGAAACTTTCCAACTGATGGTGGCGGGCGTTTTCTTCTGCAACCTTGCCGACACATGTGACTATACCATATAGTATGAAAAGTATAACCATAATAAGGCCGAACAATAAAAGATAGCCGTTGACTATCATGATATTTTCTGAGTGGATCTGCTTTCTTCTTATCTCCCTCTCTTGCATCCTTTTCTCTAACTCGTGGATGAAGTCGCAGCATGCGTGAGGACATCTTTCATCTGTTGGTAGGTTTGCCATTGTTGATGTTGTCGGTTTGGCTGTTGAAGATGGAATGAGGTTTCTAATCGTGATGTGCCATGTACACCAATAGTGAAGTGGTGGGGGTAGCAAAGCAGTGGAGGGGGAAGTTTCAAGGTCATTCAAATTGTGTTTTAAAAAAACCTATCTTGTTACTGAGCTAATATGTCAGTAACAAGATAGGTGTTTTTGCTCTTTTACTTCTTTAATATAATGAAAAAATAAACATATTCTACAATGGTTAGAACAAGAAATACAACTGCTAGTCAGCTGAAGTAATCCAAGTTGTCCGGCTCGGTCTTCATGGACGTCGGTGAGGAAGCTGTCGATGAGTGTCCAGGCTCTTCCTTTGGCTGCCGGGTGTTCCGTATATTGCAAGCGTAGACTTGCACATTTATACGGTAGCCTCTTGCCACCATTAGCTGCAACTCCTTGTACAAATCGTTCAGCTCCTGTTGTGTTTTGATAGTCACCTCCTCATAGCTGGCACAGCTTACGTTGAGAGACATCCTGATGTTGCTAGGTTGGCTGCTGGAGTAGAAATGAAGCCAAGGCACAGCGCTTGGAGGTATATGAAAAAGTGGTGGGGGTGTTTGCATTCAAACAGGTTTGACTTGTAGCGTGGTGGGGGTAACTGTGAAATGCAAAGGTCAAAGGTCAAGGTCACCTGCGAAGTTTAAAAAAAAATGCAACATATCAATATGTGACAAACTTCACATATTGATATGTTGCATTTTTTTGTCTTTTGTTTTTTATGGTTTATTTATTTATAAAACGTTACAATAACATATTTACAACAGTAAAACTTAAATCTAACACTGCTGGTTGTCGGCGATGTGGATGGTCAACTCGGTGGAATTGCTACCCGTGCAACCGTGGGAAACCAGGTAGAGACAGCCGGGTTGGATGGAGCGCAGATCCTCGTTCTGGAGGAGATGGACGAACCGTTTCGGCAGGTAGACTTGGAACTTGGGCTCATCCCCCGGAGTGAATGGTGCCTCGCTAAGACTGCAGCAGATGGCCTCTCCAACTGTAGTCTCCATCTTCTTCATGGCGTGGATAATGTAGTGCTTCTCGTCTTTAAGTTCGGAACACTTCTTGACGGGTAGTATGGTAGATTTGGAGTGAGCATTGAACTGCTCAACCAAAGTTTGCAGGAACTGGTGAGATGCCATGGTCAAGTTATAGATCGTCTTCTTCGTCTTCTTGCTGGGAGATGTTGTCGTCTCGGAATCTCGAGTAATACTCATGCCAGGTCCCGGTCTGCTCCTCACTTATATAACCCCCGTTACCCCCACCACTCCCCATTTCCCCACTTTGAAGGTAAGATGCGAGTTTATAGGAGTTTTTTAAAGCGCAATGTCTATCTTTTTCATGTTCTGGACTTTTAGTACAAATACAAACATTTTCCATCGTATACTTGTAGTTTTTATCCAAATCCACATCATTAACCGGAACATGAGTAAATCCTTCGATCCATCTTTTCTTTTCCAGCCCCTTTGTGTAAATATTGGTAAACTTGTCTGAAAAGTGATGCATAATGTGATACAAGTCCGTGTAACTTGTAAAACCATCATACCAATCGATATGATGGAAGTGTTTTGAAATCCATCTGTTGGTAGTAGCGGCTTTACTGGTTAAAGATGAATAAGAACATGGTGGTTTAAATAAAAACGAATAAGGAACACTTGTATTGATGTCGAAAAACACAAGTTCTTTTATGATAAATCTATCATCATTACCCCGAAACGCTTGGAACTCAATTATACCAGGTTTGGACTTTACTTGTTCTTCTTCCTTGTCCATTGCGAAGATCACTCGTCTGCTCATGACGAAGTCCAAAGGTCAACTGATTTCCACACCACGGTAGGTACGACTTTTATACCCGGCCGTACAGTTGTTGGCGCGTTGGTGTATATTTAACGTGGGCACCGTCCCCGGTAGGCCTAACCCCACAAAGTGTTTGATATTGTTTTAAAAATTAACCATTGCTGTGTAGTTAATTGTCATTTAGGTTTCCATCTTTACATTTTCCTTGTTTTCATTTTCATCACTAACACTTGATTCTTCTCCTCCTTCTTCTTCCTCTTTTTCATGTTTTACTGATTTCTTATGTAGTTGAGCGTACTTTTCCAATTGTCTCCACATTTGTACTTCATGAGGAACCCTATTGAATATAGAAGTATCTACAGGTCCGTACAATATAGGTGCGTCCGGTTGTTTGTCCAAAGTGTCTTCCAGATAATCTTTAATAATTGAACTTGAAAACACCAGTTGTCTCAAGTATCTCGTTATTGGTTCAGTTGCACAAGTTAGAATAAAAAACTCTTCTCGATTAAGTTGAATCTTGTTATCATGTCTTGTTGTGTCTCTAAACCGCAACTGATGATCACCACGATGTTTAACAATATCGATTTCCACATTTGAATCCAAAAGGCCTACTCTTGTCTTTCTTCCAAACATGTTACTACTTAAATAGCATTCTAGCAGATGCAAGTGTTTCATAAACGATTCCCAAGCAGTGTCCGTAAACAAAATCATTTTGGGTCCATGAGTTAAAATTACAGTAGGGGAATAATCTGTAGATTTCATAACACCGATTAAAACACTTTTGTCCAAACTGGAAGAGATTGGGTAAAATATTCGCAAGAATACCTCACTTAATATGTTAGGAGAAATATTATCTTCAATATCCCTTTTCCTCTTGTGTGCATTCTTTCTTCTTTTACCTTTTTCCTCAACATTATTACTGGCGTGGAGTTGTCCGCAAGCGTTGTGTTCATCTCCCTCCGGTTGACCTTGAAGATCTAAAAAGTCGGATATCTCCTTCTCAATATCTACTACATTTTCTTGTGTACCACTAGGAGAAGCCATATTGAATAAGATGCTACCCATACAACAACAGGCAACAAACTGATAAGGAGCGAGCTGAACGCTCTGCTTTTATACTCGCGGAATGCATTGGAATGTAGGAAAACCGGTCTTTTACAATACATTTTTAACAATTCCAGTTAAAGGTGTGTATGTTACGATTTTATCATGTAGAATTAAACAGTATGCAGTTGTATTAGCCGATATAGGCGCGTTGAATTCCATTTCTATTTTTATATCTACACTTGATGATTTTACCGATTCATTTTGTTTAGAACAATCGATTACAACTATAGGGTAACCATCTAAGTATTTTTCTGGTGATAGTAAAGGTGCATTCGTTTTACCATAATATGAACTTTGGAATCTTGCATACATATCGTACAATATGCTGTACTTTTTATTAGCGAATGACACATTTAAATTATCGTATGGAAAAAATTGTGAATTTAAATAAACTTTAATATTTTTCAAGTTGCAATGATCAAATTGGCCTGCATGTTTGGTGATGGTGTCTCTTCTGCCTGTTTGTAAACCAAATATAATATACCTGGCTCGTTCCACATAATTAGATGTTTTAACTGTCCAAGTGTGTCGATCCGTAGTTGGCAAGCTGGGATGTTCATGAAATTCCCAACTTCTAAAAGGAATTACAATATCACGATCAGCCTTTAACTTTCTTAATAGTAGCATTCTATGCTCGTCAGCTAATTTTACATGTGGAACTCTCCATACAATTTTGTCTAATGTTAATTTCCATTCTAAAGTTGCATCTGTTGTACCGTCTGGAGCTTTAATAATATCTTTATCGTTTGAAGATCTCAACAAAACTAATTCTTGTTTAACGTTTAATATTATTTTCCTATAATCTTCAGCAAAACCAAGCAACAAACGTAACGGAATATGAAAATCAAAATTTCCATTTGTATCTGGAGTGATTGTGTCTTTTGCAGGTAAAACCCATCCTGCAGGTTGTATTAAATTGGTTTCATTAGGTGATATAGATGTTAATCCCTTTAAAGTTGTTGCAATACCTACTTTTTTAGTAGAATCAACTGTTACACCTGATATTTCATATCTAATTTCATCAAACAGGAAAGCCATGGGATTATTTATAAATGGAACTGTTGTACCAGTAGTAGTACCGTCCTTTTTAGTAACTTTTCCTTCAATATACAAGTAACTTTCACATGGTAGCGTGTAAATGTCTTGATTTTGTATGGGAATACGAATTTCATCGTTATTGTTTAATTTTGATGAAGTGTAAGGGTTGTGGGTGTGATATTCTTTTTCCCATAGGGTTTCGTCGAATGTTGGACCCTGAGCTATATCCAGTATATCCATTATCGGTTACTTTTAATCCAATTCTCTCTAAGAAACGAATGTTCTCGCGTGTTAACTCCTCCACAGCTGAAGAGCTACTAATGCGGATTCCCGTAGGTTGTTCGCTTTTAAATGTTAAACCCATGATTTTGTATTAAAGTGTTGATTTTAAATGTAATCTAACCGTAATAGGCTCTTCTCGGAAATCTATCAAGTTACCGTCTTGATCCAATACGTTCAACACGATGTCTGAAATGAAAGTGGTGTTCAAAGGTAGATATACCAGGTTTTGCGGCTTTTCAACAATTTTAAATCCAGGTGGTACACTGGGGTAAAAAGTATGTATTATATGAGTATTTGCTCCATCTCTGTAAGCTCCTTGTATAATGTTACAAGTTATGTCTATACTATTGACTTTTAATATTGTTACAGTTTGTTTACCGGAATGTGTTTTATTTGGTTCTAAAATTGCTCCATCTTTGGGAAATCCTAATAAATCACCAATTGAGTTTGGCTTAGTGAAATCTATATAATATTTTGAAGTAAGCTCAGCTTTCATTGTATTATTATTACCTTTTAGCGATATATTGTCTTTTCCCATTTTATTTTGCAAAAATTCATTAATATGATCAATTTCATAAGAACCTGTGGGTAAACTGCACTCTTCTAAGTCTGTTAACTTACCACTGGCATCTTTTCCTTTATAATGCAATAAGTTATTTTTACCTTCCGTAACATTGGGAATAGAGTTGTAAGTTGTAAAATCCAACAGTGCTGCCTCCCAAAATCTTCCTTTTTGCAAGCGTAACGCTGGAAAAAGGATACTTCGTAAAGTGGACGATTTTCCTGTTAATGATACCGTATAGGAAGACATCTCAATAGTGACTGATACTTTTAGCTAGGAATTCCAAACATAAATGGCCGCATATTGAAGTATTATCAGGTTGTTCTCTTTTATAGTTGTAATATATGTTTTTAGCAGATTTAAAGTAATGTTCAAGTTCTTTAGGTGGTGGCAAATTTCCAAAACTATCAAAATAATATACATTACTATTTAGTTTCTTATAACACACCCAATGGGTGCCGGACCCTTCAGTATTATCCAAATTTACGATTCCAGTCTCATTTTTCCATATTTTCTTTGGTAAACTGTCTTTCATAAATACTCCGCGGAAAAATGGTATTTTTAAACAGGAAATATATTTAAATAATTCAACATTAGTCAACGCTTTATGTGGTATAACCAATTGATTTCTTTTATTTAATATGCACGATACGGTCTTAGGTATAGACCAGCCCCGTTTTTTACCATTGACCATATTGTCGGTTTTTTATTATTTTTCCTCGGAGAACGTCTTTTTAGTCTAATATTACCACCATGTTTTCTCTTGGTTGATCCTTTTTTATTCTTACCCCTCCTTTTTCCACCTCCTACCGCTGTTTTAGCCTTCATACCTGCTGTTACCGCTAAAGCTGCTGCTTTTTCCGCAATACTAGCGTCACTAGACTTTACTCGTTGCCAAGCTATATTCGCTAGCTTTTTATCAGCGATTGACCTATTTTTTGAATCGGTAAACGTGGAATATGCGATATCGTGTTCTTTACAAGCCTGATCTAACTTATTTATGCCTGGATCACCTCTTTCCAGTCGTTTTTTTAATTTAGTTCCTGGTCCGCAATACTGATAACCTCCCGGTATGTGAAATTCGTATGGTAAAGCGTCTATTGCTCTGTTTACGATAGATCCTACTGGAATACGATTTAAAGCTTTACTTAACAGAGAAACCGCTGTGGACGTGATACCGCCTCCTTTCCGTATAGTGTCTCGATATGGACTGGTGTAATGAAACGCCATGATTGTCTTTTATATTTGAAAAGCGTAACCCATGTGTTACCTCTATGACAGGTTGCACATAAATGATGTAATATATGGTGTTATTTAGTTAAATATCAAAAGTACCCCAATCTGATGATCTAAACTTTTGTGTGTTATGATTAAAAAAATATTTATAAAGAATTTCTTGTTTAATCCATGTATTTCTCATTTTTTCGTCAATAGGTTTATGTTGTCCTGCTACAATATAATTATGCATATCAAATAATAAATTACCTATTACTTTAACAAGAAAATTAACAGTTACAGCGTTATCGGCATAATCAGGGTCTGCAACATTTGTTAATCGTTTGTTATCACAATTCCACCATTTTTTTCCAGTTGGCTCTAATTGTATTATCTGTTCATAAGTAACAGCATCACCAGGCTTTTCACCAATACCTAAATTTGTCAATAACTTTCCTTTACCATCCCAAACATAATTGTTTTCTTCAAGTAAAGTAAACTTTTTATTTCCTTGTACAAATACATCTCCTTGACGTGTTACTACTTGGTTTTGTTTCACAAAACCGGAGGTTTCTTGTTTTAAAGTTTCCTTCATTTGACCCACCGTTGCACCATCTGATGGTGCAAAACCATCTTTTACATTCGCTAAACAATTACCAAGACAGTCAATAACTCCTACATCACGTGTAATACAATGATCTTTGATGTATTTTAAATTTACAGCATCATTTTCATTTTTTGGATAACCTATATCGTTAATAACAAATTTATAAAAAGAAAACCCATCTTTTGTCTTTTCAGGTATTATAGAATGTAAATAGCGTCTATTTATGCTGTCTTTTTCATCTACAGGGTCTGCTACGTTGGATATACGCCGATTTTCAGCATTATACGTTTTTCCATTAAATTTTAACGTATTCTTTAATTCCGATGATAAATAACCTCTGTTTATTGCATCAGCGTTTTGATTTGGCTTACCAACGTTGGAAATTCTATGATTACCCGCGTTATATGTGTTTTTATCTAATTTCAGTGTTGGTACTATCTCTTTTTTTAATACTTTTAAATTTATTGCATCATTTTCATCTGTGGGATCATTAATGTTTTTTAACCGTTTATTACTAATATCATAATCTCCATCAGGTGTTTGTGGTAATCCAACACCTCTTTTTAAAGTATTAAAGTAATATAATCCATCCGATGAATACCGTCCGAACTTGTCAACACTCATGGTGCAACTGAATAACATTCTAGAGTGTAACCCATTTTTATAATATTAGTCCCGATTTCTAACCCATATCAGTTTTTATACAAATTCTTAGTCTTCATCAGTTACATTTGCATCATTCCCGGGACATTTAAAATATTTTAAATCTGCACTAATTAATGATCTGTCTGCTTCATTTCTAAATACATGATTTTTATGAATAAATTCCTCACCAGACAATTTTCTAAATCCGCTAAATGAATTTGGATCTGCAATTAATATATTTTGATAATCATTTACATCCATTAATTTAAATCTTTTGGTATTATAAATAAACTCTTGATTTGCACTATCATATTGTAATGTTTGTCCTACAGTTGCAGCATCCTTTGGATCTGTTCCTTGTGCCAAATTACCTATTTTCTTATTTTTCGCATTGAAAGTACTACCTTTTGGTTTGTCTAATATTAAAGATTGTTTTACTACAACACAATCGTAATCATCGATACCTGGAAATATGTCAATTATTCTTCTATTTGTACCCAACCAACTTCTATGATAATTGTTTGGATTAGTATGTAAAACTTGTGATAAAATCGGAACATCATGAGCATCTGTAGCTAAATGCGCATTTGATAATTTCATGTCTTTGCAATCCCAAACATTATTTTTTTGTTCAAGTAAAATAAACTTTTCATTTCCTTGTACAAACACATCACCCGACCGTGATACTACTTGATCCTGTTTTACAAATCCAGATGTTTCTTGCTTTAAAGTTTCCTTCATTTGACCCACTGTTGCACCATCTGATGGTGCCGAACCATCTTTAACATTCGCTAAACAATTACCTAGACAATCAATAACTCCTACATCACGTGTAATACAATGATCTTTTATATATTTTAAATTTACAGCATCATTTTCATTTTTCGGATAACCTATATCGTTAATAACAAATTTATAAAAAGAAAAACCATCTTTTGTCTTTTCAGGTATTAATGAATGTAAATAGCGTCTATTTACGCTGTCTTTTGCATCTTTAGGGTCATCTACGTTGGATATACGTTTATTTTCAGCAGTATACGTTTTTCCATTGAATTTTAACGTATTTTTTAATTCTGATGATAAATAACCTTTGTTTATTGCATCAGCGTTTTGATTTGGCTTACCAACATTGACAATTCTATGATTACCTGCGTCATATGTGTTTTTCTGTAGTCTTAATGTTGGTGATATCTTTTCTTTTAATACTTTTAAATTTATTGCATCGTTTTCATCTGTGGGATCTTTTATGTTTTTTAACCTTTTATTAGTTATATCATAATCCCCATCAGGTGTTTGTGGTAAACCAGCTCCTCTTTTTAAATTATTTGCGTAATATAACCCATCCGAGGAGTAACGTCCGAACTTGTCGACACTCATGGTGCAACTGAATAGTAATCTAGTGAGTAACGCATTTTTTATGAGATTACCCCACGGTTTCGGAGTTCATCCACTAAAGCCACCCATTCGTTTTCCAATCCAGTATGACCCGCTTCTTTAGCTTCATGTATTAGTTTCATTCTATCCACCAATTTATTGATATTATTGTAATAAATCACATTTGTGTTATATAGTTTCTTCATTAAACCTGTACCTGTAACAGATTTGTTTCTTTTTCTTGGTTCTGGAGCACTTATATCCAAAGTGGATGACACAAACCTTCGTTTTACAGGTTTTCTTGGCATTATCGGCATTGGTTGTCTTCTCGTTGTTGGTATTAACTTGGATACAAATACTCTATATTTTAAAGACCTAGATCTAAAAACTGGTTGGTCAGCTAAATATTTTCTCCTGTATGCATTGGTGTGTTCCAAAATCTGTTTATATGCTTCCATGTCTTCTTCTTTAACTAACAATTCTAAAGGCTTTTTTTCAAATAATAATTCAAATAATCCTCTTGTGCCCTTATATCTTTGATTACCAACAATAATATTATCATTTTCATCAATGTTTACCGGGCTATTACCAACCATTAAACCTTCTTCTGTTAATCTTACTCCATAACTATGGTAGTTTTTATTAGGATTTATTCCAGCTAACATTTTTATCATGTATTTCCTTCCTAAAGGTCCTTTGTTATGAATGTTTTCACCCAACAAGCTTATGTTTGACGGACCTTCCCTTGCTTCTTCTTCTTTTTCCTCTTCACTAGCAGTTGATACATCTTCATGTCCTCTTTTAGCTTTTACTTCATATAATTCTCTTATACCACTATAGTCTGGTGATTCTAGCTCTCTTTCAGGTTCTCCGCCGGTAAAACCACTATATGTAGAGGATTCCAGGTCTTCATCACTAAAATCTTCTGATTTTACATTTTCTCTTTCAAACTTTGTAATAGGTGCAATTGCATCTCCTTCCAAAACGGGTTTAGCAAATTTTTTGTTTAATTGTTTCAAGGGTTCAGTAATAGGTTTAAAAGTAGATTCAAGAAATTTCTCCCTTTCGCTAATACCTAATTTTAATGCTCTGTTTTTATCTCGAATAGAATCACTAAGTGATTTTATTTCCTTTATTAACTTTTCTTGGTTAACCATGTTTGTAGCAAGACGTGTTGTACAACAATGAATGTTTTACATCATGATCAGTGTATTAGTATAAATTTATCAAATCCTATCCTGTATCGACCATTGTTTAGCGGTTGTTCCTTCATAATTGTTAAAAACCCATATTTTTCAGCCCAAGCCTTTCCACACAACTCTTTAAATCGTTCAAATGGCATATCCGCACTTACATGGTCATAATATATGTGTTTTAGGTTGGTTTCATCCTGTTTAAATACAATTAACATGTTTGCATTGTCTCTAATGAGCTGTTTCGGTATTTTGCTGTAAGTTTGACCAATATAAATGCTATCTATGTTGTTATGTCGACCCATGGCGAAGTAATTTCTTATTGTATTTTGATTTTCACAAGATACGTCGTCAAATATGAATACTGAGAATGGTTTAGCCTCTTGCGGTTGCATGACACTCTCGCTCGCGTTGAATTTAAAATATTTAACTTCAGGCACATTATTGAGTATTTGTTCCAATAACTGATATTTTGGTTGTTGTAGTGACTTTGAAAATACATATAAATTATTAAAACGTAAGCCTTTAGGGTTTGTAATCAAATTGAATACTACATTTGTTTTTCCACAATTGGAAGGACCGGTAACCAGACAACGCACCGTGTTTGGTAACAAAACACCGTGTTTCCCAGTATTGAATTGAGAACCATCCACTGTGAGTTCATCTATATTATTAATAGTAAAATTGTCTTTTTGCGGTATTATCTCCATCCTTTGTAATGGTTCAACCCAAAATGATGCTCTATCATTATATTAGATCCTTTTTAGGTATCCAAGAATCTTCCGTTTTATTAAATCCTAACCATCGTACTTTAACCTTATCTTTTTTGCGTTGCAACACCTTTTCTACTAGATATACATCACCTACTGTTGATTTTAACATTTCATGTCCATAAAAACCTCCTTCAAGCAATTGTCCTTTATTATCTTTTAAAATGTAAGTTTCTGGTACTGTAGGTTGCACCTTAAATACGGTAAATACCTCATTTGTCCAGTTTGGAAGATATCTTTTACTGAATACACCTTTGTATTTGCTTATTCGCACTTTATCACCAACATTAAACCTTTTAGGCTTTAGTTTTTCAACTCTTGGTTTAGTATTCAGTTTTATACGTTTTAATACAAGTTTTTCATTTTTATTAGTCACCTGGCTTGGTTTCATACCGATAGCTCTATGAAACTTGTTATTGTAATCGCTTATAAGTTTTGGTAACATATCAATCCATACGTGCGATCCTCTGTTAGAAAACATCTTATACATCGCACCTTTTAAAGTTCTGTTGAATCTTTCAATTATTGATGCTTTTACCTCTGAATTGGTTGAGTAATGGTTAATGTTGTGTTTTTTTCATTAAATTTGCAAATTCCTTATTAAAATATTCTTTTCCATCATCAGTTTGTAAATGTTTTATAGTATGTTTGTCTCTTTGTATAGCTGTTTCCATTGCTTTTGTAACACTTTTGCCACTTTTATCTTTTAGTGGTAAAGCATCTGCCATTTTTGAAAAACAATTAATAATAGTCAATATGTATTTAAATCCTCTATTTTGTTTACTATAAGGAATCATTTCGATTAAATCCGCTTGATATAAATCATTTATTCCTTTTATCACTGTATTTCTTCGTGGAAACTTTCTTCTTGCAGGTTTATGAAGTTCGTTGACAATTTCTTGCTTCAAGTTCTTCATATTGCAGGTTTGAATGTTTCATGTATCACATGTATAATCACAATGAATGTTGTCTTAAATATTCACATCATTTATATAGGTCAAGGTCATCCAAACTTGTGTAAAAAAATGGGGAACACGGCGTTTGACTTGCCGTGTTCCCCATTTTTTTACGGAAGGAGAAAGGAATAAGGTCGAAGTTGTAGAAGGACGAAGAATAGGTTACTAGTCGATAGGGTTTAGAGAGTAGTGGCCAAAAGGAAGAGTGTGAATTTTATCCGGCATAATATGCCTTTTATCATCTCGAGCTGATAGTGCTCTTTTAACTTCAGTGACACTGTAGACCTCATGTTTAAAGCTTCTGATAGTGTTGAACGATGCAGACATTGTAGAATCTTCAAACAAGCAGGTCTTGTAATGGTCAAACGTCACATGTTTCTTCAAGTACGATGTTTTGACTCCTTTTGCTTTCTTGACTGTCGGTGTGTTGTTCTCGTTGTACATTTTAAATGAATACAATTTTGCCATCAGTGCCACTATTTCTTCTAAAGGCATTCCATTTGCTTCATCTTTAAATTTTCCGATTACTTTTTTATTCTTTTCATTGTAATTTGGATGGTTCTTCGGATAGTCAGAGAAGTCAAAATCGTCTTTGTATGGGAAACTCCTTAGGTCTTCATACATGTCCAAAGTCTTTATCCAGTAGATAAACGCGTCCGTATCCATGTATGCGACTCCAATGTTTTCCCTTCCGTAGTGTTTAACCATTTTGTTATAATGGAAATCATACATCAGGGTTTTACTTATGTCCAAAATCGACATACCTATGTATAACGGACGGTCCATGACTATTGTTGTTTTCTTCATACTGACAGCGACTAGATTTTCGTTTATAATCATGGATGTTCCGAAATTTGGTTTTTGCACTAATTTTTCCAATTTCCTAGGATCACTCACTAATTTTACATTTTTGTGTTTTCTTTTGTTCTCCAAGGTCTTCCCAAAGATGGCGTTGTTCATTAATTTATAGAAGTCCTTTTCAAATGCCGTTGTCGCTGCAGCTCTTCTTGTAGTGTTGGAATCAATATATGGTTTCAACCAACAAGACTGGGTGAATTCAATTGCTCTATGAATTCTCACTACACGTAGACCCAATTCAAGAGCTTGTTGAACTACCCAGTAGTGAGCCACATACCGATCTTTATTCTCCAACGTCATCATCAATTTTGGCCATCTTCCTGTCGGTGAAACTTCAGTCTTGGCTAGGAGAGGCAAGTCGTAGTGATGGTCATGAAGGTGCTCCGGATATTCGAAATCACAGTCCAAAATATAGCCTTTTGGACCATTCTTTGGAATCTGTGAGATGTCACCGATGGTGGCCGGGTCGATCCATTTGAAGTCAGCGTAGGGAAGCGGATTTGACATTGCCCAACCATAAAGGTTGTTTGCGTCAAAGTAGCCAAGGTAGACCGATGGTTGTCTCTCGTCGAAGCCTGGGATGTACTTGTTGTTAGCTTTGACATGACGTGTTACAGCTTGTGTCAAACCGCCCCGTACACCAGATTCTATCATGAGCACCATATCAATATCTGTTAGAAGTTCCAATCGACAGTTGGTTGACTTTAGCATAGCTTGCCATGCTAATCCTGGAGATGTGTACGAGTGTAGAGGGTCCAGTCCATAGGCGGAGAAGCAGGTGTTTCGAAATTCTTCCATCACATCGCACAGCAGAGTTACGTCCAATTTTATGTAAAAGTCGGAATATTCCCCTAAGGTTTGAATGTTTAGTTGGTTCCAAACATTACAAGCATGATTGTAGTCTTCAACGGTGATTGCACTTTCATTTAACTTGCTATTGAAGGCTTCAATCGGTGGCAGACTGGTTTCTTCAAATTTTTCTGCAGAAGTTATGTAATCATAGGGGAACACTCCTTTACGCATTACTAAGTCCAATTTATCTTCATGTACAATTTTGCTGGTTTCTTTTAGATCTTCTCTTCTTAGGTTCTCAGACAATTTGGCTAAACTAGTTGACATAAATCTATAAGAGTCTACGAAGCGAAGTTTAATTTTACCTACTGTTTTTGAGAAACTGATGTACTTCTCCAATGTTTCAGCTAATACTTCGATTCTTCCATCATCCCGTCCTAACTCTGGGATAATGAAGTGGGAGTCATAGCCGCTAAGATTGTGTATCACGACAGGGATAAAGTTTGGCAGTTTGTAATTTATATTGCATGAATTACAAGCAGCTCCTCTGTATAACCCTGTCAGGTGATCGTGATCTCTTACTTTTTGATTTTCTTCACTGAAGCTCTTCTTGCATAAATAACATCTTGTTGCCAAATTGTATTCTTCTTGTTGATTTTGATTCAAAGGTTCCATAGGTAAAACATTACCGTATAAGCGTTGCACCTTTTCAGCAATGTCATACAACTGGTCTACGAAATGCTTAGCGGCTTCTTCCCCACGGTAGAGTATCGGAGTGGATGTTAAACCATAGTCTTGCAACTGTTCTTCAGGCAAAGTTGATTTCACCAATAAGCAAAAACTGTTAGGTTGATGCAATTGATATTTGGTTCTTCTAGTCACCTCACCATCCGGAAGCTCCTGTGGTACTAACGTGGATTCGAAATCTGCGTAGACAGCTACTGGAATCCGATATTGGTGAACTGTTTTGTTGAATTTGATGAACGCTCGAGATGGCGGCGGCAGACTAATCTTCACTTCATAGTTGTCATTACAAAGTCTTTGGTGTTCCTTCAACCAGTCCGATCCTCCATGTTTTAAATCTTTATTTGTAAAACAAAAGCATCTCTTACACACTGTCACTCTAATCTTCTTTTTGGTTAATTGTCGTGCAACCAAAGCTTCAAAATCTTTTATCCACACATAATGTGAAATTTCACCTTTAGTTATCAATAATAAATCAGTATGGTTTCTTTGCTTCACTTTTCCAACTCGTAGTGGATACACATTGTTCGAATCATCTAAGCCGAACACGTTAACAGAAACACCTGGATTTTGTTTCTCAAATTTTGCAATTTGATTAAGACTCACAGGATACGACATTCCTCGGAAGTTGTAGCGGTGTTCGTTTTCATAATATTCCCTACCAACTCTACAAGGATTATGTTTTACATACTTAGTTAGCATCGCATACTTAAAACATTCATTATCCCCGTTTGTAACATTTCTGCAAGAGTTGGTGTCTTTAATTTTCTTTGGTAGAGGGATAAAGCTGCTACCCCTCATACCATATCCATGCTTGTGAACCCTCACATCCATACCTTCGATCGATGATAGCGTCCAGCCAGATCCTCTTCCTTCATGTTCTTGGAGTTTCATTAGCAGTTCATTCAAACATTCTTCTAGAATTTCATTGATATCAGATGTGGTTGTAAGGGTTCGGTTTTTAGCAATGAATGCTCTTGGTGAGTTTTCACCATCGGTATTAGTAAACATAGCCTCCAACACCAATCCAAATTTAATAAAGTTCAATCTTGCCAATTCTTCCATCAATGTTTTTACAACTAAATTTTTAGCTTGGGTTATAAAGTTTTCCAATTCCAATTGCACATTATTAATTTTGAAATGAGTTACAACTGGTCCTGGCAAGGCTGTGGTGCGCAGTTGTCTTATATCTTCCACTTCTTCTGTATCCTCTTCTTCCATATCCTCTTCTTGGGTACGCAGTTGTTTTACATCTTCCACTTTTTTTTCTTCCATTTCCTTTTCAATAAATCCTCCAGCTGTAGATGGTCCAGCTCCGGCAAATTGAATAACACTTGGTCTTCTTCTTTGCATTAACTGTAAATAGCTAGCCCAGTCCTCCTGCTTCTGGGGTTTTTCCAAAAACCGATCAATCGCATCCAAGTCTTCTTCACTTACTACAATCTCTTCTTTTCTGTCCTCTTCACGATGCAATTCTCGGTGTAACTGTAGATAGCTATCGCAGTCGTCCATCTGCTTCTGGTAGTTTTCCAATAACCGATCAAACGCCTCCAAGTCTTCTTCACTTACAACAATCTCTTCTTTTCTGTCCTCTTCATGATACAATTCTCGGTGTAAAACAAAGATGTCTTCGTCTTGAAAAAACTCACCACAAATATCGCAAAGAGCCATTTTTACAGTTTGGCTATGAGTGTGCACTCGGTGAATGTCCACGCAATAATGAGCAGCGCGCTCAACTGGGTCCCTTTATACCCGAGGTTTAAGGGTGGGGGAAGGTGACGTCATATACATCCAGTTTATCAATCATGTAGTAGATTTGGCTTTTAAACACCCATTTTCAATTTATTCTTCAACAGGTTTGATAAACCAATGATCTTTGGTCTAAATCCACTACTTTGTAAAAATTTTTTTTTGTTTGGGCACTTCTCGTCAGGAGCAAAAAACTCTTTGGTCAAGGTCAAAATTTTTTTCTCAAAAAAGTTCGGGGGGGGGGGTCATTACTGTATTTAGGTATGTTGGTTTTGTGCGGAATGTCCCCAGTTTTAAATTTGTGATTTTTAGTGGTTTTCCCTCGCAAGTAGTGATAGAAACCTAACCTAGCGATACCGGGACACTTTGTGAGTGACATCAACACTGAGAATTTGACTTTTAATATAATTACCTTTGCAATCACGATTTAGATTTTGATTCGATATAGGCTTAAGATAATTTACTGCATGAATATTCAAGTTATTAGCGGAATAATTTCTTTGTTTCACTTACGTCACAATTGACAGCACCTTTTTTGATCACCTAATTAATTACTTGTGTCTGCTGTCTGCTACAGAGCAGTATTACCAACATCCCAGCAGCTCGTGATTATTTTTCCGTTTAAGCCTGTCATAGATTGTATGCCATGAAGCCTTGCTGTCCCAACTTAGTAATATTTTAGTGATGCGAATTTGTATACATCCTAATACATCAAAATGACTCAGGTGACTATTACTGGTAGCCCAAGTGTTAAGACAAGGTCATATATTCGCAATAAAGACAAAATGCAATCACCAAAAAAATGCAAATCACCAGCTATTAAAGGTAACCTTATTAAGGCAAAACAAAAGGGATTAAATAAAAATGTGGAACAAAGCAGTGACAGTAAACATAAGACAAAAGAAAATACCGAGATTGGCTTAGATTCAACCAATGTACTTAAAGAAAGTATAAGGGAATTAACAAATAGGAATCAGTATCTTGAAAATAAATTAATTTTAGCAGAGAATCAGTTACGAATTATGACACCTAACTACTTAAACGATGAGTTTATTACAAGCTATTTCGATTTATTATCTGCTAAAATGAATCTACTTGGAAAGGTTCACTTGATGAACCCTACCCTTACACATATCATTAAGACCATGGATGACTTCAAGGACTACCTTAGTCCTCATAGAATAGAAGAAAGTGAATTTCTCATCTTTCCAATTAATGATAGTAAGGAGCTATTTAAGGTAAGTGGAACTCATTGGAGTCTATTGGCCTACAGTAAGGTAGAGAATATATTTTATTATTATGACTCACTAAAGAGCAAGCTAAACTTACCAGCTGCAGAAATTGTTGCTCACAAAATCTTAAACTTCTTCTCCATAAATACAAGTCCTGTAATCACATTTCTTAGTGGGCCTACCCAAGAAAATAGCTATGATTGTGGTATCTATGCTATCATAGCAGCCGAGTGCATAATCCTTCATGTTGCTAAGCAGGCTTCAGTATCAACAGTAGTTATACCACCAGTAAGTTCCTTGGGATGTATAAAAAAACGAGCATTTCTGACTTATACTCTAGTTAACGGGCACAGCACTACAGAGGATGTTCTTTTAAAGTTGATGGTACATCCATTGAAAGTTGGAAGTGTGTGCATAGACAAAGGTGACAATAAAATAATTCCCAACACCCACAAAGCTCCTAGAAATATAATTCCTCAGCATAGTCATAGGAGGAGAGTGGATCACAGAGTCGTTTTATTTACGGACAGTCATGGGCGAGGGGTACCTGCTAGATTGAGCAATCAAGTACCATCTAACATAAGTATCTCAGGAATAGTGAAACCCAGTGCCTCTTTTAGCCAAGTCTGTTCTACGGTTAAACCTGGATCTTACAGCAAAAATGATTTTATTATATTAATGGGAGGCTCAAATGACCTGGGTTTGAATAAAGTAGATGAGCTGAAAAGTTCCATTGACAAAATGATCAACTCGTTGGTCACTACCAATGTAATTATATGTACACTACCATACAGACATGATCTAGACAGTAAAAATGGTATCCATGATGAAACTTTCACTGTAAATAACCACATTATGGACCTGGCATCTCAAAGTAATCATGTTAGAGTTCTTGATCTTTTTAGTTTTAAGGGTGCCCTTCACACCAAGCAGGGACAACACTTCAACAAACAGGGAAAGCGAGAAATGGTACAGTGTATCTTAGATCTGGTAATCGGAAGCATTAAACAAATACCTATCTCTCATGCTTCTGCCCCTGAAACACCGAATGCAGCTCAAAGTAAAAGGGTGTGCCGAGAGGCTTCTCCCCAGTCCAGCTCTTCTCCATGGCGCGGCTGGCCTGCTCAGAGCCCCGAGAGTGAACAACTTACGAGAGTCTCAACTACAGCTTTAAATTTACCAATTGGGACCAATGAAATTACTGTTATTGAAGAAGACATGAACTTAGCGATAGACCATTTTCTAGACAATGTGAGCACAGCATTTGCACACTCTATTTCAAAGGACTTTGAAGAGGACAGGCAAGCAAGTGCTGGTGTTGCAAAAATATTCAGGGCTAGGTTTGGAAAACCACAAAGGTCAGACAGTATACATGACAATCTAGCATGCCAAAGAACCCCTTCCGGTACCTCCGTCTACAGTCTTCTAACTAAATCTACATACTATGGTAAACCTGAACAAACAGATTTTAAAGACTACAATGCAGCATTTGTACAGCTTATAGAAGAATTCAGAAAAAAGAACTTTCAACAACTCATCTGTTCTCCCATGGGTTGTGTGCGGGACAAAGTACCCATAAGGCACTTTGCTGATAATATTGTGAAGTTCCAGGTTGCCACAGGAGCCAAGATCACTATAGTTACTTTCGACGAAGAGGCGAAGAGGGAGTTGTGGAACGGAGTGACTTACCATGAGTTTGTGAGGCAGTTGCGAGCTGAGATATTGGCAGCTTGTCAAAATCTCAGAAAATGTCCTGAAGATTTACTCCTGGATAATGCTAACTCAGCAGTGCAGTCAAACAGTTTCACACCAAGCCAGGACGTAAATTGTAATCAAGGTTTAAATTTTGATTGTAGTGAATCCAACCTCTTACCAAACCAGTCTCCAGATTTAAACTCTTTACCGACAGTTCCCCCACGCCAAACCTAGACTCTAACACTTTATCCAAAAGTAAAAAAATTAGCACCCTTTCAGTTTTTCATCAAAATATTCAACATTTAGATTCTCGAAAAGAATCTCTAGAAATAGTTTTGGAAGAATTAAAACCAGATATTATTGTTCTTACAGAACATAAGATGAATCAAAATGAAATTAAAAGATTGAATTTAAATAACTATTTGGTTACATCAACATACAGTCGTACAACTACTTCAGGAGGTGGCGTGGTTATTCTGTCGGGTAGGAGTTTAAATTCAAAAGCTCTAACATTAAAAAAAGTAAATGAACTAACTGAGGATAAGCTTTTCGAGTGCTGTTTAGCAAAATATAGAATTAATAAGTGGTCCTTTGTGCTTGTAGGTATTTATAAGAAACCTAAATTACAAGATCTAGAATTTTTAATTAGATTAGACAAATTAATTGAAATTTTGATGACCTTAAAAGATGTTTCTAACTTTGTAATTGCTGGTGACTTTAATTTAAATGTTTTAGATTGTAAAAATGAAATTCAAATCTTTAAAAATATTCTTAAGAGTTATAATTTTGATTATCTAGTAGATTTTCCGACTAGAGTCACCTTAACAACCTCTACAGCTATTGATAATATTTTAACAAACATTGACAAATCTTTGACAAGCATTTCTGGAATCGTAACTGCTCTTTCTGACCATGATGGTCAAACTAAGGTTACCAGCCGGTAATAATTTGGGAAAAAATTATGAATATATTGAATGTAGGGATTTCTCAGAAGAAAACATGAGAATTTTTAAAAACTGTTTAGCATTGGAGAACTGGTTGACCATGTATTTTGCAAATGTAGAAAATAAGTTTGATGTATTTAACAGTATATTCCAGTACCACTTTAATTTAGTTTTTCCAAGGAAAAAAGTAAAAAAGTATGTAAATAAAAATAGCTTAAATTGGATTAGTGAGGAATTAAAAATGGAAGAAAGGGATATTATTGAATTATTAAAAGAAGCTAAACTCATAGGTGATACCGAAATGTTAAATTACTATAAATTAAGACACAAAGAATTTAAATCTAAATTAATAAAATCAAAGCAATCCTTTTATGATGAAAAAATTAAAAATTCAGTGAATGTGTGTAAGAAAACATGGGAGATTATAAATCACGAGACAAAAGAAAACTCAAACAGTTCAAATTGTACTATTGATGTAATCAAAAGGGGCATCGATGTTGTCTCGGATCCCTTGAGCATCTCAAATTGTTTCAATGATTATTTTATTGGTGTAATAACAGAGATAATTCAAAATTCCCCAAACAACCCACAGTTTTTAAATAATTTGCATTTAGACCAAAAGAAAATTGTAAACCCCTTTAGATGTAAACCAGTAGATGAGTCAGAATTGGAAAAAATCATTTCATCCTTTAAAAATAAATTATCTAGTGGTCACGATGAGGTTCCTTTAAAGCTGATTAAGTATGTTGTTAAGCCCTTGTTGAAGCCTTTAATCCACTTAATAAACTGCTCTCTCATAACTGGAACTTTTCCTGATAGTCTCAAACTTTCAAAAGTAATACCTATTTTTAAGAAAGGAGAAAAGTCTGAAATCAGTAATTATCGGCCAGTATCACTGCTCCCCTCCATATCAAAAGTATATGAACGGGTAATGTACAATAGACTAATTGAGCATCTACTAGATAATAATCTGTTAGATGAACAACAACATGGTTTCCGGAAGGGCAAATCCACTTCGTCAGCTTTGTTAGATTTTACGGAAACTATAATAAATTCAATCGACAACGGTGATAAGGTTGTTGGGATTTTCATGGATCTGTCAAAAGCTTTTGACAGCATCTCTCACGAAATACTTCTGAGAAAACTAAAAATTTTGGGCTTACCGGACATTACTTTGAATTGGTTTAAGTCGTATCTCTCCAATAGATCTCAGTATGTTGAAATATCTTCAAAAAAGAATAGTCAAGTAATTAAAAATAAGTCAAAAATATTAACAATCAAATATGGAGTTCCGCAAGGGTCTATTCTTGGCCCACTTTTATTTCTCTGTTACGTCCAAGGAATGCCATCTGTTTTAAAACCCATTAATGAAACTAACAGTAGATTGATCTTGTATGCTGATGATGCGAATCTAATTATGACTGCAAAAGATCATCTAAATCTCAAACTCGCTTGTGAGGAACAATTAAGTCACATTAAGGACTATTTTATAGGCAATAATCTATTTTTAAACAGTCATAAGACCAATCAAATTCTATTCTCAACCAAGCAAAATAAAGATAATCAAGAATTAAAAATTTTGATCGATGATGAGATGATCGATCAACTTATTAAAACTAAATTCTTAGGGCTTTATGTAGACAGCAATCTAAGTTGGGACTATCACGTAGAAAGTATGACAAATAAAATTTCTCAAGGCTTATATATTTTAAGACGAATGTCTTTTTTGTGTGGCATTGATGCATTAAAATCTATCTATTTTGCGCACATACACTCACACATATCCTATGGCTTAGCCATTTATGGGGGAACGTCTAAAAAAAATTTAGATTCGGTTTTAAAACTCCAAAAAAAAGCCTTAAGAATCATGTTAAATTTGGAACACCAAATATCGGTTAAAGATAAGTTTTGTCAATTAGGTATATTAACAGTATATGACCAATATATTCTTGAATGTGTCATGTGCGTGAAAAATCAAATAAATAAAATAGAACTCAGAAGTAATGTCCATTCTTATAGCACTAGACGTAGGAATGACATTGACTTAAGCAAACACAATCTCAGCTTCTTTACAAAAAAGGGAACCTATATGGGTGCTAAATTTTTAAACCATTTCCCACTAAATTTAAAATCTATGATTAATGAAAAGGGGTTTAGAAATTTGGTTAAGGATTTTTTGTTAACAAAATGTAGTTATTCATTGGAAGAATTTTTCTCTTCAAGATAATATTTGAGATGCTCAAGTCATTCTAGATCTAATAAATTTTGATAAATTTTAATGATTCATTTATTTCTGTTTTAATTTTGAAAAAGCATATTTTACATAAGAAGAATATTGTGATTTTTTATTTACAGTATTTTATTTTTATTCTATACTGTTGGACAATTTGATTATATGATATTGTTATATGATATTGTTGACTCTATTCATGTATGTATTTACAGTTTTGAATAAAGATATTTGAATTGAATTGAATTGAATAGGTCAAGGTCACGAAAAAACTTTAAAAAAATTAAGCCCCACCTGGGGCACTTGGGTTGTCATCGCTGTAGCCTCCGAAGAGACCCAACTATGACAACAAGGCAACATCCAATGTCGTGTACCCTTCGCCACGCAAGACTTGTAAACATTTACTGCATTGTCTTTCAGTAGCTAACAAAGATTCATTTACGTAATTTTGAGTTTCCAGAAGGAAACAAACTGAGGACACCCTAGTGGCTTACCTCCTCGTCCGAGTGCAGAGGCCGCCGCAACCTTTTGCATGCCAGCGTACAAACGGACATGCTCCCAGATGCCATCCGCAACCTTTTGCATGCCTGGCAGGAGCCTACCGATAATTAAAATAGGCTTTACACGGGGGCCTACTCCCGTAACCTATCTTTAATATTTTTTAATTTACAATGCATTGAATTTTTACAAGTCTTTGTAGGTCAAGGCCACACGGACATTAAAAAATTTCGGCCCCCGTACATCCATGGCGAACCACGAATGTTCGGGGGCCTTGGGGACTAAAAACACAAATAGCTAACAAAGATTCATTTACATAATTTTGAGTTTCCAGAAGGGAAACATACTGAGGACACCCTAATGGCTTACGTCCTCGGTCCGAGTGCAGAGGCCGCCACAACCTTTTGCTTGCCAGCTTACAAACGGACATGCTCCCCAAATGCCATCCGCAACCTTTTGCATGCCTGGGCAGGAGCCTACCAATTATTAAAAGTGGCTTTACACGGGGGCCTACTCCCGTTCCCTGACTTTACAATTTACTTTGAGCATTGAAAAAGCTCAAGGGGGGATTGCTAAAACAAGCGTATACACTTTAGAAACATATAACACACTTACAACACACAATTGAGCTCAACGTAGTCAATGCTGGAACAAGCACATACACATTAAACACATATAACAAATAAGACACAAAGGATAAAAGACACAGGAGACATAGGGTACAAGTAAAACACTCTCATATAAAACAATTCGCAATACCCAAACGCAAGCGCAATATCTTACAACTAATACAAGTCTTAAAGTTAGAGTAGACTTCGCTAAACACTGAAGGCGCCATTCAATGTTTAGTGATGTCTATGGCGGTCCGTCCCGGTCGTTCACGTTCAACGCGCGGGAGCGGACTGCGAGCCGGCTCTGGCTGGGCCCCCTTATATCCCCACCGGGGCAGCCACGCCCAGGATATCAGTGGTGGGGGAGGGGGTGGGGGTGGGGGTGGGGGTGGGGGTGGGGGGGTGGGGGGGGGGGGCTCGCACTTTTTGTCGGGGGGGGGGGGGTTCGCACTTTTTGTCGGGGGGGGGGGTTCGCACTTTTTGTCGGGGGGGGGGGGCACTTCTCGTCCGGAGCAAAAAACTTTTTGGTCAAGGTCAAAAATTTTTTCGAAAAAAAAGTTCTCGGGGGGGGGGGGGTTCACACTTTTTGTCGGGGGGGGGGGGTTCGCACTTTTTGTCGGGGGGGGGGGGTTTGACTAAGTTAAGTGGGTCAAGGTCACCCACAACACTTGTACTCTAAGTGTTGGCTATACCCCCACCACAACTGGGTCCCTAGGCTGCACAACACCGCTTCGCCAGTATGTCTCCGGCTTCCATGCGGTGCGTCTCGCTGTTCTCTAGCTCTCTATATGTAAGTAATTTTACAAGTTCTGAATGTAGGTCACTACACTTTGACTCTGGGACGATATCGACTTGTAGTGTTTCAGTGTTTTGACTCAAGGTCATCACACTTTAACTCTAGCACATCGGTTATCATACCAGAGGTGCTCAATAACCTAACTTGTAATGTTTAGGGTGGCGTTTGCACGCCACGTGGTATCGCCATGAGTGTCCAGTCCAAGTTTTAAGTTAAATTAATTTTACTGTAATCTTTTCCATTTCTGCTTCGTTTTGCCAAAGTATAAGGTGTCGCTTAATAAAGTGGTATTTCTCTAAAGTTATAGGAGATTGCAAGGATACAATTAGTTTATTTAGGAGACTCTTCATCTTGGAGTTTAACACAATTTCTACTTTGACTTTGCTTCCTCGGCTCTCACAGCCTAAGCTGTACAGAAATGTTTCTTCTAGTGCCAACTCGGGCCAAGAGAACAGTGTGTTGACTGTAGGACAGCTCATGGTGAAGTGATGCGAAACTCCAGCGTACCACCTCACCTTCCCCCGCCACTGTGACCTTCCCCCACTCCTGCTGTTTCCCCCACCTCTTTTCCCTTGACTCATGCGCTACAAGCAGTCTCTCAGTATTGTGCGGACTTTTGTGAGGGGAAGCCATGTCGCGGGACGCTTTAGGTAAGAAACTTAGCCGTGTTAAGACTTTATTAGTTGCTCACTGTCCACCACTGAAAGTTAAGAGAGTTTCAACTTTAGCTAAGTGGCGCAAACTGTTGCGCGGACACCCTAAGTTTTATACAAAACAGACTAATGTCAGTTTTACTGATGAGGATTTGTTTAAAATATTGGATGAAATGACTTTTCCTTGCAAAATTCAGTTAGTTACTCCCATTCCTGACAGTTTAGAGTCTTAGTCTCTCAAGCCAATATACCTAGCATACACAGAGCCTGACAGTCAGTCACTCGGTGGCTGTCGTGGGGTGCGCATCGGTGTCGGCGCTCCGTTGTTAAGTTTTTGAGGTCACAGTAATATGAAATTGGGGGTGTTGTGCTAGTTCAAGGTCACCTGAGGGATTACCGATTGCCCATTTAGGCAGAGTCATGTCAGAAACTCGGGTTTAACTTGGCACTTTTGCCGTTTCTCGTCGAAAATTCGCTCCAAGTGGTCGAGGTCACGGGGACTCTGACTGAAACTCGAAGCGTAGTGCGAGAAACGGCAAAAGTGCCAAAAAATTTTAAGTTTCTGCGTGACCTTGACCTTAGTGGCGTCGGTGACGTCGTTTTGATGACGTAAGGGGTGATGATGTCATCAGCACGTCATTTCTGTGACGTCATGGGTGTGACGTCATCGAAATGACGTCATTAGTGATGACGTCATCGATTGCGTCATCGATGACGTCATCGATGACGTCATCGGTGAGGTCATTGACCTCGATGACGTCATCCCTCAGGTGACCTTGAAGTGAGCCAGCAGCCCCCTTTTTCCACTACTATCGTATATGACGTAGACCAATGCAGTTTCCCTGATGACTTCCACTTTTGACTTTCCCAAAGTTAGTATTGGGAAAAACTTCCTTGGCCTACGCCGTACACCAGAAAAAAGTCATCTGATGATCCAAATACTTTATTCTCTTTTCAGCAAAACAGGTGTTTCAAAGTAACAATGTTTTTTTTAGTCTCTATAAATAATGCATTTGACCCTCATGAATAACTGGCTCAAACAGATCCTCCTCCTCACAAGTAGGGATAGGCTAGGGAAACCGTCTTACTTGTTATCGACATTAGTATAAAGTTTTTTTTACGTTTAATAAACAATATTACTAATTTTCTTAAAAGGTTAACCTACCCATTAAAAATCAATCTGAACTTCAATTTGTTACGTTTACTTACGCTAGGAAATACATGTTATGAAAGATAACAGGCCTAAATTTACTACCAAAGCTGAGTAAATAACCATAACAGTTAGGCTAATTGAAAGCCGTTGAAATAATATTCAGTGACTGTTGTCTGCATTTCACTACCCTCCACAGTTGGGTAAATGGCCTTTTGGGGCAGCATCCAAGTATTTATTGCCAAGAGACCAATAATGTTAGCAGAAGTTGAACTGTTGCAGCAGATAGAACTATCATTGTTATGATACGACTGGCTAATCTATCAAGTGAGCTTTACCTTTCCAGTTAGCAGTAAAGACCCTGCTTGTTCTATTTGGTTAAGGAAGAAAACTGTCAAAGGTTCCTTTTGTTTGGAAACCTTTAGTGATTCTATTATTATTATTTTATGATTTATTGTAATAATCATTAAAAACACTAAAGTATGAAATGTCTTGATATTTTTTTAACAAACTTTTTAAAACTTTTCATTTAAAAGTATACAATATGTTGCACACAGGGTGTCTGGTTTTTTAAGTGTTTTTAAAATGTGTTTAACCCAATTTCCAAATTAACTTAATTGAAATAAAACCTAATTGCCATGTTCTCTCGATCATATGTTTTAATAATTTTAGTAGAATAGTAGTGTGTTTTGGTTACACCTAGACCGGAAGTCGTGACATCCGCCCGATCAGCTGCTCGCGAGCAGTTGACCGGGCAGCTGGCGCCAGCTGCCATGCCATATAGCTTCCGGTGGGGGGTAGAGGGTATATATGAGATGCTGTAGTTATATGTTATGCCATATAGGTTGGGGTGGAGATGGCAGTAGTGGGGAATGGGGGCTTTTGGAACAGTTCAAGGTCACCTGAGGGATGACGTCATCGATGACGTCATCGAGGTCAATGACCTCATCGATGACGTCATCGATTGCATCATCGATGACGTCATCACCAATGACGTCACATCCATGACGTCACACCCATGACGTCACAGAAATGACGTGCTGATGACGTCATCACCCCTTACGTCACCAAGATGACGTAATCGATGTCACAAAGGTCAAGGTCACGCTGAAACCTAAAATTTTTTAGGCACTTCTACTGTTTCTCGCACTACGCTCCGAGTTTCAGTCACAGCTACCATGACCTTGACGACTTGGAGCGAATTTGCGATGAGAAACAGCAAAAGTGCTGAGGAAACTTGAAGTTTGCAACGTGACTCTGCCTAAACCGTCATGTGACACCGCTCGGGTGACCTTGAACTGACCCAGAAGCCCCCATTCGACTATTACTGCAACCGCGATGCGTACCCTACGACAGACACCGAGCGACTGACTGTCAGGCTCTGTGTACTCTAGGTATATGGGAAGTGGTGGGGGAAATTGCGACGACCTTGGGAAACTTGAAAATGTCAAGCCGGGTAGCACCGTTTCGGTGCTACCTTAAAGTTACATGTTAAAGTGTGATGACCTTGAGTAAAAACATAGAAATACTACAAGTTGATACCGTCCCAGAGTTAAAGTGTGATGACCTTGAGTGAAAACACAGAAATACTACAAGTTGATCTTGTCCCAGAGTTAAAGTGTGTTCAAAGTTGTAGAAGTGTTGTGACCTTGAACTACCCCAAATTGTCAGGAATTGGAGTAGCAACTGCGATGTGCACCCTACGACGGACACCGAGCGACTGACTGTCTGACCCTGCGCACTCTAGGTATATGGGAAGTGGTGGGGGGAAATCTCAAGGTCATCCAAATTGGGTTTTAAAAAATAAGAAACTCTAAACCCCATGCTCCTCTTCTTCCCTTTCCACCTCATTTGTAGGATATATGGTTGACAATGGTAAATTTGACAAATACTCCGCTGATTGTTGATCGTCTTGCTGCAGTATAACTTCAGACCAATCATAATCTAAAGTGACCTTGAGCTTTATTCCCGGGTTGTCGAGGAGAATAGACTTCATCCAATCGCAGATGGTTTCTAAATAATGCACGTTGTCGATTGTCAATTTCCAATTCGTAGTGGGTACATCTTCGGTGGAAGACATGGCATTGCAAGCAGGTGTGTCCGCCATGGTTGTTGGAGGAGGAATGATGCTTGTTGCAGCGAGCAATGCTGGTATTACAGAGTAGTGGGGGAAATTTCAAGGTCATCCAAATGGAGTTTTAAAAAAAGGAAACTATGTCTATTTACTTATAACATAACCACTTAAACTAAAAGGATTGGGATCAACAGTACGTTTAATCATCATATTCGTTATATTCTTCATGTTTCTCAGTTTTCACCTCCGCCCGGATAGTACCTCCACTCTTTAGCTCCTTTTCGGCTTCTTCTAGTTGCTGGGTAATCGCCATCTGACATTGAAGTTCAAAATCATCACGCGGCACAGATCCGCAAATATCCATCTGAGTCAACCAGAGCTGCCTGAGGTTCTTTTCCTTTTCCTCGACAGCTTCGACGGCTGCATGTAATTCCTTTTCTGTAATAGAGGAGTCCCACAATTGTTGATCATCGGTTTTGTTGACAACCTCCTTTTCGGACTCCTTGTACAAATCGTTCAGCTCCTGCTGAGTCTTAATGGTTACCTCCTCGTAACTAGCACAACTTACATTGAGAGACATCTTGATGTTGTACGGTTGACCGTTGGAGTTGAAATGAAGCTGAGGCACAGCGCTTGGGGTACTATAAAAAAGTGGGAAAAAGTGGTGGGGGAAGTTTCAAGGTCATCCAAATTGTGTTTTAAAAAATCCTATCTTGTTACTGAGCACATATGTCAGTAACAAGATAGGTGTTTTTTTCTCTTTTACATCTTTAATATAATAAAGAAATAAACATATTCTACAATGGTAAGAAGAAGGAAGACAACTGCTAGTCAGCTGTAATAATCCAAAGTCTGGCTCGCTTCAGTCTTCATGGACGCCGGTGATGAAGTCGCTGGAGAAGAGTAATGTTCAGACTCTTCTTTTGGGTGTCGGAGATTGCGTATATTGCAAGCGTAGACTTGCACATTTATACGGTAGCCTCGCGCCACCATCAGCTGCAACTCCTTGTACAAGTCGTTCAGCTCCTGCTGAGTCTTAATGGTTACCTCCTCGTAACTAGCACAACTTACATTGAGAGACATCTTGATGTTGTACGGTTGACCGTCGGAGTTGAAATGAAGCTGAGGCACAGCGCTTGGGGGTACTATGAAAAAGTGGTGGGGGTGTTTGCATCGAAGCAGGTTTGACCTTAAGCTTGGTGGTGGGGGTAACTGTGAAATGCAAAGGTCAAAGGTCAAGGTCACCCGCGAAGTTTAAAAAAAATGCAACATATCAATATGGGACAAACCTCACATATTGATATGTTGCATTTTTTTGTCTTTTGTATTTTTTTTTGTCTTTTATGGTTTATTTATAAAACATTACAATAACATATGTACAACAGTAAAACTTAAATCTAACACTGCTGCTTGTCGGCGATGTGGATGGTCAACTCGGTGGAATTGCTACCCGTGCAACCGTGGGAAACCAGGTAGAGACAGCCGGGTTGGATGGAGCGCAGATCCTCGTTCTGGAGGAGATGGACGAATCGTTTCGGCAGGTAGACTTGGAACTTGGGCTCATCCCCCGGAGTGAACGGTGCCTCGCTAAGACTGCAGCAGATGGCCTCTCCAACTGTAGTCTCCATCTTCTTCATGGCGTGGATAATGTAGTGCTTCTCATCTTTAAGTTCGGAACACTTCTTGACAGGTAGGATGGTAGATTTGGAGTGAGCATTGAACTGCTCAACCAAAGTTTGCAGGAACTGGTGAGATGCCATGGTTGAGTTAAAGATTGTCTTCTTCGTCTTCCTGCTGGGAGATGTTGTCGTCTCGGAATCTCGAGTAATACTCATGCCAGGTCCCGGTCTGCTCCTCACTTATATAACCCCCGTCACCCCCACCACTCCCCACTTCCCCACTTTGAAGGTAAGATGCGAGTTTATAGGCGTTTTTTAAAGCGCAATGTCTATCTTTTTCATGTTCTGGACTTTTAGTACAAATACAAACATTTTCCATCGTATACTTGTAGTTTTTATCCAAGTCCACATCATTAACCGGAACATGAGTAAATTCTTCGATCCATCTCTTCTTTTCCAGTCCTTTTGTATAAATGTTGGTAAACCTGTTTGAAAACTGATGCATGATGTGATACAAGTCTGTGTAACTTGCAAAACCATCATACCAATCGATATGATGGAAATATTTTGAAATCCACCTGTTGGTAGTAGCGGCTTTGCTAGTTAATGACGAATAAGAACATGGTGGTTTGAACAAAAATGTATATGGAACACTTGTATTGATGTCGAAAAACACAAGTTCTTTTATGATAAATCTATCGTCATTACCCCGAAACGCTTGGAACTCAATTATACCAGGTTTGGACTTTACTTGTTCTTCTTCCTTGTCCATTGCGAAGGCCACTCGTCTGCTCATGACGAAGTCCAAAGATCAACTGATTTCCACACCACGGTAGGTACGACTTTTATACCACGCCGTACAGTTGTTGGCGCGTTGGTGTATATTTAACGTGGGCACCGTCCCCGGTAGGCCTAACCCCACAAAGTGTTTAATATTGTTTTAAAAACCAACCATTGTCATCTAAGTTTCCATCTTTACATTCTCCTTGTTTTCATTTTCATCACTAACACTTGATTCTTCTCCTCCTTCTTCCTCTTCTTCCTGTTTTACTGATTTCTTTTGTAGTTGAGCGTATTTTTCCAACTGTCTCCACATTTGTACTTCATGAGGAACCCTATTAAATATAGAAGTATCCACAGGTCCGTACAATATAGGTGCGTCCGGTTGTTTGTCCAAAGTGTCTTCCAGATAATCTTTAATAATTGAACTTGAAAGCACCAGTTGTCTCAAGTATCTTGTTATTGGTTCAGTTGCACAAGTTAGAATAAAAAACTCTTCTCGATTAAGTTGAATCTTGTTATCATGTCTTGTTGTGTCTCTAAACCGCAACTGATGATCACCACGATGTTTAACAATATCGATTTCCACATTTGAATCCAAAAGGCCTACTCTTGTCTTTCTTCCAAACATGTTACTACTTAAATAGCATTCTAGCAGATGCAAGTGTTTCATAAACGATTCCCAAGCAGTGTCCGTAAACAAAATCATTTTGGGTCCATGAGTTAAAATTACAGTAGGTGAATAATCCGTCGATTTCATAACACCGATTAAAACACTTTTGTCCAAACTTGATGAAATTGGATAAAATATTCGCAAGAATACCTCACTCAATATGTTAGGAGAAATATTATCTTCAATATCCCTTTTCTTCTTCTGTGCATTCTTTCTTCTTTTACCTTTTTCCTCAACATTATTACTAGCGTGGAGTTGTCCGCAAGCGTTGTGTTCATCTCCTTCCGGTTGACCTTGAAGATCTAAAAAGTCGGATATCTCCTTCTCAATATCTACTACATTTTCTGGTGTACCACTAGGAGAAGCCATATTGAATGAGATGCTACCCATACAACAAAACATACAAACTGATGAGGAGCAACCTGAACGCTCTGCTTTTATACTCGCGGAATGCATTGGAATGTAACAAAACCGGTTTTTTACAATACATTTTTAACAATTCCAGTTAAAGGTGTGTATGTTACGATTTTATCATGTAGAATTAAACAGTATGCAGTTGTATTAGCCGGTATAGCCGCGTTGAATTCCATTTCTATTTTTATATCCACACTTGATGATTTTACCGATTCATTTTGTTTAGAACAATCGATTACAACTATAGGGTAACCATCTAAGTATTTTTCTGGTGATAGTAAAGGTGCATTTGTTTTACCGTAATATGAACTTTGGAATCTTGCATACATATCGTACAATATGCTGTACTTTTTATTAGCGAATGACACGTTTAAATTATCGTATGGAAAAAATTGTGAATTTAAATAAACTTTAATATTTTTTAAGTTACAATGATCAAATTGGCCTGCATGTTTGGTGATGGTGTCTCTTCTGCCTGTTTGTAAACCAAATATAATATACCTGGCTCGTTCCACATAATTAGATGTTTTAACAGTCCAAGTGTGACGATCCGTAGTTGGCAAGCTGGGATGTTCATGAAATTCCCAACTTCTAAAAGGAATTACAATATCACGATCAGCCTTTAACTTTCTTAATAGTAGCATTCTATGCTCGTCAGCTAATTTAACATGCGGAACTCTCCATACAATTTTGTCTAATGTTAATTTCCATTCTAAAGTTGCATCTGTTGTACCGTCTGGAGCTTTAATAATGTCTTTATCGTTTGAAGATCTCAACAAAACCAATTCTTGTTTAACGTTTAATATTATTTTCCTATAATCTTCAGCAAAACCAAGCAACAAACGTAACGGAATATGAAAATCAAAATTTCCATTTGTATCTGGAGTAATTGTGTCTTTTGCAGGTAAAACCCATCCTGCAGGTTGTATTAAATTGGTTTCATTAGGTGATATAGATGTTAATCCCTTTAAAGTTGTTGCAATACCTACTTTTTTAGTGGAATCAACTGTTAGACCTGATATTTCATATCTAATTTCATCAAACAGGAAAGCCATGGGATTATTTATAAATGGAACTGTTGTACCAGTAGTAGTACCGTCCTTTTTAGTAACCTTTCCTTCAATATACAAGTAACTTTCACATGGTAGTGTGTAAATGTCTTGATTTTGTATGGGAATACGAATTTCATCGTTATTGTTTAATTTTGATGAAGTGTAAGGGTTGTGGGTGTGATATTCTTTTTCCCATAGGGTTTCGTCGAATGTTGGACCCTGAGCTATATCCAGTATATCCATAATCGGTTAATTTTAATCCAATTCTCTCTAAGAAACTAATGTTCTCGCGTGTTAACTCCTCCACAGCTGAAGAGCTACTAATGCGGTTTCCCGTAGGTTGTTCGCTTTTAAATGTTAAACCCATGGTTTTGTATTAAAGTGTCGATTTTAAATGTAGTCTAACCGTAATAGGCTCTTCTCGGAAATCTATCAAGTTACCGTCTTGATCCAATACGTTCAACACGATGTCTGAAATGAAAGTGGTGTTCAACGGTAGATATACTAGGTTTTGTGGCTTTTCAACAATTTTAAATCCAGGCGGTACACTGGGGTAAAAAGTATGTATTATATGAGTATTTGCTCCATCTCTGTAAGCTCCTTGTATAATGTTACAAGTTATGTCTATACTATTGACTTTTAATATTGTTACAGTTTGTTTACCGGAATGTGTTTTATTTGGTTCTAACATTGCTTCATCTTTAGGAAATCCTAATAAATCACCAATTGAGTTTGGCTTAGTGAAATCTATATAATATTTTGAAGTAAGCTCAGCTTTCATTGTATTGTTATTACCTTTTAGCGATATATTGTCTTTTCCCATTTTATTTTGCAAAAATTCATTAATATGATCAATTTCATAAGAACCTGTGGGTAAACTGCACTCTTCTAAGTCTGTAAACTTACCACTGGCATCTTTTCCTTTATAATAATGCAATAAGTTATTTTTACCTTCCGTAACATTGGGAATAGAGTTGTAAGTTGTAAAATCTAACAGTGCTGCCTCCCAAAATCTTCCTTTTTGCAAGCGTAAAGCTGGAAAAAGGATACTTCGTAAAGTGGACGATTTTCCTGTTAATGATACCGTATAGGAAGACATCTCAATAGTGACTGATACTTTTAGCTAGGAATTCCAAACATAAATGGCCGCATATTGAAGTATTATCAGGTTGTTCTCTTTTATAGTTGTAATATATGTTTTTAGCAGATTTAAAGTAATGTTCAAGTTCTTTAGGTGGTGGCAAATTTCCAAAACTATCAAAATAATATACATTGCTATTCAGTTTCTTATAACACACCCAATGGGTGCCGGACCCTTCAGTATTATCCAAATTTACGATTCCAGTCTCATTTTTCCATATTTTCTTTGGTAAACTGTCCTTCATGAATACTCCGCGAAAAAATGGTATTTTTAAACAGGAAATATATCTGAATAATTCAACATTAGTCAACGCTTTATGTGGTATAACTAATTGATTTCTTTTATTTAATATGCACGATACGGTCTTAGGTATAGACCTGCCCCGTTTTTTACCATTGACCATATTGTTGGTTTTTTATTATTTTTCTTCGTAGAACGTCTTTTTAGTCTAATATTACCACCATGTTTCTTCATGGTTGATCCTTTTTTATTCCTACCCCTCCTTTTTCCACCTCCTACCGCTGTTTTAGCCTTCATACCTGCTGTTACCGCTAAAGCTGCTGCTTTTTCCGCAATACTAGCGTCACTAGACTTTACTCGTTGCCAAGCTATATTTGCTAGCTTTTTATCAGCGATTGACCTATTTTTTGAATCGGTAAATGTGGAATATGCGATATCGTGTTCTTTACAAGCCTGATCTAACTTATTTATGCCTGGATCACCTCTTTCCAGTCGTTTTTGCAATTTAGTTCCTGGTCCGCAATACTGATAACCTCCCGGTATGTGAAATTCGTATGGTAAAGCGTCTATTGCTCTGTTTACGATAGATCCTACTGGAATACGATTTAAAGCTTTACTTAACAGAGAAACCGCTGTGGACGTGATACCGCCTCCTTTCCGTATAGTGTCTCGATATGGACTGGTGTAATGAAACGCCATGATTGTCTTTTATATTCGAAAAGCGTAACCCATGTGTTACCTCTATGACAGGTTGCACATAAATGATGTAATATATGGTGTTATTTAATTAAATATCAAAAGTACCCCAATCTGATGATCTAAACTTTTGTGTGTTATGATTAAAAAATATTTATAAAGAATTTCTTGTTTAATCCATGTATTTCTCATTTTTTCGTCAATAGGTTTATGTTGTCCTGCTACAATATAATTATGCATATCAAATAATAAATTACCTATTACTTTAACAAGAAAATTAACAGTTACAGCGTTATCGGCATAATCAGGGTCTGCAACATTTGTTAATCGTTTGTTATCACAATTCCACCATTTTTTTCCAGTTGGCTCTGATTGTATTATCTGTTCATAAGTAACAGCATCACCAGGCTTTTCACCAATACCTAAATTTGTCAATAACTTTCCTTTACCATCCCAAACATAATTGTTTTCTTCAAGTAAAGTAAACTTTTTATTTCCTTGTACAAATACATCTCCTTGACGTGTTACTACTTGGTTTTGTTTCACAAAACCGGAGGTTTCTTGTTTTAAAGTTTCCTTCATTTGACCCACCGTTGCACCATCTGATGGTGCAAAACCATCTTTTACATTCGCTAAACAATTACCAAGACAGTCAATAACTCCTACATCACGTGTAATACAATGATCTTTGATGTATTTTAAATTTACAGCATCATTTTCATTTTTTGGATAACCTATATCGTTAATAACAAATTTATAAAAAGAAAAACCATCTTTTGTCTTTTCAGGTATTATAGAATGTAAATAGCGTCTATTTATGCTGTCTTTTTCATCTACAGGGTCTGCTACGTTGGATATACGCCGATTTTCAGCATTATACGTTTTTCCATTAAATTTTAACGTATTCTTTAATTCCGATGATAAATAACCTCTGTTTATTGCATCAGCGTTTTGATTTGGCTTACCAACGTTGGAAATTCTATGATTACCCGCGTTATATGTGTTTTTATCTAATTTCAGTGTTGGTACTATCTCTTTTTTTAATACTTTTAAATTTATTGCATCATTTTCATCTGTGGGATCATTAATGTTTTTTAACCGTTTATTACTAATATCATAATCTCCATCAGGTGTTTGTGGTAATCCAACACCTCTTTTTGAAGTATTAAAGTAATATAATCCATCCGATGAATACCGTCCGAACTTGTCAACACTCATGGTGCAACTGAATAACATTCTAGAGTGTAACCCATTTTTATAATATTAGTCCCGATTTCTAACCCATATCAGTTTTTATACAAATTCTTAGTCTTCATCAGTTACATTTGCATCATTCCCGGGACATTTAAAATATTTTAAATCTGCACTAATTAATGATCTGTCTGCTTCATTTCTAAATACATGATTTTTATGAATAAATTCCTCACCAGACAATTTTCTAAATCCGCTAAATGAATTTGGATCTGCAATTAATATATTTTGATAATCATTTACATCCATTAATTTAAATCTTTTGGTATTATAAATAAACTCTTGATTTGCACTATCATATTGTAATGTTTGTCCTACAGTTGCAGCATCCTTTGGATCTGTTCCTTGTGCCAAATTACCTATTTTCTTATTTTTCGCATTGAAAGTACTACCTCCTGGTTTGTCTAATATTAAAGATTGTTTTACTACAACACAATCGTAATCATCGATACCTGGAAATATGTTAATTATTCTTCTATTTGTACCCAACCAACTTCTATGATAATTGTTTGGATTAGTATGTAAAACTTGTGATAAAATCGGAACATCATGAGCATCTGTAGCTAATTGCGCATTTGATAATTTCATGTCTTTGCAATCCCAAACATTATTTTTTTGTTCAAGTAAAATAAACTTTTCATTTCCTTGTACAAACACATCACCCGACCGTGATACTACTTGATCCTGTTTTACAAATCCAGATGTTTCTTGCTTTAAAGTTTCCTTCATTTGACCCACTGTTGCACCATCTGATGGTGCCGAACCATCTTTAACATTCGCTAAACAATTACCTAGACAATCAATAACTCCTACATCACGTGTAATACAATGATCTTTTATATATTTTAAATTTACAGCATCATTTTCATTTTTCGGATAACCTATATCGTTAATAACAAATTTATAAAAAGAAAAACCATCTTTTGTCTTTTCAGGTATTAATGAATGTAAATAGCGTCTATTTACGCTGTCTTTTGCATCTTTAGGGTCATCTACGTTGGATATACGTTTATTTTCAGCAGTATACGCTTTTCCATTGAATTTTAACGTATTTTTTAATTCTGATGATAAATAACCTTTGTTTATTGCATCAGCGTTTTGATTTGGCTTACCAACATTGACAATTCTATGATTACCTGCGTCATATGTGTTTTTCTGTAGTCTTAATGTTGGTGATATCTTTTCTTTTAATACTTTTAAATTTATTGCATAGTAGTGGGGTTTGCCTACTCCTGGCCCAGGTCAAGGTCAGCGGTTGTAACTGTTGTAGGGGTAGTAGCGGCTGGGGTTTTTTTTTTTTTTTTGACAGTGATGGGTGGGTTTGGGAAGTGGGTCAAGGTCATCCAGAGGGGGTTTTTAAAAATATATTTATTTAATAAAAACTCATCAGTGATTGGAAAATTGCTTTGTCATCATTTGTAGCAGTAATAGTTATTTTATTACTCTGTATGGGATGGGAGTCAGTGCTTGTATGGGTGAATCCCGCTGTGTGTCCATAATTGCAAAAAAGGAGAAGTCCTAGGTGGTTACAGTGCGAGTTGATAGAGCAGAACAAGACATGTGTCTGAGGAAGAATGATTATATAAACCTGGTAATATAGTGAATAAGAATAATTGGATAGGATCGTCAATAGCGAATCCATAATAATATTCAAAGGGGAGATGTGTACTCTCCAAAATTCAGCGAGTATATGATTGGTGCCCACGAGTGTGTCTGAATATATAGAGACTAATTAGCATAATAAGCGCAAACATATGTTAGAGTAACAAGAGTAAGTTAAAAAATGTTTGATAGTCTTAGAGACTTACGGATAGATGTTTACTGTTGCCCTATCGCCATTATAATGGCGCACGCGTGAGGTGCCGATGCCACTTATATAGGGTTGTGTGAACCCCCCTAACCCCCTTCCCTAAGAGAATGAGATAAAAGGGAAGAACTTTGGAGATTTCAGTTCTTTGTTGGGGCGGCAGCGTAGCGAAAGGTTCTAGTAGGGGGAAAAAATAGTTAATAAATTTTTGTAAAAATTC
>CM061534.1:97683066-97808985 GCA_030545055.2 Neoaliturus tenellus | reverse complement strand
TTAGTCCATTGCCACAGAGTGATCTATCCCCCGCTCTGTATTCCACATTCACGCACACATTCATACAAACACACAAGTCCCAGTCCGAGTCTTTACCCACACACCTATCCACTCTCATCCTCACTAGCATCACTGTCCACTAAAAGATCTTGACACTTCATAATTAGTCTGTCGTATTTCCTCAGGATTGAATTTGCCTCACGGATTACACTCTCTAACACCCTATCCTTTTGCTCTATAATTTCGTTGTACCTTTCGATTAGGTTTGGTGATGTCTGGGTAGATGCATCTGATGTGGTTGGTTGAGAGGCTCCGCTGCTGCACAGCTCCTTCCTGACAGGGCCAAAGCCGGAGAACCGGACACGACTTCTTGACGAAGGCCCCGATCGGATCGGCCCAACACCTGAGCCGGAGTTAGAGGCAGAAGCTGAAGCGTTGCCAGACATGGTGCGAAGCGTTCGGCTTAACAGTGTAAAGCAGAATGAGAGGACAGTGGATTACCACTCCTATATATACCCATTTTTGTGGTGGGGGTAACTCAAGGTCAACCTTCCCTGGTATCAAACCTGGTTATTATAAGTTTGGCCTGAATCTTATTCTCTTCAATAAACTTGCTTACTTCAAACACCCAGGAGAACAGTTCGTCTATATTTTTATATTCAATTTTAGTGTAGTGTGTAATGTTTAAGGTTTGTCTGTTTATAACACATAAAGAAAACATAGCCCTATCACGTCTTATCCAAAACTCAACATCCCTTCTCAAACCGCTTAAAAGTTCCCATGCAGTGTGTTCATCTAAGTTGTATTTACCACCTTTGTAGGAGAACGGTGCCATGTTTAGTATCAAGCGTAGAAATAGACTGAAGCAAAATGAACAGCTCATACAAGCTAAGCAAAACGTTGGAGTGGGGGTATCACATGATACACAACCTTGGTTGCAAGGTTAGCTCTTTACTTTTCAGAATAGTTAATATAGGTCAAGGTCATTCAAACTTTAAAAAATTTTTACCTCCAAACACTTGTGGCTTCCCACAAGTGTTTGGAGGTAAGTTTTAATTTGTTAAAGATTTTTGTAACTTAGTCTTCACCCTCAAGGACACGGTTTGAGATTGTCCCAGTGATTTTACATCACCGCCAGGTTAAAGTATTATACAAGTCAAGTATTTTTTTTTTTTTTTATTAGTTGACTTGTATAATACCCCTCTCCCTTACTTTAAGAGGGTTAGGACTAAATTTGGAAAAAATAATTTGGAAGAAGAATTTTTGTTTTTTAAATATCGTCCAACACAACCTAACAATTTAGAATTTCTTTTGGTAGGCCTACATCCTAATCCATTTCCCACACAGATTGGCATCCTTCCCTTCGTATTAGATAGCCTTTTTTATGGATGAAAAATTGTCTTTGTACCATCCGAACGGGTACTTTCATTGTATGAAGGCTGCCATCACCTTTTACAATGATTTCTACTTTGGCATCGAAAGCTCCATAAGTTTGAACAATAAAATAATATTTTTCATCCACTTTAAGTCTTCTAATATCAAGCGGTTGCGGACTGTAGGGATGTCTGGGTTGGGATGTTTTAGACCTAATGTTGTTAAGACTGTAGGGTCTTACTCTCGGAAGATTGATATTTTTGTTCAAGTGCGTTTGGCAACGGTCTTCATCTAAAACAGCAAACTTCTGACAGCAAAGAACCCCAAAGTCTTTTGACATATACACGTAATCGCATTTATTACCCTTGCCAGCAGGGACTTTAACACGCTTACGTTTTTGTGTTGGACGCTTTACTGGAGTGTTTTGGAGCTTGTCCGGTTTAGGCTGGCTAGAAGGAATAGGGGTAGAACGCTTTACGCGGTGAAAAGGAAGGGAGCAAACAATTTTGGGTGGGGTAGGAGAACGTGTTAGGTCGATGGTTGGTAAGGTAAATTTGGATGTCATATCAATAGTAGGATAGGGAGCGTCAGGAGAAAAGATAGATCGACGGGGTGGTTTAACAGGTGTTGGTGGGATAGGGGATAGAGGTAGAGGACATTGGGATTTGGTGTATGAAAGGATTTTTTGTGAACGGGAGTATGGGGTGTACTTCGGCTTTGAAGTCTTCTTCTTCTTCTTGTCGTCCTCCTCCGTCTGGAAAACGGCAGCATCCGAGTTGGAGTCCGAGGAAAGGGAGACAGCTGGAGAACAAATCAATCCTCGGCTGGTCCCAGCGGCAGTTGTATTGGTTAGCGCTGGCATCGATGGCAGAAGGCTGGTCACAGTCGTGATTACAGCCAGCGCTTGCCGCAGGACCGAGTACTGCATCGTAGTGGTCCCAGACGAAGAAGGCGGAGTAGACTGGACAGCCGAAGTGGGGTTAGCAGAAGAAGCAGAAGCTGGAGGGTAATTCTTCAATTTCAAACCCTTCAAACCCATTTTAAAAGTGAAGAAGTGAAGTGAAAATATGTAATATAAAGATGCAATATAAAGATGCAAAGAGCAGGAGCACCGGTCAACACGAGTGTTGGTGGTCCAATGAGAGGTGCATGCAACCCGACCGCCTTATATCCCCACCGACCATGGGTGAGCCCCACCCTAGGGTATAGAGGTAGGGGTAGGGGTAGGGGTAGGGGTAGGGGGGGGGTGGAGGTGTGGGGTGGAGGTGTGGGGTGGAGGTGTGGGGTGGAGGTGTGGGGTGGAGGTGTGGGGTGGAGGTGTGGGATGGAGGTGTGGGGTGGAGGTGTGGGGTGGAGGTGTGGGGTGGAGGTGTGGGGTGGAGGTGTGGGGTGGAGGTGTGGGGTGGAGGTGTGGGGTGGAGGTGTGGGGTGGAGGTTGGGGGGGGGATGCTGGAGCAGTCTTTCCTATAATTAGGTCAAGGTCACACAATAACTTTAAAAAATAAAGCCCCACCTGGGGCATTTAGGTTGCCATCGCTGTAGCCTCCAAAGAGACCCAACTATGGACAACAGCAGACTTGTATGTTAGTAATACCTAACCATTAAGGATTTAGAAAACTACTGTATTTAGGTCAAGGTCACGGAAAAATTTTAAAAAAATAAAGCCCCACCTGGGGCATTTAGGTTGCCATCGCTGTAGCCTCCAAAGAGACTCAACTATGGACAACAGCAAACATTCCAATGTTGTCTGTCCTTCACCACGCAAGACTTTTACACATTTACTGCATTGCTAACAAATAACTTTTTCAAAAGCTAACAAAGGTCATTTACATAATTTTGAGAGAGGTTGAGGACAACCCTAGTGGCTTACGTCCTCGGTCCGAGTGCAGAGGCCGCCGCAAATTGGCCACAGCTGTGGTCTGCATGCCAGCGTACAAACGGACCGGTTCCCAACCCAGCCGCAATATTGCCTGCCTGAGAGGACCCATGCTAACATTGGTATAAAATGATTTTACACGGGGGCCTACTCCGTTCCCTATCTTTAATATTTAAGTTTAGCAATGCATTAAATTTGTATAAGTCGTTACTAGGTCAAGGCCATACAAACATTAAAAAATTTCGGCCCCCGTACATCCATGGCGAACCACGAATGTTCGGGGGCCTTGGGGACAAAAACACAAATAGCTAACAAAGTTTCATTTACGTAATTTTGAGAGAGGTTGAGGACAGCCCTAGTGGCTTACGCCCTCGGTCCGAGTGCAGAGGCCGCCGCAAATTGGCCACAGCTGTGGTCTGCATGCCAGCGTACAAACGGACCGGTTCCCAACCCAGCCGCAATATTGCATGCCTGAGAGGACCATGCTAACGTTGGTAAAAAATGATTTTACACGGGGGCCTACTCCCGTCCCTATCATTACAATTTACTTTGAGCTGTGAAAAAGGCTCAAGGGGGAGTGCTAAAACAAGCGTATACACATTAGATAGATATAACACACACTTACAAAATAGGTTGAGCTCAACATGGTAAGTGCTGGAACAAGCATATACACATTAAACACATATGACATAAAAGACGAAACAAGACACACAGGATAAAACACAAACAAGACACATAGGAGACATGGGGTACAAGTAAAACACTCACATATAAAACAATTCCTAATACCCAAACGCAAGCGCAATATCTTAGAAATAATACAAGTCTTAAAGTTAGAGTAGACTTCGCTAAACAGTGAAGGCGCCTTTCAGTGTTTAGTGAGGCCTATGGCGGTCCGTCCCGATCGTTCACGTTCAACGCTCGGGAGCGGACTGCGAGACGGCTGTGGCCGGGCCGCCTTATATCCCCACCGGTCTCCCCGGCATGGGGCGGAGGTCCCACCCCGGGGGTGGAGGTCCACCCCTTGGGGGGGGTTGTGGAGGTGGGGGGGGGTGGAGGTGGGGGGGAAGGAGGTGGGGGGGGGTGGAGGTGGGGGGGGGTGGAGGTCCACCCCCGGGGGGGGGGGTCCACCCCTCAGGGGTGGTTCAAGGTCACCGACTACACTTCTACTCTAAGTCTGCATCAAGGTCGCCCACTACACTTCTACTCTAAGTGTTGCAATACCCCCACCATTTTCGAGTCCCTAAGCTACGCGACGGCGCTCAGCCAGTATGTCTCAGGCTTGCATGCGGTAAGCATCGCTACTCTTCGACTCTGTTCATGTAAGTGTTTTACAGATTTTTGCCTCAAGGTCATTACACTTGAACTCTGGACAAACATGGTTTGGATTTTCTCTGATTTTCCTCAAGGTTACTACACTTTAACTCTGGGACGATATCGACTTGTAGTATTTCAGTGTTTTGACTCAAGGTCATCACACTTTAACTCCGGCGTCGAATATCATACCAGAGGTCCTCACTTACCTAACTTTTAATGTTTAGGGTGGCGTTTGCACGCCACGTGGTATCGCCATGAGTTTCCAGTCCAAATTTTTAAGTTAAATTAATTTTACTGTAATCTTTCCATTTCCACTTCGTTTTGCCAAAGAATAAGGTGTCGCTTTATAAAGTGGTATTTCTCTAAAGTTATAGGGGATTGCAGGGATACAATTAGTTTATTTAGGAGACTCTTCATCTTGGAGTTTAACACAATTTCCACTTTGACTTTGCTTCCTCGGCTCTCACAGCCTAAGCTGTACAGAAATGTTTCTTCTAGTGCCAACTCGGGCCAAGAGAACAGTGTGTTGACTGTAGGACAGCTCATGGTGAAGTGATGCGATACTCCAGCGTACAACCTCACCTTCCCCCACCACTGTGACCTTCCCCCACTCCTGCTGTTTCCCCCACCTCTTTTCCCTTGACTCATGCGCTACAAGCAGTCTCTCAGTATTGTGCGGACTTTTGTGAGGGAAGCCATGTCGCGGGACGCTTTAGGTAAGAAACTTAACCGTGTTAAGACTTTATTAGTTGCTCACTGTCCACCACTCAAAGTCAAAAGGGTTTCGACTTTAGCTAAGTGGCGCAAACTGTTGCGCGGACACCCTAAGTTTTATACCAAACAGACTAATGTAAGTTTTACTGATGAAGATTTGTTTAGAATGTTGGATGAGATGACTTTTCCTTGCAAAATTCAGTTAGTTACTCCCATTCCTGACAGTTTGGAGTCTTAGTCTCTCAAGCCGATATACCTAGAGTACGCGGAGCCTGGAGGTCAGTCGCTCGGTGACTGTCGTGGGGTGCGCATCGGTGTCGGCGCTCCGTTGTTAGGTTTTCAAGGTCACAGTAATATCAATTGTTGGTGTTGTGCTGGTTCAAGGTCACCTGAGGGATTAACCGATTGCCCATTTAGGCAGGGTCATGTCAGAAACTCGAGTTTAACTTGGCACTTTTGCCGTTTCTCGTCGAATATTCGCTCAAGTGGTCAAGGTCACGGGACTCTGACTGAAACTCGGAGCGTAGTGCGAGAAACGGCAAAAGTGCCAAAAAATTTTAAGTTTCGGCATGACCTTGACCTCAGTGGCATCGGTGACGTCATTTTGATGACGTAAGGGGTGATGACGTCATCAGCACGTCATTTCTGTGACGTCATTGGTGTGACGTCATCGAAATGACGTCATTGGTGATGACGTCATCGATGACGCAATCGATGACGTCATCGATGACGTCATCAGTGAGGTCATTGACCTCGATGACGTCATCCTCAGGTGACCTTGAACTGGGCCAGCACCAACAATTTGACACTACTATTATTATTTATTGTGAGTAGTGTGTATTGGCGGCTTCTGTTACCGCCGTTGGAGTTGAGCCCTCAACTAGCCTGTTCATTGTATGAGGTTTTGACAGTAATTTACGGAATATGGGCAACCAATTATTGGGTTGGACCCTCCATCAAGCATAACACCTAGAATATTTACATAAATAATATTTATCTCGCAGCTCAATTTTTAAAACTATTTACTAAGGAGGAGTATTAAAACCTACTAATAGGATATTATTAAAGCATTTTTTACTATTGATTGTGAATTTGGAGTATTAGATAGTTTTGTTACTGGCTTAGCTGTCCAGATCTTGTGTAGAACTAAATAATTTCAATTTTGACTTTTCATTAATTCAAACCAGGGGGCAACTCCTCAGGGGGCATGGGGGCGGAGCCCCCATCGAGCCGTGGGCTAGTCTAAATTATATACTCCCGAATGTGTAACTCACTCATCGGGGTATCAGAAATTCGTCAAATGTCGGTAAAGTAGATCTCCTATATATCACTTACTACAGAACGATTCCCAAGCGAGAACTAAACTTACCGACCTGTATTACTGAGAAAATTGCCAACATACTGGAAGTCGCGGATTACCGAAACACCCTTTTTAAGAAATTTTATAACATTAACCAATTGTGCCTTTATAGGAAAAGCGGTCTATTCACCGAGAGTAATTTCAATGTACAGGGTGTATCTGAAATTACCTCTCCAGACCGGAAGTCACTGATGTCAAATACAAACTCTCACTTTAAATATTTTTTTTTTTAGTTTTACACGGTTTTTTAAGAAAACTTAACAATTTGATCTTGTACGCGTAATTTTAGCAGTTTATTGAATATTTGAGGCTGAAATTTAGATTTTAAGCAAATATGTCTCGGCACAAAAATGTCTTAGACTCTTTTAATACGTTCCAACAAAATTGTCAGTTTGGTCCAAATGTTTTTTTACTAAATTTACAACATGACGGAGATTAATGAACATGTATTAAAATGTTTAGAAAACTAATCCCGTGATAATTGATGTTTTATGATGGCATATTATTTTAAATGAGGTTCTTAGACATTTACATGGTTTGTAAGTTCTGTTATATGTAAAATGTTCAGACATAATATATGTTAAATTTCCCCCAGTTTTTTACCTACAACGGCACTATTTGTTTTTTTTTTGTACAATTTTAAAAGAGGTGCAAGGTTGGTATGGGACACCCGGTAAGACAGTATCATATTTGCACGATAGTCCTCCCAAAAATTGGTTCTTTATTTGGGATGGCACTTAATTTCTAACGAACTCATTAGGAAGTACATCATTGACTTTACCTGATAGCATGCTAATTTAAATTTTACAATTTAACAAAAAAAAGCTTTTTTATTTCCTGCCCCAGAAAACTATCTGATTTCAAAATTTAGCGACCAAACATTTTTACCCAAAATAAATATGACATTATTTTTTTCTACTCTAGCGGTCAAATTATAACATCTGAGGCAATCTTCGCGAACATCTTTCAAGTTACTACAAGTTTGGTTCTATGAATTTTTTGCCCCCCGGTCCACACAATTAAACATAATTAAATGTTTATTTATTTTTGCGGGGAATTTTACCCCATGTAGATGTAATTTTACAACTACTATAATATTTTACTCAGAACCTTCACTTTGCACATAGACATATCTTGCACAGTACCAATATCAATTAAATTATCAAACTTAAAAATTATCATGATGATTTTCAATATCACGTATTCTTCTTTTGACTGTGAGTCGGAACGAATTGCTATATCAAGCAACTGATTGTTTTACTTTGATTGTTATTTACTGACCTGGTCCTACGGCTAAAACATACGTCCTTGGTGTGTATGGTAATTTTAATATTTTAACCATTATTTAACATACTTTTGTTAGTAACTACTGTATTATTGTATATAGAAGCTTGAAGTTTTTTTATTTGCCTTGACAGTAATATTTTAGGAAATTAGGTAAATTTTAAAGTTTTACACCACTAAAAACTGAAATGAAGGAATTGTAATGAATGCCAATATATTTATTAAACTACAAATATCGTTCTTTTGCCTTCCTGTTTTGTGGTACAACCTACTTCCATCAAAACAGATATTTTTCCCCACTTCCATTCTTTCTGAAATACACTCCAGTCATAAGTTATCATAATAGTATCTCCAAATTTTTTTTACACATACAATTCTGATCGTAATACCTAGAATAATACATAGTTAAGTATTATTTCACAACTCTCAATTTTTTTAATTTTATTTTTTGTATTGAAATGAGGGGAACCAAGAAGGGGATTAAACGAAGAGCCGTAGGTTATTCAGCGAACACAATGAGTGGTATTGGAGTGGAGCCTCAACTTAGCCTCATTGCATGAGAGTTTTATAGTAATTTTTATAGTAATTACGGAATTGGGGTAACCAATTAGGGGGTGGACCCTACATCCAGCATAACCTAGAAATATTTACCTAGAATATTTACATATATTACGTAAATTATTATCATTTCGCAGTTAAAATCTTGTTAGCGAATTTTAATTACGAAGGGGTACTAAAACCGATTCATAGGAGTTTTTCCAAAGCTTTTTTTACTATTGATTGTGAATTTTGTGTATTAAACCGTTTTGCTAATGTCCTTCAACGTATAGCTCTTCCGTGGAACTAACTTATTACATACTTGACTTTAAATTATTCTACAAATTCAGGGCAACCCCTAAGGGGGCATGGGGGTGGAGCCCCCATCGAGCGTAGGCGAGTTTAGTGTTTATAAAATTAGCTGCTGTAATTAAAAAAAATAATTTCATTGAAGCAAATGGTTATAATCATATAAATCAACATTATTAGAAACTATATGGTTGCTCCGAATTAAAAATACTCCAACGTAGTTGTGAGGTATAATGTATAATGAGGCCCAAATAATTTTTATTTCCATGAAGGATGGTTAATAATTAAATTAAAATTTGGTATGAATTTTTATTTTGACGTCAATGTCCATTTTCAGGAAAAAATTATTATTGTCCAATGTGTATTTTTTAAATGGCGGCCATTTAAAGTTTTTAACTCTGTTTCCTTTATGTCTCCGCCCCACAGAAGCTCACAATAATTAATGTAATAGCCTACAGGCTGAGTAGCTGAGTGGTTAAGCTCGCCTTTGAATCTGAGGTTGCCGGTTCGATCCTGAGAAAAGTTAGTGCTTTTTGATGGTTCTATACTGGGCCCAGCTGCCTTTGGTCATTGGGCTATTAATTAATGACCCTGACAAATGAAACAGCTGATATTTGTCAGTAACAAAGCTACATCTCATCTGATCCATTACAATCATCACACTCACCCCTTCAGTCATACTCACCTTAAAATACACACCACAGAGTGTGTCGGTGTTTCAGATAAAGTATCTAAAGTATCTACAGGTGTTGAAATTTTACATGGACATTTTCTTTGTTCATAGGTACTCTAACTAAGAAATGGTTTTGCAAATATAGTTTTTGAAGCTCTTTAGGACTCCACCCCACTGGACATCAAAATTACTTTAGGACCTCCGGAGATGAAATTTAACATGGACGTGCCTCTTGGCTCATAGGTACTCACAATGAAACGGTTTTATGGAGTACTTTAGGGCTCCACCCTACTGGACTTTAAAATTACTTTAGGGCCTCCGGGTCTCCGCGTCTTTGCTCATAGGTGCTCTTGATTTGCAATTACGATCAATAAGGTACAAGGGAAATCTTTGACTATTCCGGGTTCAAATTTGGAAATTGCCAGTTTTTCGCACGGCCAGTTGTCCGTGGTGTGTTTACGAGTTGGTATGCCTGAAAGTTTTTTACATTTTATATTTATCAAATCAAAAGACAAAAACTGATGTTTATCCTTTGACCTTAATATAAAAATTAATATAATAACATTCTATTCCATTGGCTTTTTGTGTTATCTTAAAAAACTAACAAAGTATCTTTATTTTTGTAAACAACTTATTTTGAGTGCAGCAACGCGCACCGGGTAACTGCTAGTAAATATATAAGAATAAAGTATGTTGCTATCCAAAACTTATAGCTTCTCAGGTAAATTTACTTTTCATAAGTCTGCACGGCCGTTTGTGAACTATGGTATGGAGGTTACATAGAGGAATGCCAATATAAAATGTACATGTTCAAATAACGAGAGTTATTGAATACATTTAAACTTCAAAGCATATTTATGTATTTAGCTTACTCTTATAACACCTCCGACAAAGCTCTAGACGTTAAATCACATGAAGTGTACAAAACTCCCAGAGGATTTTGAGAGAGTAGGAGAACAGATTATAAATCGATTAGTCCCGAACAGTTAGATCCAGGAAGTCAGATGAGCCCGATATTTGTGGTTTTTGTTTGAACCCTGCATTAGTTTTAATGTTAGTGTATCCTCAACGAGATATACTTTATAAAAATCGCTCACTCGCTACTTTCAATTTACTGTCAATCAAAATATTTAATTTTACGGTCAAATCATATTTTATTGTTGTAAAATTTTTGAAGTATTTGTGTTGAAACTTGTTAATGTAATGTTGAAAAGCTAAACTTTTGATTTGATAAATTAATTGTTTCATTGTAAATTATAATGTTATTTTTTTAATAGATCGCTTAGCTTACAGTGGGATTTTTTTGTTTAACTTATTCAAAGTGCAAAGTATAATTATCTTTTAAGTTATCCTTTAATTCGTAAACTATATAAACTCAAATTTAAACTCAATATACTGTCTAATCCTTTGGCTATAAGTCCGTACATTACTAAGTCCTGAAATAGCTATGTCGGAGTTTTAAAAATTAAAATATCATTAATGTTTTAATTTTTCTAAGCTACGTAGTAAATAATAAATGTTTCAGGCGTATTTCACTCCAGCATAAAAACTACTTAAAAAAATATTGTGAGATTTTAATTTTAGATGACTGCATGATAAGCTTTTAGTCATACGTCCTTGAAATCATGGCTTAGTACTGAATGATAACAAATTGCAGACTAAAAGTTTTAAAAAATATTTAAATTTAATAAATAATGTTTACGAAAGTTGTGGAAGTTGTTGTGAAAACAAAAATGTCAATAACTACATGGAAACGGGTTTTCAATATTTTTAATTCGGAGCAACCATATAGTTTCTAATAATGTTGATATACTCCATTAATGTGGTTTAAGGTCATAGTCGCCAAACTACCATCCGATATTTTGGATGGATTTCGAACTATTGCGATATCCTTACAAAACCTAGATTTTCTTATATTAAAAATAGACGCATAAATGTCTTATAAGTAACAATTTGTTTAGGCTACTATAAATAAACACCACCGTATCAAAACTACTCAGTTGAAAAATAATGGTATTTGTAGGAAGTTTTTTCGCTCTCAAATAATCATTTTCAGATTCCTACGAGGCATGTACAGAAAACCTAATATTAACGATGATTACTTCAGTAACTATTCTTTCATTAAGTCTCAAAAGACAACTGTATCTTAGATATTTCATATGACCTTAAAAATATCTTGAGGATTACACTTAGACTTTATATAAAAAATAACATATAAAATTAAAAAATTGCTCATAGAAGACAGATGCAAAATACGCAATAAGCATTAAATCAATCAATTAATAATATTTCAGCATTTCTTTACCAAACCAGTAAAAAGTATCTGCTGTATATTAATTTTACTGCATACGATTAAATTAAACTTTATATTGAAATCCAATTGCAAAGGGTAAAATTAAAACATTTGTTTGAAAATATGGTCACTTAACTTGATTTATTTGTATATTATTTTAATTTACCGTGCAATTTCTTTTTCGTCATTCTTTAAACTTAGATATAAACATTTTAATTACTAAAGTCAATAAAAAATCCTTTAAAACATATGAACCGGATCAACATTTTTATGTTTGACGGGCCCGTTCACTTTCACCTGGCAGTCACATTAAAAGTGTGAACTTATACATTTAAAGTTTCTGTGAAGTTCCTGGCTATTTACTAGGCTTATTGTTTCTCTCTTGAAATTTTTTTAATTAGATGAAAATGGCTGAGACCATTTTGGTAAAAAATGTTACACTACAACTAACTGAATACATATATAAGATGAACAAAAGTTTTATTTTTGTGCTTAAAAAATGAAGTGAATAATTCCAAATCCAAACAAAATCATCAGTTTCTTTACTGTATCACTGGGTTTATATCTGCAACACTTATGCTGCATTAAGAGCAAAACACATCTCGGAGGTTGTCCTGTCGGGTTGCCAGCTACATTCAACACAGCTTATGTGACAGAGACAGTTGTAAGGGTGGCAGCCCTTGGCTTCTATTACGTTTAGAGGTAACAGTTAATAATGTAAAGTGGTTATGAACTACTGCTGTAGACAGTTGCTTAATGACAGGCATATGTTTTTGCTACAGTTAACCATTTGTAAATTAGTAATAGTTTGGTAAAAATTGCTTTATCTAACAAAATATTTTAAAATTGTAATTAATTCGTACGTTACAAAAATCATGTCTAGATAATGTTTAAATTATAATACTGTTCATAGCTTAAAATAACGAGCTATGATAGTTAAAAATTTTAGTGCATATTTGAAAACTAATTAAAATGTGCTAAATACATAGTGAGCAAAGTGCTGTTAACCATTTGTAAACTCTGAAAATTGATTAAGAAGTACTTTATAAGACTTTAGAGGCCTGATTTATTTTGTAAATACAGTAGCATATTTTTATCGGTGGTATTTTATAATGATATCAAAGTATTAATCAGAGAGAAGGCATTTTTCAGTTCCACAATGGTTTTTGTTGGAACGTGGGACTCTTCAGAAACGCGCGAAATTGTTAAATTCCACAGCAAACTCAATGGTAATTTATCTGCATCTAATGCACCCGTTTGGTAAAAAACTTTATTACAATTCAAATTCAAATTCAATTTATTTTGCAAGTGCAGTTTGTTTACAAAGCAGTGCTTGCTTACATCTCTAGCTTGAATTCCATCGACTAATTGAGAGAAAAAAACAACGTTATTTTTACTATAATACTTTAAAGTTAACAACATTTCTTTTTTAATTTAACAGTAAATACATTTTTCATGGATGATTCATGATTTTGGATGGATGATGGATGATTTTCAATGATTTAATGATTTTACTTATATTATTGTTAGAATTAGCCCATTGAATTTTAGTAATTTGTAACAAAATATTCAGCTTTGTGGTTTAACTACTTTTCCTACAATTTTATGAAAAGTAGTATACTTACTGTTAGAGGTAAAAAACATTTAAGTAGTATGTTTACACTAGATTATTCTTTATTTCTGTTAAAGGAATCATATCCTAAAATTGGGCTTTATTTTTGTAATTCCCTTTATATGAAAAAAGTCAAGATCTTTGCTTTGCACCATCTTACATCTCGTCAAAATTAAAAAATAATCAATCAATTATTCTTAGAGTATTTATAACTTCATGCCTAGTGAATGATCACTAAAAATCTCGACTATACGATTTGGCATTGTTAAAAGTTTGATATAGCAATTGCGCCCAGGAGGGGGAAGATTAAAGTTCAGCCAACATCGTGTAAAACTTCAGTAATAAGGAGGAAAATCCTGATTAGGGCCCTACTTACCGTATCGACATTTAACTTATATAAATATGGTAAAACATATTAAAAATGCTGTATTTCCATGACTCATAAAAACTACATCATGTAATTTTGTGAAATTTTAGTAATTAACTTTATTAATTGTTTCATTTATATTTATTCCCAGTAAATCTTTTTTAAATCATACAAGTGCAATTTATAGAAAATTGTTTTAAGTTTTTTCAAACATGCAAAATTAACAATATAACAAAAATTCTGTTACCTCAAATATTACCCCTACTTCTTGTTATTTGTTCACCAGTCAAATATTATCGTTAAATAATTTACTCCCTAATTGATAACGTTATTTTAAAGAAAGTTATCTTATCATTATAATGCATTTAATTAAAAATCACCACACAGCAGAAATTTTAAACTACTATAAAGCTGTTAACTTATTAATGACAAGATTTATGAATTACTATGATCTGTTTTTTGCAGCATTTCAACTTATTCCCTACACTTAACAAATTAGTGTTAAGGAGACTAACATTAGGCCTACAACCATTATGCAATTGCGTTTTCACGATATATTCCCGATATAAATAACCGATCCAATAAGTATGTTGATGATAAGTGACGTCACGGCACCAAAATAAACAATCACATCCGCAGGTATCAATCTTGGTCTGCGACCCTGCTGATGAAACCGAGCGTCCCTGACAAATGGGGGTGTGGAAATACTGCAAATCTTTATCGACTGCATTTCATAAATCCCTCACGCATATGAAAAAATCCCTAATACCTTGTGGATACTGTAGATTCATTTCAATTCTGATTAAATTTGAAATTTAGAGTGAAGCATTTTTTTTTTATAGATATCGCAGATTTATTATAACTTCATAAAGCTGAAATATGTTTAAAGGTGAAGCTTACTATTTTTATAGGACCATGATCTCTGTACAGGTACGTATCTTGAATTCTTAATATTGCATTATAATTGAGAATAAAGTTAAATGGTAATAACATGACGCAAACGACTTTTAACTGCTCTAAAATTGTGATTTGTTCTACTAAATTTCTTTCATAATTTGACTTACTTTTTACCATACAGTGTGTACCACTTCAATTACTTATGTATTTTGTATTGTTCTGGCATTGCATGTCAACAGGCAATAATAAGTGTTTTAAAATTTTCATATAAGAACATCAACTTTATAAAACGTACTTTTACTACATTTAGAAACATATACTTATATTTTTAATTTATTTTAACAATGAATTACTACCATCAAGATGTATGGAGCCTATGTTTTTCATCAACTTCTCGGAGTTTTTTTTATAAGGAATATCCTTTCTCTAGGTATTTATTATTTAACCCTTTTCTGCACTTTCTGCAAGGTATTTTCTACTTGTAATTGTTTACTTATCTTATAAAGATAAACAATTTAGCCTACCCTGAAAGATGATTAAATATTTGTCTAAACTGAACCTCACGCTACTGAATTGGTCCAACTTATCGTAGTAAAATATTGGTAAACTTAACAGTTCGGACATAAGTTGCACATTTTTAGAACTGATATCTGATATTTCGAAGAGTATCGGCGCAAAAGTAATGGAATCTCGGAAAAGTTTTAAGAAGTTCTAGACCCTGTATAAAAATTTAACAAACTCACATGGGTACAACTTGAAAAGTAGCTACCAACTCTACCGGGTTAATTATAGGTCATATATGCAGGCGGAATATTATGACATGTTGCTTTTGTGTACGGCTTATTAGAACATTGTATTTTATAGCAATACAAGTATAATGAAAAGAAGAAAGAGGAATATATTGTTTTTATGTGTTAATGGAAACAAATCAAAATATTTGCATAAATAAATTTCATAATACATCTTGCTTTCCGTAGTAGTTTTAGTCCACATTAGAATTGTTTGTTTGTGTTTGGATTATTAGATTATCGTTCCTTTAAACTGTGCGTCCTCTGTAAAATGTCAGATTTAGCATAACATTAGCATTGAATGCAATATTCAATTTAAACGCATGGATCTGGGGCGATCGAGGATATTTTTTAATTTGTATTTCTCCTTTAGTCGGAAATGAACCTTGGTGATTTCTTGGCACTTAAAACTTACTATTATAGACAAACACAATAATCATAATTCCAAGAAAAGTTAATAGGAACTAATGTAAGAGCCTTATAGTCTTAGGGAAAAGGATTTCTATATGAAAAGCTTTTGAATTACATTAGAAAAACTTCTATGGCATAAGTTTATTGTGACAAAGGTTTTGCTATGTACTATTTGGGAATAAGATTAGACTGTCTAGATTGAAAGGGTTAAACACATTTATATTGTTATCTTAATGGTATATGTTGTTCGCTTGGAATTAGGAAAATATCGAGGGGATAATACATTAACATATTTAAATTACATTAATCATGAGATTAACCTTCCAGCAAAGATATAAAAGTCCATGGCTTTAAAATATAACATATAAATTGCACCTTCGTGAAGGTGTAATTCTTTAATAAACAAACAGGTTAAGGTTGCATGTTGAAGTTAATAGGAACCCTGTTGATTTCATTACCATATCAATTCCGTTATCTCTTCCACACAGGTGCAAATGTATCGAAATAATCTTTTAAAAAGGAAGAAAGATACTTCATATTCTTTGGAAACGTTGTATTATGTTTTTAACGATAGGATATGTAAATTTCCAATACAATTCACTGTCTGAAAATTTGTTCTCCGCAGATAACTTTTTGAATATGTTAAAACATTATTAACAATATTAAGGAAATATTTATTGTAATCTCTTTTGAATAACGGTTACGCTAATTCGTCGAGTTTTACACCTTTTACTCTATGAATAAATTGCTATATTTTCGGTATAATATCCTGTTACTTGTATTTTTTTATCGTGGCCACCATCTATTTAGGGGTTTGATGTCAACTGATGAGGAGAGAAAATATATCACTTTTACACCGCAGAGTAATTGATTAGTCAATGTTTTATGTACTTTCATTATGTCTACAAAAAGGTAGAGTGTTGTATGTTATTAAATTGAAAGTAAATTTATATCAACAAATTCTTCATAATGACATACAATTTATTAATGATTACTATTTTCAACCGTATTAGAGCAGAGGCTGATGTGACCCCTCCCCCTCCCCCCCCCATGGGAACTTTTGAAATATACATTTTTGTGTTTGTATTGACATGTAAGCCTACTTTATGGTTTTAGGTGTTTGCCACAAAAAAATTACAGCATATCCCGAAAAATACGAAAAAACTATGAAAAATATAAAAGCTACTGTATCATCATTAAAATGATTCAGTTTCAAAAATCTTTTGAAAGAAAAACCTAACAGTTTACTTGGCCAATTTTATTAATTATATAAATAATAATAATAATAATAATAATAAATGACTTGAGTTACAACAACCGTCATTCAAACTTTGTCATGTATGCTGATGATGTCTCTGTGTTGGTAGAGGGTCAAGATTGTGAGTCTGTTTTTTCCAATCTAACAGACACTTTGAAGGTGTGCTCTTCTTGGTTTGAAGCTAATGGTCTTCTACTTAACTCCGCTAAAACCAGTGCCCTGAACTTCTGCATGTCAGCACGTTCCGAAAAATTGACTCAACAAATTCCGTTAAATGGCAATTCTTATATTTCTATTTGTCCTGAGACCAAGTTTCTTGGTGTTGTCATCGACGAGACTTTGTCTTGGTCGAGTCACACTCAGCAGCTATTGAAACGATTAAGTTCAGCGGCTTATGCCATTAACCTTTTGAAGGACACATGTAGCTTGGAAGTCTTGCTTGATGTTTACAGAGGTTATTTTGAAAGTCTTCTTCGATATGGTATTGCATTTTGGGGCTCTTCTCCTTCCATCGACAGAGTCTTTAAGTCACAAAAAAATATCATAAGACGGATCTTTGGACTGCGCTGGTCACATCCATGCCGAGAAATATTTCTCCGTCATAGAATTCTTACAGTACCTTCAATTTATATCCATGCCGTTTTGTCATTGACCTTTAAGAATCTGCATCTTCTCTCAAAAAACAATGAATCATGCAGATCCACCAGAGCTGAGCACTTGCTATTCTATCCAATCCACAAGACTTCAAAATTTGAAAAAGGAGCTTGTTATATTGGTATTTAGTTTTTTAATTGTTTGCCCCAAAAAATAAAAGAATGTCGGTCCAAAGCTCAATTTGGGAGAGAGTTGAAGTTCTTAGAGGCTCAGGCTTTTTACTCGATAAAAGAGTATCTGGAGCAAAGAAGACCTTAGAGGGATTTTTGTTTTGTTATATTAAGTTATCAAGGGTTTTATTATATGTTTTTATTTTCATAATATATGAATGTAATCTTTTGTTATTCTGACAGTATTATTGATTGCAAATGTAGGATAGTGACGATTCATGATATTTGTATATTTGTATCAAATCACACAATGTACAAATTAATATGAAAATAAAGAATTTGAATTTGAATTTGAATTTGAATTAATGGGTCGTTCTGAAGCTTTCTACTTATATATTTCCAAATAATTATTAATGTTTTTTAGATTTATGGTGAATAAGTAAAAAACATGTTTTATATACGGTGTGGTTGAAAAGTCCCAGAACGGTGAAATATATTGTTTACCATTATAGATAAACTTAAAAGACTTGGTATATCAATAATAGCCATAAATTTCTACTCTGTTAAGCTATTATCACTTTTTACCCCTTAAGGGGGATGGCCCACATGGAGTAAGACAAAATTCTTAAATATCAGCATGGGTCAAGTTTGGTATCAAACTAAAGGTCTCAATTAGCATAGTACAATGCCGCAAACCCGACGTTAAAAGGTTGGGTATAAAGAAAGTTATTGCATTTTAAAGTTTTACCTATATATTTTAATGGAAACTTTGTTTGACTGCCATTTCCGTTTCAGTCATCCATTTGAAGTATAGTTTGCGGCATTGTACTCTGCTATGTGGAACCTTTAATTTGATACCAAACTCGACCTATGCTGCTTTTAAAAAATTTTGTCAAACTCCTAGTGGGCCGTCTTTTCTTGGTTTTCTGGAATATGCTGTAATTTTAAAAAGGCAAACAACTGAATTCTTAATCTGGTAGGTAATACCAACAAAAAAAAGTATAAGTCATAAATTCCCACCGGGGGGGGGGGGGGGGGAGGGGGAGGGTTTCATATTGGTGGCTCATGGTCTATATTCGTTAGTTATATTAAGGGTGGATAGTTTAGCAAGGTTTCTGACCAAACGAGTGCATTAGATGCAGATAAATTGCCATTGATGTTGCTGTGGAATTCAACAATATTGCGCGCCTCTGAAGAGTCCTGCGTTCCAACAAAAACCATTGTGGAACTGAAAAATGCCTCCACTCTAATTAATAATTTGATATTATTATAAAATACCTTCCATTATAATGCTTTATAAACATAAAGCTGGCCTCTACATTCTCACACAGTATAAATTAATCAATTTTCGGCGTAAATATCAATATCAATAACTGTAAATAAAACAGTTATATCACTATGTTTAATATTTATTTAGCACATTTTTAATTAGTTTCCGGATGTACACCTAAATGTATAATAACCAGTTATTATAAACTATGAACGTTATTATAATTTCCACTTTAATTTATCTAGATGTGATTTTATAACGTACAGACATAGTAACATTTTTAAATCTTTCTTTAGATAAACAACTTTTTACATAATTATTGCAAATTTATAAATATTTGATTGTGGCAAACACGTATGGCCTACAATAAGCAACTGTCTACAGCAGTAGTTCATGACCACTTTAAATTATTAACTGTTTCCTCTAAACGTTACGGAAGCAAAGGGCTGCTACCCTTACAACTGTCTCCGTCATATAAACTGTGTTGAATGTAGGTGTCAACCTGACAGGTCAACCTCCGAGACGTGTTTAGCCTTTAATGCAGTTTAGGTATTGCAGATAAAAACCCACTGATATAGTAAAAAATTTCTGATTTTATTTCATTTCTTTATTTGGGATTATTCACTTCATTTTTTAAGCACAAGATTTGTTCATCTATCATATGTATTCAGTGAGTTGTAATAAAAATTCTTTTACTAAAAAGGTCACAGCCATTTTGATTGCATTAAAAAAATTCCAAGAGAGAAACAATAAGCCTAGTGAATAGCCAGGAACTTCACAGAAACTTTAAATGTGAAAGTTCACACTTTGAATGTAATAGCCAGGCGAATGAAGTCCATGTGCAACAGTTAAGATTATTTTTACAGTTGTCTCTTAAGACTGAAAATGAGAGGAAATGCACTGAAGTACCGGTCGTTACTTTATTTAAGTTCACAACCGATATTAAGTAATTACATCTATTTCATTTTGCTTAAAAAGTAAACAGATATATTTTAGAATAACTCCATGTACACAATTGTTAACAACAAATTGTATGATCCCTAATGGCTGCATTCAGTATCAGTGGCCATATAAAAGTGTGTCGCATGTGGCATTCATGTAACACTGCGGTAAGCATTGACAACAAAGCACATGACAGCATGTCATGTCACATATGGCCGAAGCTCCATCATCCGCGAACTGCTGTTGTCGCTCGTCTGGACCGATTACGTTAACAAATAATGTGTTTAATTTTCACATAGAATAAATGTTTCTAAAAAAAAAATAAAACAAATAGTTGGGTGTATTTTGTATTAAGACCATGGTGAAATGTAAATAATAGTAATAACTCATTAACGATTTGGTCTGCGTTATACAATTAGGCCTAATCGTATTTCATGAAATAATAATAAGTTCTTGTTATTTATCTCGGACGGTTTACATGAATTAATCGTTGAATGCAGAATGATTGAAAAGTCACAAATATAATTTTTCGTTGTTTTATGAAACCTTTAATACAATTTGTTGGTTTGTTGAAATATCAGCTTTTGGTAGGTTGATAGAAATGGATCGATGAGCGCAAAATTTGGGTTTGTGTGAATTTTGTATTGCGGAATTATGGTCAAAATCACATTATGTTTCTAAACCAGTTTTTGAGATTTCAATGGTGATGATAACCATAAACATCTATTTTATGTTTCCTTATCATCATTAACATTGCAAAACTTATTTCCAAAAACACCGTTTACTAATTCAGTACTAGCCCCAAACTATACTACAATAACTCGATAAAAATTGTCGATGAACAAAAGGTTTTATCTTGTACATCCAAAAATGAAGCGAATGTAGTTAATTCGAAATCCTAACAAAATTTGCAGTTTCTCTATTGTATCACTGGGTTTAAATCTGCAACACTTATGCTGCATTGAGAACAAAACACGTCTCGGAGAGTAGTGTGTTTTTGCGGTTGCTGGCTCAGTTCAATGACCTCTGAGGAATGTGATGACGTCATCGCCAAGGTCAATGACCCCGATGACGTCATCGATGACGTAATCAATGACGTCATCGATGATGACGCAATCGATGACGTCATACCCATGACTTCATCAAAATGACGTCATCAATGACGTAATCGATGACGTCACCATCGATGACGTCATTTCCGTGACGTCACACCCATGACGTCACAGAAATGACATGCTGATGACGTCATCATCCATTACATCATCAAAATGACGTCACTGACACTGTTAAGATCAAGGTCACGCTGAAACTCAAAATTTTTTGGCACTTTTGCCGTTTCTCGCACTACGATCCGAGTTTCAGTCAGAGTCCACGTGACCTTGACGACTTGGAGCGAATTTGCGATGAGAAACAGCAAAAGTGCCAAGTCAAACTCGAGTTTGCGACATGACCTTGCTTAAACCGTCATCCACTAGTCCTCAGAGGCCATTGAACGAGCACAACATCCGCAATTTCATATTACTGTGACCTTGAACACTTAACAACTACAGAGCGCCGACACCGATGCGCACCCCACGACGGTCACCGAGCGACTGACTGTCAGGCTCTGTGTACTCTAAATATATGGGGAAGTGGAGGGGGAAATCTCAAGGTCACTCAAACGGAGTTTTAAAAAAGTTAAAGAGTAGAAAGACTACTCTTGTGCTTCCTGGGCGACTTCATCAATCTCCAAGGGATCTGTAAACCAATCCGATCTGTAGCGGCAGGAGTTCAGAAAACAGGTGCACCATCCATCAGGTTGTCCATAGCACTTCCGGCAATTGGTAAGATTCGAGAAGTGAAATTTAACACACCGCTGCGGACAACAAGTGTAAAAGTATTTGGACTTGTAAATTTTGAAAGTCTGTAGTACCGGTGGTGGCAGCTGTTGATTCTTGCATCTACACCTGCAACATCCGAAGCATTCACATTGCTGGCAGGCCAACCCGTCCACTTGCCATCTTGGTAGTAGGAAACACTTATCCTCGCAGCAATAGGTTGACCCTGTCTCTTCCTCCCAAAGCTTCTTTGCACAATGGATGACGCCCGGCTCCTCCAAACACTTATGCTCGCAACATGAGACACGCTTAGTTTCCATACTTGATGTTGCTTCGGTGAGGGAGCAGGATGAAGTGATGCTGTGGTCAGTGGGGACGGAGCTTATATAAACTAAGGCGAGTGGAGGGGGAAAGGTCAAGGTCATTCAAACGGAGTTTTAAAAAAAGTCAAAGAGTAGAAAGACTACTCTTGTGAGTCTATAGCGATTTCATTGATAGTGAGTGCTTCGGTATGCCAAGTTGATCTGTACTGACACGCTCCCAAATAATGTTTGCAAAAACCTGCAAAATGATTGTTGCACAATTTGCAGCCAGTTAGCTGTTTTAATTTAAATTCAATGCAACGTTCAAGGCAGCAAGTGTACTTATGCCCTCTCATCTGGTACACATGGAATGTCTTCAACTCTGGTTTCGGCTTCTTCCAAGACTTGCACTTACACATGCACTGACCAAAAGCTTCACATTTTCTGCATGCCAGGCCATCCGCAACATCAATGTCATTTGGCCATGAAAAACATTTCTGTTCGCAACAGTAATTGAGTTGACTCTCCATGTTGCTGCGGTGAAGGTGCGCGATGAAATGATGCTGCAGTCAGAGAGAGTGCACCTTAAATATACTCAGTGGAGGGGGAAAGGTCAAGGCCATTCAAACGGAGTCTTAAAAAAGATGATTAGTCGTCCTCCTCCTCGTCCGTTGTACTTGGAGAGCTGTCAGACGAAGAGCCCCGCTCTGGTGCTCCCCAGATGAAAAACATATCAATTTTAAAACGAAGACCAGGATCTTGCGTCATCAACTCCTTTAATTTGTCACATACCAAGTCGACCTTGTGTAAGGTGTCAACAACAAGTATCCAATTTGTTGGCTCAATATAAGGTGTGGTTGAGTCCGCCTCGCTGATAACCACATTCTCCGGCCGTATTGGAGTGTAAAGATGTGTAAAACTCCTTGGCGGAAGCTGAGGCTCAGGCTGGCTGGAAGTGGAAGGTTGAGTGTGGACCCCTGTCGCATCGAAATCCATAGTCATCCTACATTCAATGTTAGGATTTTCGTTTAATACGTATACCAATTTTTCATGCAACATATCCACTTCTGCTGAATCTTGCAGGTGAACATTCCACGAAAATGGCCATTCTTCATCTGTAGTGGAGTCAACTCGAGAAAGAGTGCTGTCCGCTGTAATGTATTTATAAAAATTAATTGTAATATTCATAACCATAATTATATTTCAATAAGGTTTACTCTAACATTCGATAATGTAGTTCAGAGGTTGTTGCTCTCCAGAATCATACGATGTATCACGCTATATGACGTCACATGGTCTGATTTAAATAAAGTGATCCCATTGGTTACTTCCATCACGCCACATAACTGACCATCCCTTCCAGACGTTCCCCAGCCAGACAGTCCAAGCTCAACCTCCGATCCGTCACCTACCCGCTCCCGCGGTATCCAGTGTGGTCTTTCAAAATGTAATGAGTGTTATTCATTTATTCTACCCCACGATCGCGTCACCACGCTCGGTACGCGACAATGGTGACGAGGTATTTTACGGACATTTTCGGCCCGGCCGCGAGTTCCGCGCGCATTGAAATTGAAGAATTGTGTATTCTATAAGTGGACGGACAATGGACATAGTGTCACAGTGCAGGAAGGTGCAATTGTGTAACTTTTCAACGTTGTAAGGTACGTTAATTTATTTCGTTCTATGCCACTGGACAGTTTTTTCTTTAAAGAATTCAAAAGTTTACTTTCAAACTTTGCAACAATGTCTTCATTAATTGGGAATTTCGGTCCATTTGACTATTCGGAGGAAACGTGGTCAACCTATGTGGAACGTTTTGAACTTTACGTGCAATGTAATTCCATCGAGAATGACAAGAAAGTCAGTGCATTTTTAACAGTGATAGGCGTGAAAACCTATAACTTATTAAAAGACTTAATTACTCCTTCTAAACCGGCAGATAAATCGTTTAAGGACATTGTCGAAGTGATCCAAAATCATTTACATCCAAAACCGTCTATAATTACAGAACGGTATAAATTCGGTAAACGCCAACAGTTGGAACATGAATCAATTTCCGATTATATCGTTCATCTAAAGCAATTGTCCACACATTGCGACTTCCAAGATAAACTCCCCGACTACTTGAGAGACCAACTCGTAAGTGGCATTCGAGACAACTCCATAAAGAAGAGACTTTTGGCGGAGGACGGACTGACATTCCAGAAAGCAGTGCAGCTGGCGACATCGTTGGAATCAGCTGAGAAGGATGCGGCTTCCCTGGCTCATCACGGCTACACGGCGAGACTCCAGAAATTCTCAACTCACCAAGTGCATCGCAGTAGTGCATCGAGTGCAGTGTCAAGTGCTTCGCAGGCGCAAAAGTGTTATTGTTGCGGGAAAATTGGGCATTTAACGAATAAGTGTCGTTACCGTGAGTATGTTTGTAATTTTTGTCACAAGAAAGGTCATTTGGAGCAGGCTTGTAATTCTAAGAATAGGGGTAAGTCCCAACATTCAATTTCTAAGAATAATTATGCTTTTTCTAAAGGGAATAGAAACCAAAATAAGCATGGTACCGGTAACGGATTCAAACGTAAACAACACTATGTAGGTCTTAGTGAATCTCATGAAACAAAAAATGATACTTCAGATGAGGTGTATGATATTTCTAATATTTTTCAATGTGAACTAGATAAACCTCCAGAGGAGTGTAGGCCTAAATTGGGTGCAATTAATAAAATTGATCCAATCAAAGTAAAGCTTTCAGTAGAAGCAAAACCAATGTGTTTTGAAGTCGATTCAGGGGCTTGTATTTCAGTTATATCCGAGCAATTTTATGAAAATAATTTAAGTCATGTTAAACTCATTCCCACAGATTTAGTTTTGAGTTCTTATACAAATGAGAAAATCAAACCAGTTGGTAAACTAAAGCTGAATGTTAAGTACCAGTCCACTGACAAAGTTCTTGATTTGTATGTAATTAGTAATGGTGCTAATCCGCTCATGGGGCGCGATTGGATAAAGGAACTTCAAGTTGTTGTGTCTATTCCTAACAATGTAAACAATGTTAGTGCGACTTCCAGTAGGGAAAAAGTAAGCATAGTGGCTAACCAGCAATCTAAGATCGAAGAAGATTTATTCAATGAATTTCCTGAGGTATTTACTAGTAAGCTAGGTTGTTACAATGGAGATCCTGTTAAACTTACTCTTAAGCAAAACGCTGTACCTAAGTATCATAAACCTAGACCCATACCATACTCTTTGAAAGAAAAAGTCGAGCAAGAGTTAAAAAGTTTAGTTGAGGAGGAAATTATTTCTCCTGTTTCTAGTAGCGAATGGGGCACTCCCATTGTCCCGGTTCTCAAAAGAAATGGTAAAATACGCGTATGCGGTGATTTTAAGGTTACCTTGAATCCATATTTAGAGGTAGACAGACATCCGATACCTCGAATTGAAGACCTTTTTGCAGTGTTGCAGAAAGGAGTGCAATTTTCTAAAATCGATCTGTCATCAGCTTACATGCAATTAAAATTAGACGAAGAAAGTAAAAAACTTTGTACCATTAGTACTCATAAGGGGTTATTTGCATATAACCGTCTCTGTTATGGCATATTATCCGCTCCTGGTATTTTTCAAAGAGTGATCGAGCAAACATTGCAAGGCATACCTGGAGTAGCATCGTTTCTAGACGATATAATTGTTACTGGGTCAGACACAGCTGAGCATCTGTCGAGGCTTAAAGAGGTTTTTACCCGATTGAAAGATAAGGGGTTAACTGTCAGTAAAGATAAATGTCAATTTTTCTGTGATAACCTAGAATACTTAGGTTATGTAATTAGCAAAGAGGGTTTAGCTACATCAGAAGATAAAGTAAGAGCTATTGTCGAAGCTCCTGTACCGAAAGACGTTACTCAACTTAAAGCTTTCCTTGGTCTTGTAAATTATTATGCCAAGTTTGTACCTAATGTCGCAACTATTTTAACACCCTTGTATCAACTTCTCAGAAAAGACACAGTCTATTGTTGGAATATTGCGTGTCAAAAAGCCTTTGAGTCAATTAAGGAAAGGCTTGTTTCAGCTAAAGTGCTAGCGCACTACAATCCAGATTTACCTCTTAAGTTATCATGTGATGCTTCACCTTATGGTATCGCTGGTGTGTTAAGTATAATAGAGAAAAATGGTACTGAGCGTCCTATTTCTTTTACAAGTCGAGTCTTAAACTCATCTGAAAGGAACTATTCTCAGATTGACAAAGAAGCATTAAGTATTGTGTATTGTGTCAAAAAGTTCAATCAATATTTATGGGGTAGAAAATTTACTCTTTGTACAGACCATAAACCACTTTTGGCCATATTTGGACCAAAAAAGGGGTTACCAGCTTTTGCAGCAGGCAGGCTACAACGCTATGCGTTATTCTTATCAGGGTATGATTATGACATTAACTATGTTAAGTCCCAGAGTAATAGTATTGCTGATGGTTTATCTAGACTTCCGCTCACAACTAATGTTGTAGATAACAACGTAGAAGTAGATTATTTAGGGACATATTTACATTGTATTACTGAATCTGACATGCCTATAGACTTTAATGATGTCCGTACCGAAACAAAAAAAGACAATGAGTTAAACAAAGTAATGGGTTATGTAACATATGGCTGGCCAGTTGAACCTGATGTTAGTTTAAGTGACTATGTTAGAAGGCAAGCTGAGTTAACTGTAGAGCACGGAATTTTAATGTGGGGCTATAGAGTCATTATTCCAAAATCTTTAAGAGGGAAGTTACTAAAAGAACTCCACAGTGGACACTTGGGTGTTGTAAAAATGAAGTCATTAGCCAGAGCTTATCTCTGGTGGCCGTCTATTGACAAAGACATTGAATCCGTGACTAGCAGCTGCTCAGCATGTCTTTCACAACGTGAATCACCTTCAAAAAGTAAATTACATGTATGGGAATTTCCACCAAATGTGTGGCAAAGAATTCATTTAGATTTTCTTGGACCATTTCAAGGTAAATTGTATTTGATTGTACTAGACGCACACAGTAAATGGATTGAAGTTGAACCTGTTAGCTCAACGTCCGCTAAGCAAACAATTGATAAGTTGAGACCTATGTTTTGTAGATATGGATTGCCAGAAATTGTAGTTAGTGACAATGGTCCACCTTTTTGTTCTGAAGAGTTTTCTAAATTTTTGAAACAAAATGGAATTAGGCAAACTTTGATTCCCCCGTATCATCCAGCGTCTAATGGACAGGCTGAAAATGCTGTTAAAACAGTAAAGAAACGATTAAAATGTGCTCTGTTTGAAAAAGAAGATCCTAATTTAGCTCTAAGTAGATTTTTAATTGCTTATAGAAACTCGATTCACAGTACTACTTGTGAAACACCTGCCAAATTAATGTTTAATCGTTCTCTGAGAACAAGGTTAGACTTAATTAGACCTAATATTCAAATGACTGTAGCTAGACAACAAGATAAACAAATCATTAATGCTAGAGGTTCAAAAACTAGACGATTGACAATAGGACAACCTGTGTTGGCTAAGGACTATAGGGGAAGAGATAAGTGGGTTGAAGGTAGCATTGTAAAAGTATTAGGTCCAGTGACCTATTTAGTTCAACTCGAATCAGGATTTATTTGGAAGCGACACATAGACCAGCTGGTAGGCTTACAATCTGGGTCAAATAAAGAATTTCCTGTGGATAGTACTACAGAGGAAGTGACGTCTCCTACAGCTGATCCTGTTGTTGTTACCTCTCCCTTGCCAGTGTCACCACTCAAGCAGCGCAGCTCCCCCTCCCCTACTCCTCGCCGCTCTCCTCCCCACTACCAATCACCACGTCACAGCCCAGCTGTTCGGCATTCACCGACACTGTCACAGCAGCCGACGGGGACGGGCACGTCACCTGTCACAAGACGCTATCCAATACGAGATAGAAAACCGCCCAAAAAACTTGATTTGTAAATAATGTTTGAGTATTGATTTCTAGTTTTGTTGAGTTATTGTGTTTTAATTTATTGTGTTTTTTGTTTTCCAATGAGTTTGAATTGTTATTACTTTATAGTAAGGTGTGATCAATCTTTTTATCAGAGATAATTGATTTGTTTACTTTTCTTGTTATTTATATTGTGGAAGAGCTGTTCAAAATTTAAGGCGGAGGAAATGTAATGTATTTATAAAAATTAATTGTAATATTCATAACCATAATTATATTTCAATAAGGTTTACTCTAACATTCGATAATGTAGTTCAGAGGTTGTTGCTCTCCAGAATCATACGATGTATCACGCTATATGACGTCACATGGTCTGATTTAAATAAAGTGATCCCATTGGTTACTTCCATCACGCCACATAACTGACCATCCCTTCCAGACGTTCCCCAGCCAGACAGTCCAAGCTCAACCTCCGATCCGTCACCTACCCGCTCCCGCGGTATCCAGTGTGGTCTTTCAAAATGTAATGAGTGTTATTCATTTATTCTACCCCACGATCGCGTCACCACGCTCGGTACGCGACATCCGCCATGATAGCTAAGCAAGGAATGAGGTGAGCTACAGACTGTGGTAACAGTATTGAAAAGTAGAGGGGGTAAACCAAACGTATGTGGAGGGGGTATTTTCAAGGTCATTTAATTTGGGTTTTAAAAAAAGGAAACACTGGAGGGGGAATTCTCAAGGTCATCCAATTTGGGTTGTGACGTATTTTTCCCTAGGTGTGAAACTTAGGGAAGGGTTACGCCTTAAGATGGTTTCCCGGATGAAAACTCTAGCTGGGTATCGTTCCCGGGCTCGAATTTTGAGAATTTCGTGAATGATTGAAAAGGTTTTGATAATTGAAACGCTTGGTTTTTAATAAAGGGATTTACGTTAAAAGGAAAACGTAAACTCAGACACAGTAGGCCTAGTCACTTGGACTCAAGAATGGCTCTAAACAGTCATCACAGTTTACGTTGGGAAGGGTAAAAAGGTGTGTATCGAAGGTTTGGTATAGGCGTAGAGAAGTATGTAGTAAAAGGTGGTCTAGAGAGTTAAAAGTTCGGTTGTTAGTGTCCGTATCCAAAAGACAGAGTAGATAGAGTCAAGAGTTGGGTTTAGTTAGCCTGGTTAGGTCCGTATCCCACGGACAGAGCAGATAGAATCGAGCGTTCTGGTTTCGTTAGTTTGGTTAGGTCCGTATCCCACGGACAGAGCAGATAGAATAAACGGAGTCGATAATTTTTGGTTTGGTTAGTTTGGTTAGGTCCGTATCCCACGGACAGAGCAGATAGAATAAACGGAGTCGATAATTTTTGGTTTGGTTAGTTTGGTTAGGTCCGTATCCCACGGACAGAGCAGATAGAGCAGACAGAGTAGAAAGAGTCGATAATTATGGTTTGTTTAGTTTTGTTAGGTCCGTATCCCACGGACAGAGCAGATAGAGCAGACAGAGTAGACAGAGTCGATAATTATGGTTTGGTTAGTTTGGTTAGGTCCGTATCCCACGGACAGAGCAGATAGAGCAGACAGAGTAGACAGAGTCGATAATTATGGTTTGATTAATTTGGTTAGGTCCGTATCCCACGGACAGAGCAGATAGAGCAGACAGAGTCGATAGAGTCAATAATTATGGTTTGATTAGTTTGGTTAGGTCCGTATCCCACGGACAGAGCAGATAGAGCAGACAGAGTAGACAGAGTCGATAATTATGGTTCGATTAGTTTGGTTAGGTCCGTATCCCACGGACAGAGCAGATAGAGCAGTCAGAGTAGACAGAGTCGATAATTATGGTTCGATTAGTTTGGTTAGGTCCGTATCCCACGGACAGAGCAGATAGAGCAGACAGAGTAGACAGAGTCGATAGAGTCGATAATTATGGTTTAATTATGCAGAGAGTGAAATTACACTAGTATTAGTTATGTTAGGTCCGTATCTCACGGACAGAGTTAGAAGAACTAAAGTATTTGATGAAAAAAATTAATGTTAAATGAGAAGAAGAAAATATAGATCTTTTGATATGAGTAAGAGGGAGTGGTTAAATTACAAGCTGGCAATTTAGTGTTGATAATTAATTATAGAATTAATTAATGAGAGGAGTGCACTTAATTTAGTGGCAGAGTGTTCAAAGCACAAATAAAACAGCAAGCTTAAAGCACAGTAACTACTTTACAATACAGACCTTTAGTACCGTATTTCACCGAAATATACAATGATTTTTGTTGGAGGAAAAAAAAATATGTTGGCCTAGAACCGGCAAAATGCACCTACTGCTGCCGTTTTCGGTCGCACAAAATTAACTTTTCAAAGTCACTCTACGGCACCGCATGTCCACGGAATTATTAATAAATTGATTTGTAATTATTAATCAGATTTATTTTCTTCACCGGGTTTGCACGGACCTGCAGAAACAAGTTACAAAAGTAGGTTTAATTAATTAATTTTGAAAATCTGGCTTTATTCTAAACCAATAAATTTGTCCTAGCTGTCCGTATTCCACGGACCTGGTTCGTATTAAGAATATTACTACTCCGTGAGTTCGTAATACAAATAATTTACAATCCGGGCTTGCACAGACCTGCAAGGACAAGAAAGAACCAAGTGATTTTCACCAGTTTTACGTTAAAAATAATTTTTATTCTTGATTCCAATTTACAAATTAGTCCCTACCGTCCTGTATTTCACGGACATTTCTGTATTAATTTAATTCTCACCGCGTGAGTAATTAATTAATTAACGTACCGTGTTGGTACGGACTGGTAAAGACAAGTTTGCAAATAAAAAGTTTTGATAAATTCAAGAAAATAATAAATCAATCCTCGTTTAGAATATTTAACTTAAATCAATGGTTTTAATCGGAAATCGTTTATTAAAAAAAGATATATAATCGTTAGTTGTAAGCACTTAAGTCGTAGATTCGGTCGAGTACTTACAAGTTGAGTCGAGACCTATTCGGGGTCTTGTTGAGTCAGGGAACTGTCGGTTCCACTCGGGCACGCTGGTTTTGTTAGGGCACCCTGTGCCAGTGCGCATGCGCGCCTCTCCCCACCACCCTGGAGTGGGGATCGCTCATGTCGAGGGTCGGGCGGCCGGCCCGCGGCCGTGCCGCACCGCGGCCGTGCCGCACCGCGGCCGTGCCGCACCGCGGCAGCTATCAACTGACGGGTACAAGGAGATAAGACGCCACAACAAAACTGCGTCTATCTCGTTCGTATATTCTTACCACTGATTTAATACATTCATTCACTTGGGATTGACAGCAAGTCTTCTTGACAAATAAATTATTAAAACTTGATATTTTAAATATTCAAAATATTCCTGTTGATCCTTTTTAATTTAATTTCTTTTTACAAAATGCAATTTATCTTTGGAATAAATATTTAATTATTGTGCTTTAAATATAATAATAGTAGTTGTTGAAGGTGATTGAATCTGGTTGAGTGTTGTTTAACTGGAGAGTGGAGAAAAAAAATATTCATGGGAATTTGGCGTCCCTTACAGGGTTTTAAAAAAAAGGAATGAAGGTTACTCCTCTTCAGCCTCGTTGTCTCCCACATCTTCATGAGCCTCGTCCCCCACATCTTCTTCGACATCAGACTCACCGTAAGGATAGATTGGCGACATCGGTGAATATTGTGGTGAGTGCTGGCCGTCGTCATCCTGGCGCAATCCAACTTGCGACCAATCGTAATTCAAATTCATCTGAATTACAATCCCAGGGTTGTCCCGCAGTATTTCCTTCATCCGTTCGCAAATCGTTTCCAAATAATGTACACTATCAATTGACAGTGTCCAACCAGTACTTGTACCAACATAGTTGTGGAGTCAGCTTGGCTGATGGTGTTGTCTGCCATGGTTGCTTGTCGGACAAGGAATGACGGTTGATGTGATGCTCATGCAGGAACATGGTGAAGTGGTGGGGGGCGTGGTGGAGTAGTGGGGGGAGTTTCAAGGTCATCCAAACGGAGTTTTAAAAAAAGGAAAACCTACAAAGTAACATTAAAACTTTCCAATTGATGGTGGCGAGCGTTTTCTTCTGCAACCTTGCCGACACATGTGACTATGCCATACAGTATGAAAAGTATAACCATAATAAGGCCGAACAATAAAAGATAGCCGTTGACTATCATGATATTTTCTGAGTGTATCTGCTTTCTTCGTATCGCCCTCTCCTGCATCCTCTTCTCTAACTCGTGGACGAAGTCACAGCAAACGTGAGGACATGTTTTATCCGTTGGTAGGTTTGCCATTGTTGATGTTGTCGGTTTGGCTGTTGAAGATGGAATGAGGTTTCCAATTGTGATGTGCCATGTACATCAATAGTCAAGTGGTGGGGGTAGCAAAGCAGTGGAGGGGGAAGTTTCAAGGTCATTCAAACCGTGTTTTAAAAAAACCTATCTTGTTACTGAGCTCATATGTCAGTAACAAGATAGGTGCTTTTGCTCATTTACTTCTTTAATATAATGAAAAAATAAACATATTCTACAATGGTTAGAACAAGAAATACAACTGCTAGTCAGCTGAAGTAATCTAAGTTGTCCGGCTCGGTCTTCATGGACGTCGGTGAGGAAGCTGTCGAGGAGTGTCCAGGCTCTTCCTTTGACTGCCGGGTGTTCCGTATATTGCAAGCGTAAACTTGCACGTTTATACGGTAGCCTCGTGCCACCATCAGCTGCAACTCCTTGTTCAAGTCGTTTAGCTCCTGCTGAGTCTTGATGCTCACCTCCTCGTAACTTGCGCAACTGACGTTCAGAGACATCCTGATGTTGCTAGGTTGGCTGCTGGAGTAGAAATGAAGCCGAGGCACAGCGTTTGGAGGTACATGAAAAAGTGGTGGGGGTAATGGTGGTGGGGGTAACGGTGGTGGGGGTATGGAAGATCCAATTAAACACTTCTAAACTTTTTCCATCGATACAATGGGATGGAGCAAATAGCACAGGTGTCCTTGTAGTTTTCAAATCTAAACATCGGTGCTAGAAATCCGAACTGTTTTCTACCACCTTCCTGTACGAACCGTCGAAGGTCTCTGACGGCAGCATCGCCACAAGGCCTACAAAACTTTTCCCCGTCTTGGAACCTATACCAGGAGTATCCCGAATACCCTCTATTATCTTTCTTGTACTCTTCGATATCCTGCTTTACTGTTATAGGGATATTATCTTGCACAACCGTCTGGAATAAAGATGCGTCAGTTATAACTCGTTGTAAGCAAAGCTCGTACAAGGTGCTCATCGTTTACTAGTTGGCAACAGACTGACCGTTTTTCGCATCCAAGCAGGTTTGAATCCTAGTGCGGTAGTGGGGGTAATTACGGTAGTGGGGGTTATTGTGAAATGCAAAGGTCAAAGGTCAAGGTCACCCGCGAAGTTTAAAAAAAATGCAACATATCAATATGTGACAAACTTCACATATTGATATGTTGCATTTTTTTATTTTTTTTTTGTCTTTTATGATTTATTTATTTATAAAACATTACAATAACATATGTACAACATTAAAACTTAAATCTAACACTGCTGCTTGTCAGCGATGTGGATGGTCAACTCTGTAGAATTGCTACCCGTGCAGCCGTGGGACACCAGGTATAGACACCCGGGTTGAATAGAGCGAAGATCCTCGTTTTGTAGAAGATGGACGAATCTCTTGGGCAGGTACACCTGGAACTTTGGTTCATCCCCCGGAGTAAACGGTGCCTCGCTGAGACTGCAGCAGATGGCCTCCCCAACTGTAGTCTCCATCTTCTTCATAGCATGGATTATGTAGTGCTTCTCATCTTTTAGTTCCGAGCACTTCTTTACAGGTAATATTGTTGACTTGGAGTGAGCATTGAACTGCTCGACCAAAGTCTGAAGGAACTGGTGAGATGCCATGGTCAGGTTACAGATCGTCTTCTTGCTCGGAGATGTTGTCGTCTCGGAATCTCGAGTAATACTCATGCCAGGTCCCGGTCTGCTCCCCACTTATATAACCCCCGCTACCCCCACCACTCCCCACTTCAACATTTTGAAGGTAAGAGGCGAGTTTATAGGCGTTTTTCAAAGCGCAATGTCTATCCTTATCATGTTCTGGGCTTTTTGTACAAATACATATGGTTTCCAGCATGTATTGGTAATTCTTATCCAATTCCACGTCATTAACCGGAACATGAGTAAATCCTTCGATCCATCTTTTCTTTTCCAGTCCCTTTGTGTAAATATTGGTAAACTTGTCTGAAAAGTGATGCATAATGTGATACAAGTCCGTGTAACTTGTAAAACCATCATACCAATCGATATGATGGAAATGTTTTGAAATCCATCTGTTGGTAGTAGCGGCTTTACTAGTTAAAGATGAATAAGAACATGGTGGTTTAAATAAAAACGAATAAGGAACACTTGTATTCATGTCCAAAAACACAAGTTCTTTTATAATAAATCTATCATCATTACCACGAAACGCTTGAAACTCAATAATACCAGGCTTGGACTTTACTTGTTCTCCTTCTTCTCCCTTGTCCATTTCGAAGGTCACACGTCTGCTCATTATGAAGTCAGGAAGTCAACTGATTTCCACACCACGGTAGGTACTACTTTTATACCAGGCCGTACAGTTGTTGGCGCGTTGGTGTATATTTAACGTGGGCACCGTCCCCAATAGGCCTAACCCCACAAAATGTTGGTTATTGTTTTAAAAACTAACCATTGTCATTTAAGTTTTCATCTTTATATTTTCCTTGTTTTCGTTTTCATCACTAACACTTGATTCTTCTCCTCCATCTTCCTCTTCTTCCTGTTTTACTGATTTCTTATGTAGTTGAGCGTACTTTTCCAATTGTCTCCACATCTGTACTTCATGAGGAACTCTATTAAATATAGAAGTATCCACAGGTCCGTATAATATAGGTGCGTCCGGTTGTTTGTCCAAAGTGTCTTCCAGATAATCTTTAATAATCGAACTTGAAAACACCAGTTGTCTCAAGTATCTTGTTATAGGTTCAGTAGCACAAGTTAAAATGAAAAACTCCTCTCGATTAAGTTGAATTTTGTTATCATGTCTTGTTGTGTCTCTAAACCGCAGCTGATGATCACCACGTTGTTTAATAATATCGATTTCCACATTTGAATCCAAAAGTCCTACTCTTGTCCTTCTTCCAAACATGTTACTACTTAAATAGCATTCTAGCAGATGCAAGTGTTTCATAAACGATTCCCAAGCACTGTCCGTAAACAAAATCATTTTGGGTCCATGAGTTAAAATTACAGTAGGGGAATAATCTGTTGATTTCATAACACCGATTAAAACACTTTTGTCCAAACTGGAAGAGATTGGGTAAAATATTCGCAAAAATACCTCACTCAATATGTTTGGAGAAATATTATCTTCAATATCCCTTTTTCTCTTTTGTATATTCTTTCTTCTTTTACCTTTTTCTTCAACATTATTACTGGTGTGAAGTTGTTCGCAAACGTTTTGTTCACCTCCTTCCTGGTGACCTTGAAGATCTAAAAACTCAGATATCTCCTTCTCAATATCTACCACATTTTCAGGTGTACCACTAGGAGAAGCCATATTGAATACGATGCTACCCATACAACAGTAGGCAACAAACTGATGAGGAGCGGCCTGTACGCTCTGCTTTTATACTCGCGGAATGAAACAAAACCGGTTTTTACAGTACATTCTTAACAATTCCAGTTAGAGGTGTGTATGTTACAATTTTATCATGTAGAATTAAACAGTATGCAGTTGTATTAGCCGGTATAGCCGCGTTGAATTTCATTTCTATTTTTATATCCACACTTGATGATTTTACTGATTCATTTTGTTTAGAACAATCAATTACAACTATTGGGTAGGCATCGAAATATTTTTCAGGCGATAATAAAGGTGTATTTGCCCTACCGTAATATGAACTTTGGAATCTTGCGTACATATCGTACAATATACTGTATTTCTTCTTAGTGAATGACACATTTAAATTGTCGTATGGAAAGAATTGTGAATTTAAATAAACTTTAATATTTTTCAAGTCACAATGATCAAATTGTCCTGCATGTTTAGTGATGTTGTCTCTTCTACCTGTTTGTAAACCAAATATAATATACCTGGCTCGTTCTACATAATTTGATGTTTTAACAGTCCAAGTGTGTCGATCCGTAGTAGGTAAACTGGGATGCTCATGGAATTCCCAACTTCTAAATGGAATAACAATATCACGATCGGCTTTTAATTTTCTTAAAAGTAGCATGCTATGCTCGTCAGCTAATTTAACATGTGGAACTCTCCATACAATTTTGTCTAATTTTAATTTCCATTCTAAAGTCGCATCAGTCGTATTATCTGCAGCTTTAATAATGTCTTTATCGTTAGAAGACCTCAACAAAACTAATTCTTGTTTAACATTTAATATTATTTTTCTATAATCTTCAGCAAAACCAAGCAACAAACGTAATGGAATATGAAAATCAAAATATCCATCTGAATTTGGAGTGATTGTGTCAATTGTAGGTAATACCCATCCGGCAGGTTTAAGTAAATTGGTTTCATTGGGTGTTATAGATGTTAGTCCTTTTAAAGTCGTTGTAATACCTACTTTTTTAGTGGAATCAACTGTTACACCTGATATTTCATATCTAATTTCATCAAACAGGAAAGCCATAGGATTATTTATAAATGGAACTGTTGTACCAGCAGTATTACCGTCCTTTTTAGTAACTTTTCCTTCAATATACAAGTAACTTTCACATGGTAGTGTGTAAATGTCTTGATGTTGTATGGGAATACGAATTTCATCGTTATTGTTTAATTTCGATGAAGTGTAAGGGTTGTGGGTGTGATATTCTTTTTCCCATAGGGTTTCGTCGAATGTTGGACCCTGCGCTATATCCAGTATATCCATAATCGGTTAATTTTAATCCAACTCTCTCTAAGAAACGAATGTTCTCGCGTGTTAACTCCTCCACAGCTGAAGAGCTACTAATGCGGTTACCCGTAGGTTGTTCGCTTTTAAATGTTAGACCCATGGTTTTTGTATTAAAGTGTCGATTTTAAATGTAATCTAATCGTAATAGGCTCTTCTCTGAAGTCTACCAAGTTACCGTCTTGATCCAATACGCTCAACACGATGTCTGAAATGAAAGTGGTGTTCAACGGTAGATATACCAGGTTTTGTGGCTTTTCAAAAATTTTAAATCCAGGTGGTACACTTGGGTAAAATGTATGTATGATATGGGTGTTAGCCTCATCCCTGTAAGCTCCTTGTATAATGTTACAAGTTATGTCTATACTATTGACTTTTAATATTGTTACTGTTTTCTTACCGGAATGTGTTACATCTGGTTCTAAAACAGGCTCATCGTTGGAAAATCCTAATAAATCACCAATTGAGTTTGGTTGAGTAAAATCTATATAATATTTGGAAGTAATTTCAGCTTTCATCGTATTATTATTACCTTTTAATGTTATATTGTCTTTTCCCATTTTAGTTTTCAAAAATTCATTTATATGATCAATTTCATAAGAACCTGTGGGTAACCTGCACTCTTGTAAGTCTGTAAATTTCCCACTGGCATCTTTTCCCTTATAATAATGCAATACGTTATTTTTACCTTCCGTAACATTGGGAATAGAGTTGTAAGTTGTAAAATCCAATAGTGCCGCCTCCCAAAACCTTCCTTTTTGCAAGCGTAAAGCTGGAAAAAGGATACTTCGTAAAGTGGACGATTTTCCTGTTAATGATACCGTATAGGAAGACATCTCAATAGTGACTGATACTTTTAGCTAGAAATTCCAAACATAAATGGCCACATATTGAAGTATTATCAGGTTGTTCTCTTTTATAGTTATAATATATGTTTTTAGCAGATTTAAAGTAATTTTGAAGTTCTTTTGGTGGTGGCAAATTACCGAAACTATCAAAATAATATACATTGTTATTTAGTTTCTTATAACAAACCCAATGGGTGCCAGGCCCTTCAGTATTATCCAAATTTACAATTCCAGTCTCATTTTGCCACATTTTCTTTGGTAAACTGTCTTTCATAAACACACCGCGGAAAAATGGTATTTTTAAACAGGAAATATATTTAAATAATTCAATATTGGTTAATGCTTTATGTGGTATGACCAATTGATTTCTTTCATTTAATATGCACGATAAGGTCTTAGGTAAAGTCCTGCCCCGTTTTTTACCATTGACCACACGGTGGGCTTCTTCCTGCCTTTTCTTGTAGATCGTCGTCTTCTTTTTATATTTCCTCTATGTTTTCTTGTGGTTGACCTCCTTTTTACTCTCCTTCTCCTCCTTCTTCCACCTCCTACTGCTGTTTTAGCCTTCATACCTGCTGTTACTGCTAAAGCTGCTGCTTTTTCTGCTATGCTAGCGTCACTTGATTTTACTCGTTGCCAAGCTATGTCCGCAAGCTTTTTGTCTGCTATTGATCTATTTTTTGAATCGGAAAACGTGGAATATGCGATATCGTGTTCTTTACAAGCCTGATCTAACTTGTTTATGCCAGGATCGCCTCTTTCCAGTCGTTTTTTCAATTTAGTTCCTGGTCCGCAATACTGATAACCTCCTGGTATATGAAATTCGTATGGTAATGCGTCTATTGCTCTATTTACTATGGATCCTACTGGAATTTGTTTTAAAGCTTTACTTAACAGAGAAACCGCTGTGGACGTGATCCCACCTCCTTTCCTTGCAGTGTCTCGATATGGACTGATGTACTGGAACGTCATTATTGTCCTTTTATAATGGCAATGTGCAACTCATGTGTTAACTCTATGACGAGTTGGACATAAATGAAGTCGTTTATTGTGATCTTATATTAAATATCAATATCACCCCAATCTGATGATCTAAACTTTTGCGTATTAGGGTTAATAAAGTATTTTTTAAAAATTTCCCGTTTAATCCAACCACCTCTCGAGGCTTCGTCCCAAATTTTATGACCTGGTCCTCCTTGAAGAACTTCCGGTGTGAAATGATTGTGAAAATCAAATAACGCATTACCTAAAACTTTTACAAGGAAATTAACAGTGACGGCATTATCTACATGTTCAGGGTCTTTAAGGTCTGTTATACGTTTATTATTACAAGTATACACTTTACTATCCTGTAATGATGTTGTGATGGTCTGTCCTACAGTTGCAGCATCATTTGCTTCTCTTCCTTGTTTCAAGTTTTTTATTGTAAAATTATTACATGTAAAATATCTAAAGCTATTAATTGGATCTAGGTGAACAGTTTGTTTTAAAGCAGCTGCATCAAAAGGACTACGAGCCAATGACAAATTTGATAATTTTTTATCCATACAATCCCAAGCATTATTTTTGTATGTTAATAAGTTAAATTTTTCATTACCTTGAACAAATTCATCCCCTTGCTTCGATACTACTTGGTCTTGTTTTGCAAATCCAGTTGTTTCTTGTTTTAAAGTCTCTTTCATTTGACCCACTGTTGCACCATCTGATGGTGCTGAACCATCTTTTACATTTGCCAAACAATTACCAAGACAATCGATAACTCCCACATCACGTGTGACACAATGATCTTTTATATATTTGAGATTTACAGCATCATTTTCATTTTTTGGATAACCTATATCGTTAATAACAAATTTATAAAAAGAAAATCCATCTTTTGTCTTTTCAGGTATCAAGGAATGTAAATAGCGTCTATTTACGCTGTCTTTTGCATCTTTTGGGTCATCTACGTTGGATATACGTTTATTGTTAGCACTATACGTTTTCCCATTGAACTTTAATGTATTTTTTAATTCAGATGACAAATAACCTTTGTTTATTGCATCACCGTTTTGGTTTGGTTTACCAACGTTGATAATTCTATGATCTTCCGCGTCATACGTGTTATTTTGTAGTCTTAATGTTGGCAATATCTTTTCCTTTAATATTTTTAAATTTATTGCATCATTTTCGTCTGTGGGATCTTTTATTTTTTTTAACCTTTTATTACTAATATCATAATCTCCTTCAGGTGTTTGTGGTAAACCAGCACTTCTTTTTAAACTATTCGCATAATATAATCCATCTGCGGAATACCGTCCGAACTTGTCGACACTCATGGTGCTACTGAATATTAATCTAGGGAGTAACGCATTTTTATGAGATTACCCCACGGTTTCGGAGTTCATCCACTAAAGCCACCCATTCGATTTCCAATCCAGTATGACCTTCTTCTTTAGCTTCATGTATTAGTTTCATTCTATCCATCAATTTATTGATATTATTGTAATAAATCACATTTGTGTTATATAGTTTCTTCATTAAACCTGTACCCGTAACAGACTTACTTCTTTTTCTTCGTTCCTGAGCACTTACATCCAAAGTGGATGCCATAAATCTTCGTTTTACAGGTTTTCTTTGTGTTAACGGCATTGTTTGTCTTCTAGTTGGTATTAACTTGGATACAAATTCTTTATATTTTAAAGACTTGGATCTAAAAGGAAGCTGGTCAGGTAAATACTTTCTCCTATATGCATTTGTCTGTTCCAAAATCTTTTTATATGCTTCCATGTCTTTTTCTTTCACTAACGATACTGAAGGCTTATTTTCAAATAATAATTCAAATAATCCTTTTGTGCCCTTATATCTCTGATCACCAACAACAATATTATCGTGTTCGTCAACGTTTAACGGGCTATTACCTATCATTAAACCATCTTCTGTTAATCTCGCTCCATAACTATGGTAATTCTTATTAGGAATTGTTCCGAGTAACATTTTTACCATGTATTTCCTTCCTAAAGGTCCTTTGTTATGAATGTTTTCACCCAACAAGCTTATGTTTGACGGTCCTTCTCTTGCCTCTTCTCTTTTTTTCCTCTTCACTAGCAGTTGGTGCGTCTTCAGGTCCCCTTTCACTATATCCTGGTGATTCTAGCTCTCTTTCAGATTCTGCACCGGTAAAGCCACTATATGTAGAGGATTCCGGGTCTTCATCACTAAAACCTTCATATTTTACACTTTCTCTTTCAAACTTTGTGATAGGTGCAATCGCATCTCCTTCCAATACAGGTTTAGCGAATTTTTTGTTTAATTGTTTCAAGGGTTCAGTAATAGGTTTAAAAGTAGATTCAAGGAATTTCTCCCTCTCGCTAATACCTAGTTTTAATGCTCTGTTTTTAGCCCGAATAGAATCACTAAGTGATTTTATTTCTTTTACTAATTTTTCTTGGTTAACCATGTTTGTAGCAAGACGTGTTGTACAACAATGAATGTTTTATACCACGTTCAATGTATTAATATAAATTTATCAAATCCTATCCTGTATCGACCATTGTTTAGCGGTTGTTCCTTCATAATTGTTAGGAACCCATACTTTTCAGCCCAAGCCTTTCCACATAACTCTTTAAATCGTTCAAATGTCATATCCGCATTTACATGATCAAAATATATATGTTTTAGGTTGGTTTCGTCCTGTTTAAATACAATTAACATGTTTGCATTGTCTCTAATGAGTTGTTTAGGTATTTTGCTGTAAGTTTGGCCAATATAAATGCTATCTATGTTGTTATGTCGACCCATAGCGAAGTAATTCCTTATTGTGTTTTGGTTTTCACAAGATACATCGTCAAATATGAACACAGAGAATGGTTTAGCTTCTTGTGGTTGCATGACACTCTCGCTTGCATTAAATTTTAAGTATTTAACTTCAGGCACATTATTCAGTATCTTTTCCAATAATTGATATTTTGGTTGTTGTAGTGATTTTGAAAATACATATAGATTATTAAAACGTAATCCTTTAGGGTTTGTAATTAAATTGAATACTACATTAGTTTTTCCACAGTTGGAAGGTCCGGTAACCAGACAGCACACGGTGTTTGGTAACAAATTGCCATGTTTCCCACTATTAAATTCTGAATTATCCACTGTGAGTTCATCTATATTATTAATAGTAAAACTCTCCTTTTGTGGTATTATCTCCATCCTTTGTAATGGTTCAACCTAAAATGATTCTCTATCGTTATATCAAATCCTTTTTAGGTATCCAAGAATCTTCCGTCTTATTAAATCCTAACCATCGTACTTTTACCTTATCTTTTTTCTATTGCAACACCTTTTCAACTAAATATACACCGCCTACTGTTGATTTTAACATTTCATGTCCATAAAATCCTCCTTCAAGCAATTGTCCTTTATTATCTTTTAAAATATATGTCTCAGGTACTGTAGGTTGTACTTTGAATACAGTAAAAACCTCATTGGTCCAATTTGGCAGATATCTTTTACTGAATACACCTTTATATTTACTTATTCGCACTTTATCACCCACATTAAATTTTTTAGGCTTTAGTTTTTCAACTTTTGGTTTAGTATTCATTTTTATACGTTTTAATACAAGGTTTTCATTTTTACTAGTTACTTGGTTTGGTTTCATCCCGATAGTCCTATGAAATTTGTTATTGTAATCGTTTATAAGTTTTGGTAACATATCAATCCATATGTGCGATCCTCTGTTGGAAAACATTTTATACATTGCACTTTTTAAAGTTCTGTTGAATCTTTTGATTATTGAGGCTTTTACCTCTGAATTGGTTGAGTAATGGTTTATATTGTGTTTTTTCATTAAATTTGCAAATTCCTTATTAAAATATTCTTTTCCATCATCTGTTTGTAAATGTTTAATAGTATGTTTGTCTCTTTGTATAGCTATTTCCATTGCTTTTGTAACACTTTTGCCGCTTTTATCTTTTAGCGGTAAAGCATCAGCCATTTTTGAAAAAACAGTTAATAACAGTCAATATGTATTTATATCCTTTATTTTGTTTGCTATAAGGAATCATTTCGATTAAATCCGCTTGATATAAATCATTAATTCCTTTTATCACCGTATTTCTTCGTGGAAACTTTCTTCTTGCAGGTTTATGAAGTTCGTTGACAATTTGTTGCTTCAAGTCCTTCATATTGCAGGTTTCAATGTTTGTTGTGTCACATGTATAAATCACAATGAATGTTGTTTTAAATATTCACATCATTTATATGGGTCAAGGTCATCCAAACTTGTGTAAAAAAATGGGGAACACGGCGTTGGACTTGCCGTGTTCCCCATTTTTTTACGGAAGGAGAAAGGAATAAGGTCGAAGTTGTAGAAGGACGAAGAATAGGTTACTAGTTGATAGGGTTTAGGGAGTAATGACCAAAAGGAAGAGTGTGGATTTTGTCGGTAATAATGTGTCTTTTATCATCCCGAGCTGACAGTGCTTTTTTAATTTCGGTGACACTGTACACTTGATGCTTGAAGCTTCGGATATTGTTGAATGTTGCTGATATTGTAGTATCTTCAAACAAACAAGTCTTGTAGTGGTCAAATGTTACGTGTTTTTTTCAAATAAGATGTCTTCACTCCTTTTGCTTTCTTGACTGTCGGTGTGTTGTTCTCGTGGTACATCTTAAATGAATACAATTTCGCCATCAGCGCCACTATTTCTTCTAAAGGCATTCCATTTGCTTCATCTTTGAATTTTCCGATTACTTTTTTATTTCTTTCATTAAAATTTGGATGGTTCTTGGGATAATCAGAAAAGTCAAAATCTTCTTTGTATGGAAAAGTCCTTAGGTCTTCATACATGTCCAAAGTCTTTATCTAGTAGATAAACGCGTCCGTATCCATGTATGCGACTCCAATGTTTTCCCTTCTGTAGTGTTTAACCATTTTGTTATAATGGAAATCATACATCAGGGTTTTACTGATGTCCAAAATCGACATACCTATGTATAACGGACGGTTCATGACTATTGTTGTTTTCTTCATACTGACAGCGACTAGATTTTCGTTTATAATCATGGATGTTCCGAAATTTGGTTTTTGCACTAATTTTTCCAATTTCCTAGGATCACTCACTAATTTTACATTTTTATGTTTTCTTTTGTTCTCCAAGGTCTTCTCAAAGATGGCGTTGTTCATTAATTTATAGAAGTCCTTTTCAAATGCTGTTGTCGCTGCAGCTTTTCTTGTAGTGTTGGAATCAATATATGGTTTCAACCAACAAGACTGGGTGAATTCAATTGCTCTATGAATTCTCACTATACGTAGACCCAATTCAAGAGCCTGTTGAACTACCCAGTAGTGAGCCACATAGCGATCTTTATTCTCCAAGGTCATCATCAATTTTGGCCATCTTCCTGTCGGTGAAACTTCAGTCTTAGCTAGGAGAGGCAAGTCATAGTGATGGTCATGAAGATGCTCCGGGTATTCAAAATCACAGTCCAAAATATAGCCTTTTGGACTATCCTTTGGAATCTGTGAGATGTCTCCGATGGTGGCCGGGTCGATCCATTTGAAGTCAGCATAGGGAAGCGGATTTGACATTGCCCAACCATAAAGGTTGTTTGCGTCAAAGTAGCCAAGGTAGACCGATGGTTGTTGCTCGTCGAAGCCGGGGATGTACTTGTTGTTGGCTTTAACATGACGTGTTACAGCTTGTGTTAAACCGCCCCGTACACCAGATTCCATCATGAGCACCATATCAATATCCGTTAGAAGTTCCAGTCGACAGTTGGTTGACTTTAGCATAGCTTGCCATGCTAATCCTGGAGATGTGTACGAGTGTAAAGGGTCCAGTCCATAGGCGGAGAAGCAGGTGTTTCGAAATTCTTCCATCACATCGCACAGCAGAGTTACGTCCAGTTTTATATAAAAATCAGAATATTCCCCTAAGGTTTGAATGTTGAGCTGGTTCCAAACATTACAAGCATGATTGTAGTCTTCAACGGTGATTGCACTTTCATTTAACTTGCTATTGAAGGCTTCAATCGGTGGCAGACTGGTTTCTCCAAATTTTTCTGTAGAAGTTATGTAATCATAGGGGAACACTCCTTTACGCATTACTAAGTCCAATTTATCTTCAGGTACAATTTTGCTGGTTTCTTTTAGGTCTTCTCTTCTTAGGTTTTCAGACAATCTGCTCAAACTAGATGCCATAAATCTATAAGAGTCTACGAAGCGAAGTTTAATTTTACCTACTGTTTTTGAGAAACTGATGTACTTTTCCAATGTTGTAGCAAGAACATCAATTTTACCATTATCTCTTCCTAACTCTGGAATAATGAAGTGGGAGTCGTAGCCGCTAAGATTGTGTAACACTACAGGGATAAAGTTTGGCAGTTTGTAATTTATATTGCATGAATTACAAGCAGGTCCTCTGTATAACCCTGTAAGGTGATCATGATCTCTTACTTTTGGATTTTCTTCACTGAAGCTCTTCTTACATAGATAACATCTTGTTGCTGAAATGTATTCTTCTTGTTGATTTTGGTTCAAAGGTTCCATGGGTAAAACATTACCGTATAAGCGTTCCGCCTTTTCAGCAATGTCATACAACTGGTCTACAAAATACTTAGCAGCTTCTTCCCCACGGTAGAGTATCGGAGTGGATGTTAAGCCATAGTCTTGCAATTGTTCTTCAGGTAAAGTAGATTTCACCAATAAGCAAAAACTGTTGGGTTGATGCAATTGATATTTGGTTCTTCTAGTTACTTCACCATCCGGAAGTTCCTGCGGCACTAACGTGGATTCAAAGTCAGCATAGATAACTAGTGGAATCCTGTATTGGTGAACTGTTTTATTGAACTGGACAAATGCTCTAGATGGTGGTGGCAGACTAATCTTCACTTCATAGTTGTCATTACAAAGCCGCTGGTGTTCCGACAACCACTCCGATCCTCCACGTCTCAACTCTTTATATGTGAAACAGAAACATCTTTTACACACTGTTAACCTACGTTTCTGTTTTGATAATTGATTTTTAACCAAGGCTGCAAAGTCCTTTATCCACACATAATGTGAAATTTCACCCTTAGTTATCAATAACAGATCCGTGTGGTTTCTTTCCTCAACTTTTGATACTCTCAGAGGATAAACACTATTGGAATCATCTAAACCAAACACGTTTACAGAAACACCTGGGTTTTGTTTCTCAAAATTACCAATACTTTTAACACTAACAGGGTATGACAAACCTCGAAAGTTGTAGCGGTGTTGGAAATTTTGATACGCTCTGCTAACTCTACATGGATTTTCTTGCACATATTTTGTTAGCATAGCATATTTAAAGCATTCATTGTCCTCATTTTGCACATTGATACAAGATTTGGTAGCTTGTATCTTCTTTGGCAAAGGTATATAACTACTACCCCTTATACCATATCCGTGCTTGTGAACCCTAACATCCATACCTTCAATCGATGACAGACTCCAGCCGGATCCTCTTCCTTCATGTTCTTGCAGTTTAACTAGCAGTTCATCCAAACATTCTTCAATAATTTCATTGATATCAGATTCAGTTGTAAGGGTTCGGTTTTTGGTAATGAATGCTCTTAATGCCGTTTCACCATCAGTATTGGTAAACTTTGATTCTAACACCAGTCCAAATTTAATGAAGTTCAATCTCTGTAATTCTTCTTTTAGCGTTTTTCCAACAAGTACTCTGGCCTGGGTCATAAAATTATCCAATTCCAATTGCACATTATCAATTTTAAAATGTGTTACAACTCGTCCTGGTAAGGCCGTGGTGCGCAGTTGTCTCACATCTTCCAGTTCTTCTTCCGTGTCCTCTTCTTCCGTGTCCTCTTCTTGCATATCCTCTTCTTCAATAGGTCTTCTAGTAGTGGATGGTCCAGCACCAGCAAATTGGATCACACTAGGTCTTCTTCTTTGCATTTGCTGTAGATAGCTGTCGTAGTAGTCCATCTGCTTCTGATGCTCTTCCAAAAACCGGTCAATTGAGTCTAAGTCTATTTCATCGATGATAATATCTTCTTTTCCATCTTCTTCTTCATGTAATTCTCTGTGTAGGGTGAAAAGATCTTCGTCTTCAAAAATTTCCCCACAAATGTCGCAAAGAGCCATTTCAAACAGTTTGGCTTTGAATGCACACTCTGTGAATGTCCACGCAATAATGGGCAGCACGCTCAACTGGGTCCCTTTATACCCGAGGTTGAAGGGTGGGGGAAAGTGACGTCATATACATCCGGTTTATCAATCATGTAGTAGATTTGGCTTTTAAACACCCATTTCCAATACATTCTTCAACAGGCTTGAGAAACCGATGATGTTTGATCTAAATCCACCATTTTGTACGAGTTTTTCAAAGACGTCTGTTCCAACAAGTTTATATAGGTCAAGGTCATTTGGAATTATTATTTTGAGCGGGGGATAGAGCACTAAGCAGCATCAATTACTACAAAGTGCTCTATCCCCCGCTCACATTGTTTTTTTTTTTACTTTTTGTTTAAAACTTATTACAAAGGTGAAACATCACCATCAGAGTCGGAATCATCCTCATCACGGAATAGGCAGCGATGACAATACATAATTCTTCTGGCAACTAACATTCTATCCATTGGACGATGAGGAGTGTCTTGTTCTTCTTCAATTTCCAATTGGAATTCCATTTCCGACTCAGATGATGACTCTAATGTTTCGTAGGCGTGCAAGTCCACTTCATTGTCCGTTGAACCAGCTTCGTCAGAGTCCGTTTCAATATCCATTATTTCTTCCTCCTCCTCTTCTTGATCAACCGCAGGTAGTTGGTCCTCTACTTCTATAATTTCTAAAGGTATTACCTCCAGAATAGAGACAATTCTGTTGCGATGGAACACGGTGTTGTCAAGTGGAGCCATGGTATGGAAGTGTTGTATCCATCCAATTTGCTTACCCTTTTTATACCCCCACCAACTATGCATTTATGTGGGTCAAGGTCATGTAAAGATACCCTTTGAGCGGGGGATAGACCACTAAGCAGCATGCTAGTCCATTGCCGCAAAGTGATCTATCCCCCGCTCTGTTTTTACAAAACCTCAATCAAGTCCAAGTTCGAGTCCTGTTTAACACATTTTAATCCAATTCCACATCCAATTTAAAAATTTCAACTTCACAAGGCTTACAACTCTGATGTATCAAACACTCCAGCTCCCTAAACATATCGTCCAGTTCATCCAAATTATGATGTCCTACTTTTAACACATGGAGGTGGTTCATGCTTTGCATTGTAGCATGACCATCACCAAACAAATTTCTTTTCCACGCTAACATAAATTCGCAGTTTTCTTGAAAGATCCTTCTCACCAAACACTCATACACAGCCGTCAACATGTCTCTACAATCTTCATAATGCACCATCACAGAATACCTGTCCAAGTTAGCACCAAGAAGCGATCCACTCATTTTTCTAGCGTTCCACTGGAAAGTCCAAAGCAGAATAAAGTCGAGATGTACAGACCCCCTCTTTTATACCAGTTAACCGGTTGTCCTTGCTTTAAAGTGGGTCAAGGTCATCCAATGCTACCCTTTGAGCGGGGGATAGACCACTAAGCAGCATGTTAGTCCATTGCCGCAAAGTAGTCTATCCCCCGCTCTGTATTCTACACACACACACATGTCCCTGTCCACGTCTTTTCATTACATACCTAATATATATTCACTACCTTCATCATCACTATCACTCATCTCCGTTTCTACAAACTCCATCGGGTTAAAGTTAAATTGTTTCAATTGTTCTTTTAAGTTTTCAATTTGTTGGTCCTTTACTTCTAAAACACTGTGAGGGTGTGATATGTAGTCCGCTGCCTCGTTGATGCTTGCTACTCTGGGATCGCCTAACTTCAAGCTGGGAACTACACCCTGCAGCCTGAAGTACGCCGTACGCCTTTCTTGCTCCTGCCGTTGACCAGGACTGAGCAAGCCTTGCCCGTCTTGGCTCACCTCCAGCAAGGTCCGTAGCATCGGAGCTTTGCAGGCGTTTGCCCGAGCAACAGTTATGATATGGAATGGTCGAGCAGGTCCACGAGTAGCAGGCAGGACGTTGGCAGCACGCCTTCTTGAAGAAGAGGAAGCCCGAGAAGTTTTGCAGTTGGAAGCCATGTTAAAGTGCGGTATTCGGCTAAGCGGTACAAAGCAGAATAACCAAACTGCACATCAATACCCGTATATATACACTTATCAGTGGTGGGGGTACTAGCTAACCTTGGTAAAGTGGGTCAAGGCCATCCAAAAACATTACCAGAACGGGGGATAGATCACTAAGTGGCATGTTAGTCCATTGCCACAGAGTGATCTATCCCCCGCTCTGTATTCCGCATTCACACACACATTCATACAAACACACAAGTCCCAGTCCGAGTCTTTACCCACACACCTATCCACTCTCATCCTCACTAGCATCACTGTCCACTAAAAGATCTTGACACTTCATAATTAGTCTGTCGTATTTCCTCAGGATTGAATTTGCCTCACGGATTACACTCTCTAACACCCTGTCCTTTTGCTCTATGATTTCGTTGTACGCTTCAAATACGTTTGGTGGTGTCTGTGTAGATGCATTTGATGCGGTTGTATGCGGGTTGGTAGGAAGCCGGGCCGAGCTGGAGGCTCCACTGCTGCAAAGCTCCTTCTTGACAGGGCCAAAGCCGGAAAACCGGACGCGACTCCTTACATACCAGGCTGATCTAGAGGCTCCACTGCTGCTGCACAGGTCCTTCTTAACAGGACCAAAGCCGGAAAATCGGACTCGACTGCTTAACAGAAGGCTCGATCGGCTGGGCCCAACACCTGAGCCAGAAGCTGAAGAGTTTCCAGACATAGTGCGAAGTGTTCTGCTTAACGGATGCAAGCTGAATGAACGGATAGTAAATCACCACTCATATATATACCCGTTTTTAGTGGTGGGGGTAACACACTAGAGGGGGGGGGATAGCTTAAGGACTTCCACTAAATTTCCCTTAGTCTTCGCGGTCATCGGTTTTACATACCTTTAGCACACCCATCATTTTGGTTTCTTCAATACCTTTACACACCTCAAAAACCCAAGCAAACAGCTCATCTATGTTGTTATAATTAATTTTTGTCCAGTGTTCATACTTATGAGTTTGGTTGTTTATAATACATAGATAAAATGTAGACCCATCTCGTCTTATACAATACTCCACTTCCATTCTATGCCGGTTTAGCACTTCCCAAGCATTGTGTTGATGTATCAAGAAGTCACCACCTTTGTAATTGTACCGTGACATGTTTACCATGGAGCACAGGAACAGACTGAAGCAAATGAACGGCTCATACAAGCTTAGTAAGAGCGTTAGAGTGGGGGTATCACGTGATACACGACATTAGTTGTAAGGTTAGCACTTGGCTTTAAACAGTAATTTATATGGGTCAAGGTCATTCAAACTTTGAAAAATTTTTACCTCCAAACACTTGTAGCAAGCTACAAGTGTTTGGAGGTAAGTTTTTATTTGTTAAAGATTTTTGTAACTTAGTCTTCACCCTCAAGGACACGGTTTGAGATTGTCCCAGTGACTTTACATCACCGCCAGGTTAAAGTATTATACAAGTCAAGTGTTTTTTTTTTTTTTTTTTTTTTTTTTTTTTTTATTACTTGACTTGTATAATACCCCTCTCCCTTACTTTAAGAGTTTTAAGACTAAATTTGGAAAAATAATTTGGAAAAAGACTTTTTAATATTGTCCAACACAACCTAACAATTTTGATTTTTTTTTTTAGTGGGCCCATGTCCTAGTCCATTTCCCACACGGTTTGGCATCCTTCCCTTCGTATTAGATAGGCTTTAGGGATGAAAAATTCTCTTTGTACCATCCGAGGTGGTACTTGCATTGTACAAAGGTGGCCTTCACCTTTTACAACGATTTCTACTTTCTTATTACCTGCTCCATAGGTCTGACCAATAAAATAATATTTTTCATCAACCTTTAGCCTTCTAATATCCCGCGGTTGCGGGCCGTGGGGACGTCTGAACTTGAACGTTTTAGGCTTAATATAAAGAGTGTAGGGTTTGAATTGCCGAAATCTGACTGTACTTTTGAGGTGTCGTTGGCAGCGATCTCCTTCTCCACAGGCAAGTTTCTGGCAACACAAAACCCCAAACTTACTTGACATCCAAGCGTAATCGCATTTCTTACCCTTGCCAGCAGGGGCTTTAACGCGCTTACGTTTTTGTATTGGACTCTTTAGTGGAGTGTCTTGGAGCTTCTCCGAATTAGGCTGGCTAGAAGGAATGGGGGTGGAAGGGGGTAGAAGGGGCAAAGATTGGTCAAGAGGAATGGAGCAAACAATTTTGGGTGGGGTAGGGGAACGTGTTAGGTCTATGGTGGGAAGTTCGGGGGAAAGGATGGATTTCTGAGGCGATATTGATGGCAGGTCAATAGTGGGAAGTTCAGGGGAAAAGATGGATTTACGGGGTGGTTTGGTTGGTGTGGACGGCATGGGGGATATGGGTAAGGGACATTGGGATTTGGTATAGGATAAAATTTTCCGGGTTCTGCTGTAGGGCGTGATCCTCGACCTGGACGTCTCTTCAAAAACCGCAGACTCCGATCCTGAGTCCGATAGCAGCGAGAGTGCTGGAGAGGCTACCGGGACTCGACCTGACGACTTGACGATGAGTTCTCCTGACGATGGCGGTGCACCAGCCTCTTCCACTGTCGGCGGCAATGGGGACAGGCTGGGCATTGAGGCGGGCTGTGGTGGCGGCGGCGGCGGCGGCGGCATCGTCAGGCAGCTCAGGATGTTTGCTGTCATCAGGTATTCCAGGATCGAAGTGGAGGATGATGAGGGTTGAGACGTGTCGGTCGAGGTTGAAGCTGATGGGTAGTTCTTCAGCTTAAGACCCATTTTACCCATTGTAATGAATGGAAAGAATAGATGTGAAGAAAGAAGTAAAACTCTAAAAAAATCTCAAGAGCAAGAGAGAACCTGTCCGTATGGGAGCTTGGACCGGAATGAGAAGTGCGTGCAGCCCGGCCGCCTTATATCCCCACCGGGGCTGCCACGCCCAGGATATCAGGGGTGGGGGAGGGGGTAGGGGTGCGGGGGGGGGCTCGCACTTTTTGTCGGGGGGGGGGGGCTCGCACTTTTTGTCGGGGGGGGGGGGGGCTCGTACTTTTTGTCGGGGGGGGCTCGCACTTTTTGTTGGGGGGGGGGGGGGGTTTCTTTAAAAAAATTGAGCCCCATGGCATTCTTATGTTGCCATCGCTGTAGTCTCCTAAAAGACACAACTCCAAACTTGTGTTAGTAATACCTACCCATTAATGTTTACAAAGTACTTTAATATAAATTTACTGTCTTAAAAAACACATGACCGTTACAAAATTTTTAAGTTTTATATATATTTAGGTCAAGGTCACGGAAAAACTTTAAAAAAATTAAGCCCCACACCCCCAATGGGGGTGTGGGGCACTTGGGTTGTCATCGCTGTAGCCTCCGAAGAGACCCAACTATGACAACAAGGCAACATCCAATGTCGTGTACCCTTCGCCACGCGAGACTTGTAAACATTTACTGCATTGTCTTTTCAATAGCTAACAAAGATTCGTTTACATAATTTTGAGTTTCCATGAGGAAACAAACTGAGGACACCCTAATGGCTTATGTCCTCGGTCCGAGTGCAGAGGCCGCCGCAACCTTTTGCATGCCAGCGTACAAACGGACATACTCCCACAACCCCAGCCGCAACCTGTTGCATGCCTGAGAGGAGCCTAACAATACTTCAAACTGACTTTACACGGGGGCCTACTCCCGTAACCCTATCTTTAATATTTTTAATTTAGCAATGCAGTAAATTTTTACAAGTCCTTTGTGGGTCAAGTCCACACGGACATTAAAAAATGTCGGCCCCCGTACACCCATGGCAAACCACGAATGTTCGGGGGCCTTGGGGACTAAAAAACACAAATAGCTAACAAAGTTTCATTTACGTAATTTTGAGTTTCCAGAAGGGAAACTAACTGAGGACACCATAGTGGCTTACGTCCTCGGTCCGAGTGCAGAGGCCGCCGCAACCTTTTGCTTGCCAGCGTACAAACGGACATGCTCCCACAACCCCAGCCGCAACCTGTTGCATGCCTGAGAGGACCCATGCTAACGTTGGTATAAAATGATTTTACACGGGGGCCTACTCCCGTTCCCTATCGTTACAATTGACTTTGAGCATTGAAAAAGCTAAAGGGGGATTGCTAAAACAAGCGTATACACTTTAGAAAAATATAACACACTTACAACACACAATTGAGCTCAACGTAGTCAATGCTGGAACAAGCACATACACATTAAACACATATGACAAACAAGACACAAAGGATAAAAGACACACAGGAGACATAGGGTACAAGTAAAACACTCTCATATAAAACAATTCGCAATACCCAAACGCAAGCGCAATATCTTACAACTAATACAAGTCTTAAAGTTAGAGTAGACTTCGCTAAACACTGAAGGCGCCATTCAGTGTTTAGTGATGCCTATGGCGGTCTGTCCCGATCGTTCACGTTCAACGCGCGGGAGCGGACTGCGAGCCGGCTCTGGCCGGGCCCCCTTATATCCCCACCGGGGCTGCCACGCCCAGGATATCAGGGGTGGGGGAGGGGGTGGGGGGGGGCTCGTACTTTTTGTCGGGGGGGGTGCTCGCACTTTTTGTCGGGGGGGGGGGGCTCGCACTTTTTGTCGGGGGGGGGTAGGTAAGTTAAGTGGGTCAAGGTCACCCACAACACTTGTACTCTAAGTGTTGGCTATACCCCCACCACAACTGGGTCCCTAGGCTGCACAACACTGCTTCGCCAGTATGTCTCCAGCTTCCATGCGGTGCGTCTCGCTGTTCTCTAGCTCTCTATATGTAAGTAATTTTACAAGTTCTAAATGTAGGTCACTACACTTTAACTCTGGGACGATATCGACTTGTAGTATTTCAGTGTTTTGACTCAAGGTCATCACACTTTAACTCTAGCACGTCGGTTATCGTACCAGAGGTGCTCAATAACCTAACTTGTAATGTTTAGGGTGGCATTTGCACGCCACGTGGTATCGCGATGAGTGTCCAGTCCAAATTTTAAGTTAATTTAATTTTACTGTCATCTTTTCCAATTCCAATTCGTTTTGCCAAAGATTAAGGTGTCGCTTTATAAAGTGGTATTTCTCTAAAGTTATAGGGGATTGCAGGGATACAATTAGTTTATTTAGGAGACTCTTCATCTTGGAGTTTAACACAATTTCCACTTTGACTTTGCTTCCTCGACTCTCACAGCCTAAGCTGTACAGAAATGTTTCTTCTAGTGCCAACTCGGGCCAAGAGAACAGTGTGTTGACTGTAGGACAGCTCATGGTGAAGTGATGCGATACTCCAGTGTACAACCTCACCTTCCCTTACCACTGTGACCTTCCCCCCACTCCTGCCGTTTCCCCCACCACTTTTCCCTTGACTCCTGCGCTAACAACAGTCTCTTAGTATTGTGCGGACTTTTGTGAGGGGAAGCCATGTTGCAGGACACTTTGGGTAAGAAACTTAGTCGTGTTAAGACTTTATTAGTTGCTCACTGTCCAACGCTCAAAGTCAAAAGGGTTTCAACTTTGGCTAAGTGGCGAAGACTGTTGCGCGGACACCCTAAGTTTTATACCAAAACGACTAATGTAAGTTTTACTGAGGAGGATTTGTTTAGAATATTGGATGAAATGACTTTTCCTTGCAAAATTCAGTTAGTTACTCCCATTCCTGACAGTTTAGAGTCTTAGTCTCTCAAGCCGATATACCTAGAGTACACAGAGCCTGACAGTCAGTCACTCGGTGGCTGTCGTGGGGTGCGCATCGGTGTCAGCGCTCCATCGTTAGGTTTTCAAGGTCACAGTAATATGAATTTGCGGGTGTTGTGCTAGTTCAAGGTCACCTGAGGGATTACCGATTGCCCATTTAGGCAGAGTCATGTCAGAAACTCAGGTTTAACTTGGCACTTTTGCCGTTTCTCGTCGAAAATTCGCTCCAAGTGGTCAAGGTCACGGGGACTCTGACTGAAACTCGGAGCGTAGTGCGAGAAACGGCAAAAGTGCCAAAAAATTTGAAGTTTCGGAGTGACCTTGACCTTAGTGGCGTCGGTGGCGTCATTTTGATGACGTAAGGGGTGATGACGTCATCAGCATGTCATTTCTGTGACGTCATGGGTGTGACGTCATCGATTGCGTCATCATCGATGACGTCATCGGGGCCATTGACCTTGGCGATGACGTCATCACATTCCTCAGAGGTCATTGAACTGAGCCAGCAACCGCAAAAACACACTACTTCGGAGGTTGTCCTGTCGGGTTGCCAGCTACATTCAACACAGTTTATGAAACAAAGACAGTTGTAAGGGTGGCAGCCCTTGGCTTCTATTACGTTTAGAGGTAACAGTTAATAATGTAAAGTGGTCATGAACTACTGCTGTAGACAGTTGCTTACTGTCGGGCATATGTTTTTGCCACAGTTAAGTAAATTTGTAATAATTAGGTAAAACTTGTTTATCTAAAAAAAGATTTATAAATTTTACTATGTCTGTACATTATAAAATCACATCTAGATAAATTAAAGTGCAAATTATAATAACGTTCATAGTTTATAATGACTAGATATGGTTATTAAACATTTAGGTGTATATTCGTAAACTAATTAAAAATGTGCTAAATAAATATTGAGCATAGTGATATAACTGTTTTATTTAAGTAGAGGCATTTTGGGAGTTTCAGGACAAACGCAAATTCAGCGGTTTTTAATCAGTGGTTACGTATTTGTGACGTGTGATGACGTATGTGTGACGTCATACGGTGACGAGGTGGAGTGTGTGACGTCACGGGTGTGACGTCACTAATACGCTATTGAACTTAAAGCAGAGACCAGAGAGGCCTAATTTTCATTTTATTTTACGTTTATTTATGATGAAAAAGTGTTAAATAATTGTCTAAAATGATAATATACATGAATTTACAATTTTTTGCAAAAAAAACGAAGAAAAACGAGCAAAAACGAAGTTTTTATAATTTCGACGTGGGTGGTCCCTCTTGGGAGGTTATCTTATCTCTTATCTTATCTGTTATCTTATCTTATCTCTTATCTTATCTTAGATCTTAGATAAGATAAGATAAGCGCGCTGGGGGGGGCTTCGCCCCCCCCAGACCCCCCCTTAGTTGGGGGGGCTTCGCCCCCCCAAACCCCCCCGGGTGTTGCGCGGATCAGGCTAGTAAGCCTTAATTCCTTCGCCCATTAACTTGCAAACGGCGGTAATTGCTAATGCCTTAGGACTAGATCTCAACATAATTCGTTCACTTGGGATTATTTTACAAGGGTTATTTTTAATGCTCTTTCTTCGTTAATGACTTACACTTTACTACCAAAACATAGTTTATTTCATCAAATATAATTATTAAACAATTATTCAACCGATTTTATAATTCAACAAATCACAGAGGCCGTTTTAACTACCCGGTCAATAAAAAACATTCTTCCCCTTTCTATTTCTCTACAAACCCCGCTTAACAATTATTATTATTTGATGCAAATATTCTATTTTTATTTCTGACCAGTTTCATTATTCTTTTATACACCATCATTTCACTTTTCTCTCTGAATTATTTGATTTATCCTGTTTACTACCGTGGCCTTTAGAAAGGCCGTTTCGGCTTTCTCTCAAAATTTTTACTGCGGGCTTCATCTGTAAGTCTCCGACACTTTACATTATTTATTCCGCCACTAATAATTATTTTGTTTCCCCGGACTTTAACTAATATTTTTACCCCGGGCAGGTTCAAACATGTTCAAGGTCATTTGGGACTTAGAAAAAAAAGGAACTTGACTGTAGCGGACATGCCAGCCGACCAGCCAAGTATAGGGGCAGTTCATCGTAGCTGGGCAGGCCAGCCGACCGAGTGAACCAAGGTGTGGGGGACCGCAGAAACCGCACTGCGCGAACCACCCGGGTATGTTTGTTTTTGGGGGGTGTGATAGGAATCAGGTAAGGGAACATAGTTTAAGTACCCTTGAGTGTTAGTTAGTAAAAATATAAGAAAGAACCCACGCAAAAGCCATGCAAAGAAAGGACAGTAAAGAAGGCAAGCGCAGAGGCCAAGTGCAAACGAGGGAAGGGACCTAACGGTCCCGTGATCAAACTGATCTTGACGCCCAGGGAACGTCTCACAGCGGCTCCGAAACTTCTCGCCCTCGTACGGAGTAGTCTTTCCCAGGCACGGCGACATTCCTCGGTACAGGGGCGGCGCTCAACCCCGGTGACTCGACGGCAACCTCCGTAGACATCGAGCGGCGCAAGCGAGTTGACCTGCTTGGGTGCACGCTTGCTTTGGCTCCGAGGCGGTATACCACGTAGGGATGCGCTTCTCCGAAGACAACGCCGAATGCCCGGTGTCTCCGATGGTGCCCGCCGAGTCCCAAAAGTCGGCCGGAGAGGTCGGAGCTGCTTCTTGGATAATCCCGTGACGGCTCGATCCGGAGTGATGCTGTGGCGAGAGCAGCTCCTGGTTTTATCAACTTTTCCGCTGACCTCAGCGAGAAATCGACGTCTCTCATTGGCTCAGCGGCTGGGCCAATCAGAAGCGACCTAGAGTTTATGACTACCCCACGGCCACGCTGCGGAATTATTCATCACTCCAGCCAGATCCGAGGATGCCAGCCACAGAGAAGACTCCACCGATGCTTCTGAGGAAACCTACTCGGCCCAAGAAGATGGTTATGCCTCGGAGGGACCCCGTTGCTCAGTTGCCCGCTAAAAACCCCAAATCTCCGGTGCGGAATCGAACGAGGATCAAGCCGCGTCACCCACTCCAGTTCTGCCTCAGCGGGTTGTCATCTCCTCCAACGCCGTGAGAGCCGAAAGTCTTCTTCGAGAAATTCTTGGGGGGAAGAGAGACTACGCGGAGAAATATGTTCTGCAGGCGAGGACCAACTTCAGCTCCGGCTCCCGGGGTCGTCCCAACAACGGAAGGCAAGCCGATTTCACCCATCACGCCCAGTGAACGATGCCGGCCCAAATCACCGTTTCCGGAGTCAAGACCCACCGCCTGTGGAAGCTCAAGCCCGGGCTTTATTGTCTCCTGGACTCCAATGCGGAAGAGAGAGTGGCCTTGCTGCTTCTGGGAGAACCGTCGTGCAAACGCCATTACCCACTGGCGTACCTCTTCCACATCGGAGTCCAAAGAAGACGTACTTGGAGATTAGGGTGCCAACGGATGGACAACTGAGCCAGCGAGTCACCGCTAAGTGGATATCAGTTTAATTTAATTGATACCACAAAACGGCCTTTCTAAAGGCCACCAATATTAATCGTTTTGCAATCAAGTCGAACGCTGAACTAATTCGTATCCGAAAACTAATGGACTATTCGATGTGCAATATATTATTATTATTATACAAAAATGAATATAAAATACAATTCTTTTTCCTTATTTATTACGCCACTTCACTCACTTACTTTCGCCCAGAACTTTTAATTGTCTCGGTCAAACCGCTTTATCGGCCCCCTAATTGCTACCGACTTAAAACACAAAGTTTTGGATTAATAATGTTAAGTCTTCAGCTCTAAACACATTATATTTTTATCAACTAACTACCACCGATTTCAGTCAACAAAAGTGTACCGAAATTTGTTATGCATCATAGTGACACAAAGGGATGTGTCTCCTTAACCTTTGGCGGAGAGTTTTTAAACCTCACGGTCAAACTTCTTTATTTGGCTCCCCTGACGATGCCCGACCGTAGTAAATAACGTTTGGCGGAAAACTTTTAAACTTCGCGGTCAAAACAACTTTATTTTGTTCCCCTTACTACGTACCGTACAGAAATCAGTTTTGTAAATTTCACCGGTCACGAGATCTTTTGGCGGGATACTTCACTGCTGTAGGGCCATTTCCATTACTTACCGTACTCAAAGCAAATTATTTGTGTCAAAATGAATGAACTCGATGAAGCTGGCAAGATATTTCAAACCTTGTCACCAAAATAACTTTATTCTACTGCGCTAACTACAACCACGCATCCACACAAAATATTTGGCGGAAAATATTTAATCGTCGTGGTCAAACTACTTTATTTTATTCCCCTAACAATGTCCGACCATGTTCTATAAAGATTGGCGGAAAAAGTTTAAACATCACGATCAAAATCACTCGATTCTTTCCCCTAGCTACGTACCGTACAGAATACTGTTTTAGAACTTTCATCGGGCTAAACGATTAAAACTTTTGGGCTAATGTATTTGGTTCCCGTTCCTCCCGACATTTGAAACGGCCTTTCTAAAGGCCACGGAAAAAATGCTGAGTAAGTGTAATTCATGCGCACCAATAGGAAGCCAGAGCGAGTTGACAAAACCCGAGAGCTTGTCGAGCTCCCTTCACTTGTTCCTGCACCGCTGAAGAGCCAAGATGGACCAGACTGGAACGACCTCTGCTCCTCGCCCGATCCTGAAGAGGGCCAGCGACAATTCTGACGGCGTGGTCCACAAGAAGCGGGTGACTTGGGCAGACTTGCCGCCCGTGGAGGAGATTCTGGCTGAGATGACTCGACAGTGGGAGCTCGTCACGCCTATCCAAGACACCTGGGCCGAAATACTGTCAACGACTCCGCAGAAGAAGCTGGCAAGGTTGGAACGGAGGTTTGCAGCTCCACTGGCTCGGTTCAGCTCCTCCACACCTCCAATTCACCGGCTGTGGCGTCTCGATCCAGGCCTCTACGAAGTGCTGTACACCGAGACATCAGGTCGACTGGTTTTCGTGAGGGATTCGACGCAGACGTTGAGGGTCCAGCTGCCGAGATCAATGGAGTGGCCCAGCACTTCTACGAGGTTCCTGAAGAAGGACGAGCCAGGCCAGGACCCTCGCTATCCGAAGGGATTCGCCTACTGGATCTAGTTTCCACCCTGGACAAAACGGCCTTTCTAAAGGCCACCAAATTTTCAAGTCGTTTGTGCACTCATGCAGTAGCTACGTTACTATTATAATGCAGCACCTCATGTGTTAATAATTACAACGCCAAGTAGATAGCGGCTCAAAGTAATGTATTTTGACCGTAAATTTCATTAATTTTTCGGTCAACATAGTTTATTTTAAATGCGCTTAAGGTTTGAGTAAAGAAAATTACAAGTCTTTCATCAACTTAACTATCCTTGTTTCCTATACGGTACGTTGGTGTTGTACCTTAGGGTATTTTCCATTCGCTCTTGATTCCACTGAAGCCAGGAGACATGGACCCTTCAGAGACTACTGCAGCTGTGCAAGCAATCCTGCCAAAGAAGTCCATCTTCGATCCGGCAGACGAGGCTCCCACATCGAGCGCCCCGAAGTACATCGCACGTCCGCTGAACTTTGGTCCCGACCTCTCGGAGTCGTCAGATGAAGAGACCAGGGACTACATCAGAAGGACTGACCCCAAGCTTTCGACGGGAAGTTCGACCTCCGGTACACCGAAAATACGGTTGACGCCCAGGGTGAAGAACGCTCCACGGTGTACCTACGAGTTGAAGAGAGGAGCGAAGAAGGGCGAGGCGTGTGGCAAGTACTGCAGGCTGGGCGAGGATTTGTGCTCCACACACAACCGAGCGGCAAGACCCAAAGCAAGTTTCGACTTGGAACCATTCGCTGAGGGTACAAAATTTGAAAGACTGAAGGTGTCGAAGAAGTATAAACTTCTGCAACAGACCAAAGAACATAGAATGGTCATCTTTCTAGATGAACATAAAATTATAAAGGTAAGACTGCCTAAATTCATGATGCCAATACCCAAGACTGGGTCATATTTAATGTTTAAAAAGAATGTACCGAAGACAGAGGGACGAAAAGCAACGCCGATGTGGGAGTCCGACTAAGCTGGAGGAGCTGGTCCTAAACGGCCTTTCTCAAGGCCACCATTTCATTCACTCGTTTTGCAGCTATAAGTGCAGCCTCTTTTAGACTGACTAACAAAGTACATTATGATATTAAATTAAAAGATTTAACGAGCTCCCAAACAAACTAACATTTATAACTTCTTTTTAAGGAACTTATAAAATAACTTTCTGTGTTCTGTTTCCCAATGATTTTTTTATTAAGAAATATTTGCCCAAACCAAATATTAGTTGTTTGATTAGGTCAGCAAAATGAAATGATGAATCAGCATAGCTTATGCGATTTAAGAAGCTACCAGTGTATTCTGTACGGTACGTTGGGTCGCACTTAAGCGTACCATTCAAATGAAAATGCATGAGCTGAACATGGCCTACGAGATCGTCCACCACCAGACGGCGAGGAGCCACCACATCGCAGAATGGCCATGGAACCAGCGGGCCAACCTGCAAAGAGAAGTCCGGGACCGATCGGACATCGCTCTGGTCGCCAAGGACCTGGACAGCATCGCGGCCGACCCCCGCGGGAAGACAGTCCGGCTCCGGCTGTTGGAACCTGGGGTGTGGGTCCCGCCAACTCCTCTGGAGGATGACATGCCTCTAAAATCCGCGGTGCTGAAAGACCTTCGGCGCCTACTTAAGATCAGCGGGCGGGTCATCGTCATTATCAAATGCCCGTAAGGGCACAGTCTGCGGACCGACGGCACCACCTCACACAACATCTGAGGGCGGACACAAACGGCCTTTTTCAAGGCCACCATTACACTCAATCGTTTAAAGACTTTGCTGAGCTAACTTATATTGTATTTTTATTTAATTTTATATTTGTCGTTTCGACACTATAACCACCATTTCTCGTTTTGACACTAACAGTGCAGCCTCTTTTAGTCTTTGACCAACAAAGTATATTATGATATTAAATTAAAAGATTTAACGAGCCCAAAACAAACTAACATTCATGACTTCTTTTTAAGTTTCTGTGTTCTGTTTCCCAATGAATTGTTTTATTGAGAAATATTTCCTCAAACCAACATTCACTCGTTTTGACACTATCAGTGCCACCTCTTTTAGTCTTCGACCAACAAAAAACATTATTATATTGAATTAAAAGATTTAACGAACTCAAAACAAACTAACATTAATAACCACTTTTTTTAAGTTTCTGTGTTCTATTTCCTAATGTATGGTTCTATTGAGAGATATTTGCTCACACCAAACATTAGTTATTTGAGTAGGTCAGCAAAATAAAATGGTATGCGATTTAAGAAGCTACCAGAATATTCTGTACGGTACGTTGGGTCGCACTTAAGCGCATGTTGTGGTCCATTTTCATTCTCATCCTACTCACCATGGCACCACTTGACATGCCTCCCACCTGGAAGCGACTGCAAGACACGATGGAAGATGTGCTATATGAAGAGTTTGGTGTGGTCGTTGAGGAAGTAATTGCTATGCCAGACGACGATCCTCATGTTGACATGGAAGTTTTCAGCAACTTCGATGAAGCTGAAACATCATCTTTCGCATCGGACATTGATGAAATCAGTGATTTGACCGTTGCTTACCATGTCACAGAGTCCGAAGCCGACAGCATTGAAAATTTCCTTCCGATCGAAGATGGCGAGGGAGACACGACCCCTGTTCTACCTGATGCTCCTGATGCCAGACGGAGACTATTTGACGGTTGCAGCGATGAGGAGGATGATGATGGTGTCGCATACTTAAGCGATAGTTAGACTTTTAGTCTACTTCAAAACGGCCTTTCTAAAGGCCACCATTACACTCAATCGTTTAAAGACTTTGCAGAGCTAACTTATTTTGTATTTTTATTTAATTTTATCACCAAACATTAGTTATTTGAGTAGGTCAGCAAAATAAAATTTTATGCGATTTAAGAAGCTACCAGAATATTCTGTACGGTACGTTGGGTCGCACTTAAGCGCATGTTGTGGTCCATTTTCATTCTCATCCTACTCACCATGGCACCACTTGACATGCCTCCCACCTGGAAGCGACTGCAAGACACGATGGAAGATGTGCTACATGAAGAGTTTGGTGTGGTCGTTGAGGAAGTAATTGCTATGCCAGACGACGATCCTCATGTTGACATGGAAGTTTTCAGCAACTTCGATGAAGCTGAAACATCATCTTTCGCATCGGACATTGATGAATTCATTGATTTGACCGTTGCTTACCATGTCACAGAGTCCGAAGCCGACAGCATTGAATATTTCCTTCCGATCGAAGATGGCGAGGGAGACACGACCCCTGTTCTACCTGATGCTTCTGATGCCAGACGGAGACTATTTGACGGTTGCAGCGATGAGGAGGATGATGATGGTGTCGCATACTTAAGCGATAGTTAGACTTTTAGTCTACTTCAAAACGGCCTTTCTAAAGGCCACCATTACACTCAATCGCTTAAAGACTTTGCAGAGCTAACTTATTTTGTATTTTTATTTAATTTTATATTTGCTACAAGCTGCTGCTACAAACGAGTGAAAAATTGGTAGCCGTGAAAACGGCTGTTTTGTATAGGTTTTACACAGTAAACCCTTATGGAGCGTAACTACTCTGCGTTGGCATCTTCATCGGACAAATAATCTGCTCCCACTAATCTTTCCAACGCAGCGATCACTTCTCTTGATGTTATACTAGTTCTGCTTGTTACAGAATGAACTTGTACGGGTTGATTTTCACCGGTGACTTGCCTCCCCGTAGGCAATATTTGAAAAGGTGGTGTAGTAGAGGATATTTCAGGGACCTGTACAGGCTGCTCCATTACGATGTTGTCGCTAGAAAGGTTCGTGCAATAATGATTTTAAAATACATTCATGTTCACAGGTTAATTTGATGAGCCAATGAGATTAAAGGTGCTGATGTCAGCAAAAAATGAACCAATAGGAATTTAGTGCTGAGGTAAGCATTTGATATATAAGTAGAAAATTCAAGCATTGGTTCTCATTCCTACTTCTCGAACTGCATACAGCGCATGGAACAGCAATTCAACTACGATGTATTACTGCCATCGTTGTAATGAAGATTTCTCTAACGAAGATTTGTATGTATTGCATTGTGAAATTTATCATAATGCTACGGAAAATACACCGCCCGACTGTGAAGACCATCCGGATTTTGTGCGCTTCCTTGCCGAAAATTCTACGGAGCAGAACAGGCCAAGTGTCATCGCATATGCACCCCCAAGAGAAGATGTGGTGGATCCTATTGATGAATCGTCTCAACCTTCGACTACAGGAACACCGAGTGAAGCTGCACCCCCAAGGGAAGATGTGATGGATTCTGCTGATGACTCGTCTCAACCTTCGACTACAGGAACTCCGAGTCAAGATTCTACGTTGGGAGTTGAAGTTTTAGTGGAAGCATTTGAGAGAGCTGTTGTCCGACATTATAGAATAAACAATACCAATTCGCTTGAACTACAACATTTCCTGACTCTTGTAAAAGATGTCATTGTTGAAAAACTAAATTATGAACTCCACCGATTGAATTTCATAAAATTTGGATTGCTATTGGATACAACTTTTAATAACGTTGAAGGAGAACTGTCCAACAGAGGGTTTCTCTCTAGAAACCGCAGTATCATGGTGACCTCAAATATTGATGAAATTATTGAGGAATGTTTGCAGGAACTGTTACTCAAAATAACGGAACATGAAGCTCGAGGATCTGGATGGTCCTTGCTCAACATTAACAGTCTGGATTTACGCGTTCATAAACGTGGATACGGAGATCGTGGCAGCAGTTATATTCCACTGCCAGCAAAGATAAAAAATACTTTGTCATGCATCAATGTTCAAAACAATGACAATGAATGCTTCAGATATTCTATGTTAGCAAAACATCTAGTGAATGAAGGTGCCAAACATCCGGAACGACCAAATAGAAGGTATCAAGAACTAATCTGTAGGTATAATTTTAATGGGCTAAGCTACCCAGTGTCATTGGCCGAGATAGCACGTTTTGAAAAACGCAATCCAGGTGTATCTATTAATGTTTTTGGACTCGACAGTAGAAACAATGTCTACCCTTTGAAAGTAGTGACTCGGGAACTTGCAGATCATACAGATTTATTGCTACTAACAGATGGTGATGTTTCACATTATGTGTATATAAAAGATTTTAATAAACTGATTCACAAACAACTTACCAAAAGGAACAGTCAAATAACAGTTTGTAAAAGATGTTTCTGTTTTAAAAATATCCCTTTTATTAGAGGAGGTCATCGTTGGCTGACGGAACACTCTAAGCTTTGTGGAGATCATGCGGCAGTAAAGGTTATCCTGCCTACCACGAGAAATTCCGTTCTGAAGTTTAAGAACATACATCACCAATATCGAATACCAATAGTCATATACGCAGATTTTGAATCTTCGTTGATACCAGTAGAAAATATAGATCCTGATGCACCCGACAGTGGAAAATATCAAAGACATGAACCAAACAGCTATTGTCTTTTGGTAAAATCGACACTTTCCGAAGAACATCTCCAGCACTATGGTATTCCAACATCGCCAAAACTTTACCGGGGAGAGGAAGCTGCAAAACGATTTGTTGACGATCTGTACATTATTGCTGAAAAGGTATCCACCCTCTATAGCCACATCGTTCCAATGGAAACCCTGAACCCACTTCAAGAACTGTGTCATTTAATGGAGAACGTTTGTTACTTGTGCAAAAAGGAGTTTACTGAAGATAACATCAAGGTTCATGACCATGATCATTTGACAGGCGCTTATAGAGGAGCTGCCTGCAACGCCTGCAACATCAATTTCAAACTCCCAAATTTTGTACCTGTTGTATTACACAACCTAAGTGGATACGACGCTCACTTTATTATCCCTGAGCTCGGTCGAGACCAAGGTCAAATAGATGTATTGGCACAAACTACAGAAAAATTTATCAGCTTTTCGAAGAAAGTAAAAAATATAAAATTAAGGTTCATAGATTCATTAAGATTTATGCCTTTCAGTTTGATGACACTTTCAAAGAATTTGGAAAGAGGAGACTTGATAGAAACGAGGAAACTTGTTTCAGAAGATAAGTTGGAACTTGTATTAAGGAAAGGAGTATTTCCCTACGACTACATAGACTCCATTGCCCGATTTGACGAGACTGAACTACCTCCACCAGAAATGTTTTATAGTAAACTCAATGAATCACCAGTAGATCCGGAGGATTATGATCATGCTGTTAAGGTATGGACAGAACTTAACATGTCTACGCTCGGAGATTACAGTGATTTTTATGTGAAACTTGATGTAACTCTCCTTTGTGATGTAATGGAGGAGTTTAGAAATTCCTGTTTGAAAGCTTATGGACTCGACTGTTTTTATTATTTCACCTCTCCGGGATTAGCATGGCAGGCAATGATGAAAGAAACTAAATGTGAACTCCAACTTTTGACGGACATTGACATGGTTCTCATGATTGAAGATGGTGTTCGAGGAGGGCTAACACAATCAGTTACACGTTATGTCAAAGCTAATAACAAACATCTTCCAAATTATAATCCAAGAGAAGATTCAGTATATCTAGGCTACTTTGACGCCAATAACCTATATGGTTATGCCATGTCTATGCCATTGCCTTACGGTGGTTTTTGCTGGGTAGAACCTACTGTATTAGGAGACATCGTAAACATCCCAAAGTTCAATGATATTGGATACATTTTGGACTTTGACTTCGAGTACCCACAAAATCTTCACGACCATCATTATGATCTTCCTCTCCTACCAAGGACCGAGATTCCTCCAGGAGGCAAACATCCCAAGTTGATGACAACGCTTGAAAATAAAACTAACTACATAGCACATTACTGGATTGTGCAACAAGCGATTGAACTAGGCATAAAAATTGTTAGAATTAATCGGGTACTTCAATTTACACAAAAGACTTGGTTGAAACAATATATTGATTCTAATACTGCAAGAAGAGCTGCTGCAACATCAAATTTCCATAAAGAATTTTATAAACTGATGAATAACGCAGTTTATGGAAAATGTCTCGAAAACAAAAGGAATCACATGAATCTTAAACTGGTCTCTGACAAAAAGAAAATGTTAAAATTAGTTCAAAAGCCTAACTTCAAAACTTCTATTGTAATTAATGAAAATCTTGTAGCAGTCTGCATGGACAAAACCAATGTTGTCATGGATCGACCTCTTTTTGTGTGGGAATGTGTATACTCGACATTTCAAAGACCCATATGTATGACTTCCATTACAACAAGATGGTTTCCTATTACAGACGGGATAAAATTGGAATATGCTACATGGACACTGATGGGATCGTCTACTGGATCAAGACACTCGACATGTATGAAGACCTCAGAGTGTTTCCTCACAGGAATTCCTTTGACTTCTCAGACTACCCCATTGACCATCCAACCTATGACAACTGCGTGAACAAAAAGGTGATAGGAAAGTTTAAAGATGAAACTTCTGGTGTGCCCCTAGAAGAAATTGTAGCACTTATGTCAAAGATGTATGCCCTAAGGATGTTTACAGGCAGAACAGAAAATGACACGGTGGATGAAAACGAAGCCGGAATCATTAAAAAGGCAAAAGGAATTAAAAAAAATTATATAATGAAGAACATGAGATTCGAACATTACTATAATTGTTTATTTAGAGGAGCTGAGTACAATGCAACTTTCAACACCATCCGGAGTTTTAAGCATAATTTGTACAGTATGACAGTAAAAAAGAAGTCATTGTCAGCCAGAGACGACAAGCGTGTGATCCTTCAAAATAAGATCCACACACTCCCTTATGGGCACTATTCATTAACAGAAATGGATTGAATAAGACATTCAAAAAAGAAACGGACATCCACGAAATCTGTATTGTACTGTAAAGAATAACTGTAAAACTGTAAAGTTTTTTAAAACTTAAATTGAATGACCTTGAACTCATGTTTTTATATCAATTTGACTTAAAACTGTAAAGTTTTTTAAAACTTGAATTGGATGACCTTGAACTCATCTTTTTTATATCAATTTGACTTTTGAAATTCATACAAGTATAATTGAATAAATTACAATTATCGTTCAGTTGTATAATGGACGAAGAATGAAGCAGACCAATGGAAGAGAGAAAAATTATAGTTGAAGAACTTCACAAACCAGTTCGAAGAAATTTTCCCAGAAGATCAACGGTCGTGAAGGGTATTAATGACTTATATCAAGCTGACCTTGTAGAAATGAAACCATACAGTAGAATAAACAAAGGTTTCAAATACATTTTAACAGTTATTGACTGTTTTACAAAGGTTGCCAGTGCTATTCTCCTTAAAAATAAAAATGGGCCTTCGGTTACTGAAGCTATGAGAAAGGTACTGCAAGCAATAGGAAAACGTATAAAGCATCTACAGACAGACGACGGCAAAGAATTTTTTAACAAAGATTTTTCTGATCTGATGAAGAAAAATAAAATAAATCACTATTCTACTTTTAGTGAAAAGAAAGCCTCCATTGTAGAACGTTTCAATCGCACATTGAAAACATTGATGTACAAGAAATTTTCAGAAAGAGGAAGTTATGTGTGGTTTGATATTCTTCCAACTCTAATCAAAGATTACAACAATACAAAACATCGTACTATAGGTATGAAACCAAATCAGGTGAACAAAAAAAATGAATCTTTAGTTTTGAAACGCATAAAGGAAAATACTAAAATAGATAAGAAGCCTCCTCTTAAATTTTCCATTGGAGACCATGTGAGAATAAGTAAATATAAACAGATATTCACCAAAGGATACCTACCCAATTGGACAAATGAAGTTTTCACAGTGCATCGAGTGCAACCAACCTTTCCAGAAACATACATTTTAAAGGATAGTAAAGGAGAAATATTGCAGGGGGGATTTTATGGCCACGAATTGTTAAAATCTAAAACTGGTAGTGTTTATTTGGTTGAGAAGATTTTAAGGAAAAGAGGTAATAAGCTTTTAGTGAGATGGTTGGGATTTGATAAGACCGAAGATACTTGGATAGATCAAAAGGACTTACTTTGAAATGGAAAAACCAGTAAGGTCGCAGCATTCGGATAGACTGCTCAAGTATAACTAACATCATGGAAGTAATCTGTCAAAAGGATAGACTTGACGTCAATGACATTGATTGTTTGACACCGGATATCTTTGATAAGGAAGTAAGTAAGCATGGCACTTTATTGCCCAACACAATGAGATGTATTATTAGTGGACCTTCAAACTGTGGGAAAACCAACGTTGTTTTCAATTTAATAACAAAGCCAAACGGTTTAAGTTTTAACAATGTATATATTTTTTCCAAGTCTCTCAATCAACCAAAATATCTGTTATTGGAAAAGATTATGAATGATGTGCCCGATGTCTCATTGTATAAATTTGATGCAAGTAGTGAGATCATAGAGCCCAACAATGCCGAGCCGTATTCAATTTTTATTTTTGACGATGTTTCTTCTGAAAATCATGACCGAATAAGAACATACTTTTCTATGGGAAGGCATAATCATATCGACTCTATTTACATTGGTCAGACATACAGTAAAATCCCAAAACAGTTAATTAGGGACAATGTTAACTTCTTAATAGTTTTCAAACAGGATGAAAAAAATCTCAAACACATATACAACGACCACGTTGGTGCTGATATGACATTTGAAAAGTTTAGAGAATTGTGTGGGAGAGCATGGAAAGAAAAGTTTGGATTTTTAGTTGTGGATAAAGAGAGGGCTATGAATAACGGTCGTTATAGATTAGGTTTCGATAAATTTGTCTTATTACATTAACATCTAAATGTATAATCTTCAGTATTTATTGTGACGTTGTAGAGAACACTCGAAACTAATAATGCCAAATCAGGAGGAGTTGCTTAGTGAAATAAAAGTTCTCAGTGACTCTATACGGAAGAAACACCTGTTACTAAAAGAAGGATTAGTGGCTAGAAATAAATATTTAGAGGAAACATTCAAACCCATTGTAGATCCTCTGAATAAAATAAATGAAAAAATTAACAAATCTAAGTTTACGGATCAAGAAGAAATAGAAACAGAAAAACCAGTAATTAAAGCAAACTCATCTTCAGAAACCGACAACTCAGAGATCGATTCGGAATTATTTAGTAGGTCAACGCATTCATTGGAAAAAGAGGATGAAGATGAAGATGAAGCAAGCAGTAAATCAGATGTAGAAACTCAAGATGTAGGCAGTTTACAAGAAGCAGATTCCCCTACAAATATCAGCATTTTAAGTAAAGAAATTGGGAACAAAGGACCTCTTTCACGAAAATATATTTTAAAAATGCTACATGGGGCAAGGAAACCGTCAAGATACCATGTATATGGAGCTCGCATTGATAGAGATGGTCTTCGAATGGGAGATAGTGTGATAGAGGTGGATGACAAAGATAATATTAAAGTAAAAGATCAAACTTTTAAAGGCACCGCTGGACTGTTTGAGTTAATCTTTAAGTCGTCTCCCCATAAATATTCCAAGAGGGATTTAAATAATTTTAAAAATATATGTTTGTTAACTAATTCCCATAGAAAAGGTTATTCTTCAAATGCACCTATTCATAGAAATAAATCAGATATGTACAAGGATGTAATTGCAAAGCTATTTTCTAATATTAGAGGAAAACCTTCGAAAGCTAAAGGTAAAGGGATGTCTATGAAATCTGCCTATGATACAAACATCATATATTATAATAATGTGAATAAGCTCGTTGACAGAATGCGGTTATTATATGAATCTATTCAGGCTGGACATAACGGGCTGGATAACGAAATGATTGCCTTAACTGAAGAATTAAAAAGTAGAGGATACATAGCTTAAGGGTTCAGTCTAAACATGAGTGTTGACAAGTTCGGTCGTCATGAAAGCTCTTTGGCCCGAGAGGTTTGGAGGGGTCCACCTGGTGAGGGTTTTCAATTGACTAGAGATGGAAACTATGATCTAAGAGGGAAACGTTTGTGCAACATTGCGAATCCCATTTCTAAGGATGAAGCAGTAAATCTTGGGGTTATTCATACATTAACGTTAAATTGCAAGAATGGTGAAGAAATGTTTGATGCCAAATATAAAAAAATTATAAATGTGGCGAATGCGGAAAATGATACTGATGTTGTAAATAGAATATTTGTTTTGGAAGAGATATACAAACTAAAGAAAGATATTTATGAAAAAATAGATAAATTACAGTCTGGGAGGAATCCTTTCGCCTTTTCACGCGGAGGCAGCAGTGAAACCCCTACAAACAGTGTGAATTCAATATATAATACGAAGAGCGTTCTAGAAAAACCATTACCATTGCTGACCACTAAGGAACTAACACGTTAAAACTATCATGCATAGGAGGAAGCCATTTAGTAGTGATCCGTCACTCATGAGAAGAGGAGGTGGACTCACTAGTTCAGCAGTAGGTCTTTTCAAGAAAGCGTTTGCGACTTTACTTTCAGGTGCACTAATAAATACAGCTATCGACGCACTTCCAATAGAGCTACATTTACCTGGTGGTTATCAATACTGTGGTCCGGGTACGAATTACGGAAGCGTTTAGCCCGTGGAGATCCTGGAATAAACAAATTGGACGAAGCCTGCAAAGCGCATGACATTGCATATTCAAATTACTCAGATTCGGAAAGAAGATCAATCGCTGATAGAGCTCTTGCTGAGAAAGCTTGGCAGAGAGTAAAATCTAGTGACGCAAGTGTTGGGGAACGAGCAGCTGCATTAGCAGTGACAGCAGCTATGAAAGCCAAAACAGCAGTTGGAGGAGGGTCGAGGAGGAGGAAAAGAAAGACAACACGAAGGAAAAATACATCCGGTGGAGGCATAAGGAAGAGAAGTAGCACTACTAAGAAAATAAATCGTAAAAGGAAAAGGTGTTCAACATGTTCTAAAAAAAAGTCAAACGGAAAAGGATTATACCTAAGACCATACCGTGCATATTAAATAACAACAAATTAATTTTGCCAAATAAAGAATTGAACAACGAGGAGCTTGAACGCTATGCATCATGTTTGAAAATACCTTTTTTCAGAGGTGTGTTTATGCGGAACGGGTTGCCGAGAAAAATCTGGAAAAATGAAGCCGCAATCGTAAATCTTGATGATATTCATGGTGCTGGTACCCATTGGGTTTGTTACAAGAAATTATCCGATTCTGTGTTTTATTTTGACAGTTTTGGGAACCTTCCACCTCCAAAAGAATTGTACGAATATTTCGGTTCAGTGCCTAAAGTGTATTTTAATTACGATAGAAGACAAAAAGAAGAAACATCAGTATGCGGACATTTATGTTTGGACTTTCTAGCCACAAGCGTCAGTCAACTATAAGATGTCTTCCTGTACTGTAACAGTTACAGGCACATCGTCAACTTTGAGGAGTTCACTATTTCCACCATTACACCTAAGAGAAGATAAACAGTGGGAGATTGCACTTTTGGATTTTACAACTTATAACTCAATTCCAAACATAATAGAAGGTGTCAACAACAAATTACACTATACAAAAAATAAAACGGCTAAGGATCTCACTGAGCTACCTGAGTTTGTTGCGATTGAAACTGGTGCTTATGAAATAGCTGACATAAACAGAGAGCTCCAAAATAAGTTGGGAAAGGATGCAATTGAACTAAGGGCTAATAACAACAATTTAAAGGGTGAAATAAAATGTAAATTTTATTTGGATCTAACTCAACCGGCATCGATTGGCCCTTTACTTGGTTTTCCATCCCAAGACACAATCCTTGAACCAAATATGTTTCACACGAGTCCAAAAACTGTAAACATTATCAAGGTTAATACTATTAATATTACATGTAATATTGTTCAAGGGGCCTACAAAGATGGTTCAAACCAACATATTTTACATTCATTCTATCCAACCGTTCCGCCGGGATTTAAGATTGTTGAAAAGCCTCATAATCTGATATATCTTCCATTAAACACCACTCACATTTCAGACATCGTATTGAACGTACTAGATCAAGACGGTGACGCTGTGGATTTTAGAGGAGAAGTTATTACATTGCGCTTACACATTAGACAAGCACCATAAAAGAACGATGGGACTTGAATTTGGATATAGCACCAAACAACATCGAACAGTTTCAGTATATCTCCTAACGCGGAGAGGTTAACCAGAGAGAACACTAAATTCTTAGAAGGACTCGGTTTTAAAGTTAATGAAAATGGACATACTGGATATAAAACATGGACCGGTTTTCGACGAAACACTATGGGAGAAAGAGTTTCACACACACAACCCCTACGCTTCATCGAAATTAGGAAATAATGATGAGATACGAATTCCAATACAACATCAAGATGCTTATACCTTACCATCTGAAAGTTATATTTATATTGAAGGAAGGGTTTTGGCAAAAAATGGATCTACGCCATCTAAAGTGCCATTTATTAACAATGCAATGGCCTTTTTGTTTGAAGAAATTCGGTATGAAATATCAGGCATTGTAGTGGATTCGACTAAAAAAGTCGGTGTGAGCAGTACGCTTAAAGGTTTGGTATCCTTATCACCTAATGAAATAAACGCATTAAAAACAGCCGGGTGGATATTACCTAGTGCAACCAAAGTAAAACCTAATGCAAGTGGCTATTTTGACTTTTGCATTCCGTTGCGGCTTTTACTAGGATTCGCTGAGGACTACAGAAGAATAATCATTAATGTCAAACAAGAATTGGTCTTACTGAGATCGTCTTATGATACAGATGTTATAGAAGCCGATAGTGAAACAACACCTGACAAACTTGAATGGAAATTGAATTTGGATAAAATAGTTTGGAGGGTACCTCATGTACGGTTGGCCGATGAAAGGCGAGTAAGCCTATTGCGGATGTTGGAATCTGATAGGGATATTGTGGTTCCATTTAGAAGCTGGGAAATGCATGAATGGCCAGTCTTGCCAACAACTCAGCGTCAAACGTGGGCTGTGAAAACATCTAGTAACCTAGAAAAACCAAGATATATTATTTTCGCTCTACAAACAAATAAAAGATCTAACATAACGGCTAACGCAAGCAAATTTGACCACTGTCAACTTACAAACATTAAACTGTTTTTAAATTCACAGTTCTTTCCATATGACAGCCTCAATGTTATGTTTTCTAAGGACAGATTTGGGATTCTATATGATATGTATGCAAGATTTCAGTCATCTTACTATGGAAGGACAAACTCACCTCTCCTCCAACCTGATTCATTCAAGAATATTGCACCTATAGCAGTCATAGATTGTTCGAAACAAAACGAATCAATAAAGTCGTCAACAGTAGACATTCGCATCGAATTTGAGTTGGAAGAAAATATTCCTGACCAAACTACAGCTTATTGTTTGATACTACATGATACAATTGTAACATACACACCACTAACAGGCGTGGTTAGAAGAATAATTTAGATTTTTTTATGACAGCATGCAGCTCTTACACATATTTACCCCCACCACAGATTATAAAAGAGAGATTGCTCGGTGAGAAAACATTAGTATTCATCCTGACACCAGCAAGTCAACATTGATGGTTAACATGGACAGTGTACTATCTACTATTCCTGACGATGAATCAACGACAGGATATAAAGCACTCGAGACCACGCCACCAGCTATGACATCTGCGTCTGAAATATCGGCACATGATTTACCAGCATCCTCACAAACTAGCGAGAACTCTACTAAAACAACTGAAGATGTTTCTTTTGAAACTGACAAAAACTCACTAGAATCTCCATCTTCGTCAACAATAGTTCAAGACTTACCTACTAATCCATCAGAACATATTCCATTACCGGTTGACAAAGTACCGATTACTAACACAAAGCCAGCAAAAAACGAAGAACAACCAACTGAAAACTCCAAAACATCTACCGAGAAGATTAAGAAAGAACTGTCTGATTTTTTATCATTGGAAGGAAACGATCAGAGAAAAAGGAAACGATGTGACAATGAAGATGATGATGAAGAAAATATGGAAGTGTTGATGGATGTGTTTTTACGCTTAATGTACCCGTTGAATCAAAACATGGATAAATCTGTCACCGTTGGGGTTTTCAAATCGTTAAACTTCAATCCTGCAGTACTTATTAATGACTGCGGAAAAGCCTCGTTGCTTCTCACGTTGGATATATGGGATAAATTTACTAAATACGTATCTATCATTGAAGCCTATTTATTCAACAACTTGACAGGAAGAAAAACTGCAATTGGATTCGAAGATTCTAATTTGGAAATCGATAATATAAGACTTCGAGGTACCCAATTTGTGAGGTTTAGAGATCTTTCCAAACACAACAAGAAGATCCTCATGACTTTGGAAGAATTTCAAACTCTGTCAAACCTAACACCTGTAATAATCCGGTACATCCAGCAACTTACTACATATTCCCCTCTCATATTTGATTATCTGAACACTTCGGTGAACACAAATCCAGCTGTGCCACTGCTATATGGACCGATAGACCAGTCTATATACAACAGATTACCTCAAGAGGTGTCGTTCTACAGGAAAACTGTATTCTTCTTTAATAATCGTCGAAGTGAAGAAACCACAGTGAAAGTTTCTCCAACAAAGAACCAGCAGGAGAACATTGTAAATCAAGAAAAGTCGTAAAAATGATTTGAGTGATTGTGTCGTAAAGTGCTCTCATTAGTAGCACTTATACTTTTTTAAAAACAAAATGACGTGACCTTGAAACTGTTCAGGTTTGCACATATTTGTAGCATGATTTGAGTGATTGTGTTGTAAAGTGCCCTCATTAGTAGCACTTATACTTTTTTTAAAACAAAATGACGTGACCTTGAAACAGTTCAGGTTTGCACATATTTGTAGCGCTTACACTTTTTTAAAAACAAAATTATATGACCTTGAAAAAGCTCAGTTTTGCAAAGGTGCTATTGTAGGTATTACTTATACTTTTTTAAAAACAAAATTACGTGACCTTGAAACAGCTCCAGTTTACACATGTTATTGTTCTTTTCACCAACTATATATTAAACAAATGTTGCTACATGGATGCAGTTGATTGTAAGATTCACATTGAAGAACACTCGCAAAATGAATAATTATTGCTGCAGCGAAAAATGTTTTATATGTCCAAATTTACAAGTTGACGGAATAGCATGTAGAATATGTGAGTGCTTCAGTTACTGTAGATGCAATTGCAAATCATTTACAATCTCACCCCCAACTTTGCAGATGTTAAAAATCTACAAGACCCAACACTACTTCACCTGTTGTATGGACATGTGTTACAAGTTTAATGTACATGATTTTACCCGCTCATGTTCAATGTTCTACCCTAAAGCATTCTGTGAATGTGTATTAAGGTTTTGTAAAAACAGGAAAGATTGGGAATCTTAAAAACACCCCTCCCCCACCACCAGCACATACAAACTGAAACTAAGAATTGACATGATCATAAAAGTCAAGCAACCTAATATTTTCTCTCAGTAATCTTTAGTTACTCACGAACAATGGACCGAACAGTTCGTTTTGTTGATAATGTTTCCATGTCTAAGAAGTGTGTGGTGGAATTCCAAGCTTTCAGAAACAACGATGACAGATTTATCATAAAAGAACTAGCATTTTTTGACATAAATACAAATGTCGTTAACTACTTTCTTTTTAAACCACCGTTTTCTTTTAAGAAACTAAACCGAAAAAGTGCTAGAACAAATTCGTGGCTAACGAAATACCTTCATCACATCACATGGAACGAAGGATTTACACAATACAAAGAGCTGGATAACATAATGTATCATTATTGTCAACAGTATGACGAAATTTTTACTGCTGGTGAAGAAAAATCTAATTGGATCAGAATGTACACTACGTCTGATATAACAAACGTTAGTTTGGATAAAACTTATGCTACGGACTTAAATGGTCTTTGTATCGGTGTGAAAAATCCTCAACACAAAATCTCCAACTGCGCATTGTCGCGAGCATACAGGATTGGTCGACTTATATCAAGTGGAGGGGCAAATCCTTATATACCGGTGTAGATCCATCCTACTATCATTCTAACACAGGATCTCATCCAGTAAACATCATCTCCACTATGGCTTCAAGTTCTCCATTGCAAGCTCTTGCGGACAGATTCAACCAACATTCTAAATCTGACCTTCTAACAACAAAGAAATGCAGCGAACTTCAAGAGAAGAAGCATTATGCAGTACATTCAATGAAAAAAATGGACACATCGGTTGGTGAAGCTGTCGTCGCTGTTCTTGGAGATTCGCCCTACAAGGAAGGAGACAAACCCAAGTTCCAAGTATACCTTCCGAGACGATTTGTCAATGTGCTCATGAACGAAGACCTGGACTCTATCAAACCCGGAATTTTTTATATAGTTTCCCATGGACCGTCTGGGAACAACTCTACAGAAATTACGATCCATTTGAACACACCTTTGTAAAATGATCTAAGTTCATAGCTTTGTAAATATTCTTTCATTCTTTATTATTTAGCATTGTTAGTTCTCATATTATGTATGTCTTACGTTTTACTGTTATTTGTAAATAAATCTTTTTTAAAAACTCCAACCAATGACCTTGACATAGTTTCTTCAAGACATTATAGCCCCTCCTCCCACTTAAATTTATTCATCATAAGTAATCAGCCCATCACCGCAACCTTACAAAAAATATACACGTCTTCTGTACGGTACGTAGGATATACACGTCTTCTGTACGGTACGTAGGTAGGGGACGTTATAGATTGTATATGTAGTACTGACTACAAGCTTCATTCATATACTCCGCTATCCTACAACCACATCAACATGAAGTTTCATCTAGTTCTGTTGGACGAAGTGGATTTGGGAATGTTTCATGAAACACTGTTTCGTCTGATGAGTGGTGATCCACCTCTCCGTTTAAACATTACAATTGAGTTTGACGATATAACGGTTGAAGAACCAAATTCATCACAATCACCGCCAGGATCTCCGATAGCATCATCTTCACCATATGTTTCGAGTGATCAGCTACCTGTGAAGACAGAGCAAGAGTCCTCGAAGTCCGGGGATGATGTATCTCCGTGATGTTATGTTAAACTGGAAAAACATTAAATGATTTCTAACTACTAAAGTGTCTAATACTTAAAAATGTTTTTTTAAAACTTCTTTTGAATGACCTTGAACATGTTTGAACTTGTTTTATTTTATAACTCTCTTCCCACCGTATTCTGTGCAGTACGTAGGTAGGGTACGTTAATGGTTCATGGTATTTTACTAGCTAAATCCACTCAACCTCTACAACAACATACTCCACAGAAACATGAAGTTCCAACTTGACGCCTCTGAATTAGACATTATGGATGCAGTAATATGCTATCAACAACTTTATCGTCTGTTAAGTGGTGATGATCCGCAAGATTTATATATAACACTCGAATTTGTCAATGAAACTTTAGGTCAGTCCGATTCCACCCATCCTTCACAAAAAATTCAACTGGTTCTGTCAAACTTGGCTGATTTGGAAAGCTTCCATGGATTACTGTTTCGTCTCGTGAGTCGTGATCCTCCGCTGCATTTGAAGATAACAGCCGAGAGTGAATATGGAGTTTCTAACGAGTCCAATTAATTTCAACCTTTTGTTCAATATTTGTAAGTTATAATTAAAAATATTTTTTAAAACTTCGTTTGAGTGACCTTGAACATGTTTGGACATGTTTGAAGTCGCCGTCAAATTTAGCTAGACGGGGTCAACGCTAAACATTGGTTTTCATTCAGAATAACGTGGCATTGGCTAGTGACGTCACACCCGTGACGTCACACACTCCACCTCGTCACCGTATGACGTCACACATACGTCATCACACGTCACAAATACGTAACCACTGATTAAAAACCGCTGAATTTGCGTTTGTCCTGAAACTCCCAAAATGCCTCTACTTATTTACAGTTATTGAGATTGATATTCACGCCGGAAATTGATTAATTTATACCGTATGAGATTGTAGAGGCCAGCTTTATCTTTATAAAACATATTATGATCGGTGGTATTTTATAATAATATCAAATTATTAATTAGAGTGAAGGCATTTTTCAGTTCCACAATGGTTTTTGTTGGAACGCAGGACTCCTCAGTGGCGCTCAAAATTGTTGAATTCCACATCAACCGCAATGACAATTTATCTGCATCTAATGCACTCGTTTGGTAAAAACCGTTGCCACATTATTTACCCTTACATAACTAAGCAATACGGCTATTAACAGTAATCATTTAATATTTTAATGTAATTATTAACAATTTGTTAATATAAATTAAGTTTACATTTTATAAATACCAACATTTACATTTTGTAGACATCAATAGACTATTGACTCATCAATTACAGTACGGTGTAAAAGCGACATCTATTCACTTTCCATCGAATGATATCAAACTCGTAGATAAATGATGGCCATTATCGTTAACATTGTTTCGATACATGTTGACCTGTTTGAAAAAGATAACGGAGTTGATATGGTAATTAAATCGACAGGGTTCGTTATTAACCCAAACATCCGAGCTTAGTTAGAAAATCACACTTCAACTAAGTCACGTCCTATATTTTATATGTTAAACAAAAAAAATACATATTTGCTGGAAGGTTAATCTTATGATAAATGAAATTAAAATTAGTTATTGGATTAACTCCTCGATATTTTATTAATTAAAAGCAAATAACGTATACAGTTATGATAGCCATATTTTTTCAACCTTTCTATATAGAAAGTGTATCAACTCTTATATGGTCTTAAACGAGGATGGGAAGCAATATGTATAGTAATATATATTAATACAAATATAAATTTTTCATTTGTTTGAAAACACCCATAAAACAATTTACCGTTCTTCTTTTTTATAGTCTCTAGACTTGTATTACTCTAAAATACAATGTTCTATAACACAAAAGCAACATGTCATAATATTCCGACTACAGACATGCCACATGATTCCCCCGGTAAGAGTTGGTAGCTACTTCTCAAGTTGTCTACTTGAGAATTTGTTAAATATTTACACAGGATCTAGAACTTCTTAAAACTCTTTCGAGATTCCATTACCTACTTTTTTGAATATGCACTTCGAAATATCGGATTTCCTTTATAAAAAAATGCATTTAGTGTCCGAAATTCCAAGCATAACAATATTTACACTAAGGCGAATTAGATCGAGCTGGTGTTCAGTTTGTACAAATATGTAATATAATTCCTGGGTAAATTATACATCGTTATAAGATAATTAGTTAATGCATTTAACACATTCACTGCAGTTAATAGTGAGTGAAAATCGAATCTTAATGCTAACAAATCTTCTTTGTATAACATAATTAAGAAGACTTGTAGTGGTCAAAAATATCATCCTTTGTGTTTGTGACGCCATATCGTGCCGTCATATTTATGTCAGAGTACTGTGCCACGATCAAACAGCGTAAATTATTGTACCTTAAACAAAAACTAATTGTTTATTAAAAAAAAAAAAAAAAATAATAAAATAAAGATAGAATAATTATGAAATATAAACACAATGAGGGCTATTTTTTATGTTACTCAAACACAAACTACCCTAATATTTCCTTAGTGTTACCACTACTACATGCGATATTTGCTTTCACGCGACGCGGGACTACTTAGCCACAAGGCCTAGTTACACACCTACTAACGACGCTAACATGGTATACATCCAATTCTGACAGGAGATAACCTAACAAAAAACAATGATGAATGCATTGTAGTGTGTCACAGTAGTATTACACAGCATGAGCTTTCAAACTTTCATCGCACAGTACTCTGCAATCAACAGTGAAGGTGTTGGACGAAACATTGCGGCAAATGTATAAAAAGGTACATTAATAACAAAATTCCTGGAGAAAGGATATTTCTCAAGAAACAAATCCACGAAGTTTGAGAAAAATATATACGTACTGATGGTAGTAATTCATTTTCAAAATCAATTAAAATACAAGTTTATTTCAAAATTTAATGAAAGTACGTTTTGTAAGGTTGATGTTAATATAAAAAATATATAAAACACACATTACGCTTGACATGAAATAATAAAATAAAACGAAATACATACGCAGTTGAAGTGTTAAAAATTTAAAGGTGATAAAGGAAGGGCAGATTATGAAACAAACTTAGAAGAACATATTACAATGTTAGAGCAGTTAAAAGTCGTATGCGTCAGGTTATTACATTTTAACCGATGTCATCATCAGTGCAAGACATTAGTGCGAGTTATGGGGCCCGTAATTCCCCAAGGAAAGCGTAATATTACTACGTTTTTGGAGTTTCATTTATGTGATTTATTTTCAAGATTTAATGTGACTACTTGGACAAAGTCTTTTTGAAGATTATTTTATTCTCAATTAAAATTTATTTCTAAGAATTTAAGAATTATACCTGTACAGCAGAGATCATGTTATTACAAAAATATATTGTTAGCTTTCCCTTTAAACATATTCCAGCTTCACTGAGTAAAGCTGGTAGATTTATCAAAAAATGTTTCACTCGAAATTTAAAATTTAATCAGAATTGCTATTTTAAGTCTTTTGGAAGGTCACATTTCTCCTGTTTGAATTCTGGTTTTCGTTTCAAGCCGCGGCCAGTTTTTCATTAATCAAAAATATATAGAAGTGTATAGTAAATAGGAAAATATATATTAAAATTCATAGTCGTTTGAAAAATATATTCAATCGTATGCTGCAACGCACGTTATCGATTGTAGATTGATTTCAATAACAATATTAATGTTCCGTTCGAAAACGTTGCTAATAATAAGCTAATAATACTACTAATTAAAGTTATTTTCAAAGAAATTTACTTTTCCTATTATTATAGGTTTTTAACAACCAACTTATTTATTCTGCGGAAGAACAATCCATACAATATCAAATGTCATTGTTTTCAAATAAAGAGATTACAGAATAATGTTTTTATGAATTAAACTAAAGTAAAAATTTAATATTGAGTAGAAGAACGTTCTCCCCTGATTTTGAAATTGTAACATAGTTTTCATAAATCACTGGGGTAATAACTCTCATCGAGACCGTTTAATTAGACGATAGAGACATAATAATAACATGGTCTATAAAAATATTCACGAAAGCAACATGTCATAATATTCCGCCTGATATACCATGGTCATGGTATGATTATAAGGTATTATAAGCTATAACTTTAAACACATCCAACCGTCCAAACTTTATGAAGTTATAAAACTGGGAGATTTAGCAAAAAATTCATCACTCTTAATTTCAAATTTAATCAGAATTGAAATAAATCTACGGTATCCCCAAGGTATTAGAGATTTTTTTCATATGCGTGAGGGATTTATGAAACGCAATCGATAATTAAAGATTTGCAGTATTTCCACAGCCCCATTTGTCAGGGACGCTCGGTTTCATCAGCAGGGTCGCAGACCAAGATTGATACCTGCGGATGTGATTGTTTATTTTGGCACCGTGACGTCACTTATCATCAAAAAACATCGTGCAAACGCAATTGCAAAAGGGATGCGATGCTCGCCTGAATGTGTTAATAATTAGGGAATAAAGTTTGGATTAATAATTTTACAGTTTTGTCTTGGTTCCACATATCTGCTATATGTTTATATTAAATGCATTAAAAATAGAATCCGAAAAAGTTCATCAATTAGGAAATAAATAAATTAATACCAATAATATTTGATTTATATAAAACTATCAACAAGCGGGAGTAATATCTTAAGTAAAACTATTTTTTCGTGTTGAAAAAGACTAAATAAATTTATACTATTCATAGTTGTTTTTTTTTTTTTTTTTTTTTTTTTTTTCATAATTTCACCTGTTTAGCAAAAACATTTTCTGGCAAAATATAAATCAAACCATCAATCAAGCCAATGAGTCATTGAAATAAAGTATTTTAAATATGTTTAACCATATTTAAATTAAAGTTAAATGTTTTAACTTACTGTAGAGTAAGACCCTAATCACGATTTTCCTCCTTATTACTGAAGTTTTACACGATGCTCGCTGAAGTTTAATCTTAGCCCTCCTGGAAGCAATTGCTATATCAAACTTTTAACAATGCCAAATCGTATAGTCGAGATCTTTAGTGATAATTCACAAGGCATTCGACTGAGTAATATGCTTACACTAAAAATAATTTATTGATTCATGTTTTATTTTGACGAAATGTAAGATGATTCAAAGCAAGATCTAGACTGATATTTCGAATAAAGGGAAATACAAAACTATATAAATAAATTTTGGGATATGGTTATCTTAACAGAAATAAAAAATGATTTCGTATAAACATACTACTTAATTTTTTCGCCTAACCGTATGTGTGCTATTTCCCATAAAATATAAGGAAAAGTAGTAGTATTTATTAAATATTTAAAAAAAATGACAGTATGTAACGTTTAGTGGATGATGGAAATAAAGTTTTCAAATATGTCTCACTTCATTCATATTAAAGTTCAATCTTTTTACTTGCCGTTACAGGAAGTTCTTAGTCAGGATTTCTTAGTCAATGAGAAATTAATGTGATTTTTTGGGTAAAGCGGAAGTAAATTTATGCATGAACCAAAATGTATCTAAAATAGATTTAAACTAGATCCAACCCTTATGGATGACTTCTTCCTGTATCCTAACGGGTCACGCTATTTTAACTCAAAAGCCTTGGTTACACAAAAAGGATCAGACATCCCTCCTCTCGCAATACACAAGGCATTGCTGCTAGAACATGAAAAGCAACTAGCCTCCATAAGCAATCTTCGGGGCCCAGTAGAGACGAGCAATGTTTAGTCCTCGAGGATTCTCCGGCACTCAAAGAGGGGATGATGGAGGCCGTCCTCCACCCTTGAGCAGTCCACCCTCTGACGTGCGTCCCCATCCAGTGAGGATACTTCCTGTAAAGCCATGAATGAGACGTTGTGTCCATCACCCATCATTAGTAACCTTGTCCCACGTTTACTGCAATTTTTCATCCAGCTCTGAGATCAGACGAAAGATGCCCTGCCCGGCCACTCAACGGACAACAACTCAATTGGGGTTACACCCTCAACGATCATGATGGCTTAGGCAGCGACGGCGCGGTAGGCACTGGTCCTGTGTTCTCAAAAAATGAAAATTTTGCATTTAAAGAAAATAATTTTGGAAAATACGAAAAAGTAAATCTACTGGCCACAATTGTTTGAATAATTTTTTTAATAGACAGTTTTATCACATTTAGTGTTCATTTTGTTCCTGTAAAATATTAAACACTAACATCATTCAACAATGTATAAAAACATAAATAAATATTCTTATAAATTTTGAAATTAAAGTAGCTAAACTATAAATTTTCGGAACTGTATATTGTTTTATCTCTATTACATATTAGTTCATACTAAACAAGTTACTTTTTCAGTAAGTAAATATAAGATATAAATGAACAGGGAGTTCCCAACACTTATAATACATATCCGTAGAGTAATGTATACATAATTATTACATGTGTATATAATAACACACAATGCCAAACTCTATTATTATAAATTATTATTAAAATTTTGATTTGATCAAGGAAATACTACATGGTTTTGTGCAACTTAGTAACGCACAATAATTTAGTCCCTTAATTAGGATTCGCTGATCACTGGACCACTGTATTTAACAACTAACTATGCAAATAATTTCAGTGTGAAATATAAACAGTTATTACAAATAATAAGTATTTTGCTACACATTTTGTAGAGTTAATAGGGTTTAGTTCTATGCATCTATATAATACATAGGCTATAATGAAATGTGATGTATGAATACATCCTATTGTCTCAAAAGATATTGAGGGCAAAGATGAAATATGGTTTTTTGACACGAAATATTAAACTTTAAAAATGACTTCTATTTAACTGGTCTACAAAACTGAATTTAATTCAATATTTAAAATATGAAATGTTACAATCCAGTGGTTTTATTTGTACTAAAATTGCAATGCGTAATACGGAGAGACAAATATGTTGCAATTACCGAAGTTGTTGTTAAGGCCTCTGGGAAATTTACTTACAGTTTGGTTATGTATAAATGTTTGAGTGGGGTTTATCTAAACGTATCATCAGAACTCCATTATAAGTATCGCTATTTTTCTGAATTTTTATAACACTGTTACAGAATACCCTACTTGATAAGTTATTATTCCCCTATTACTTAGCTGTATATGTGATGGAAGATATTGTGAAAGTTTCCAAATGATAAATGTGTTCCCGTGGACTGAGAAGTATTTCCACAGCTCCCTTAAAACATATCAAAAAAATATCCAGTAATGGATTTTTAGTTTGATCTTTTATTTTTTTATAAATGCAACTGAAAGAAGACTTAACTAAAAAGTTAAGTCCTCTAAATATTTTGGAATGCAACAACTGGTAAGGGAAAGTTAATCTCAGCTTCATTAAAACTTACGGAGAATGTTGTTTCAACACTGGAGAGGAGTGTGTAATGTTTACATTGTTCTGAATATTTGGTAAACGGCATACAAAAAGCATTGTTTACCTATTACTTTATTCTTTGTTAAGAAAAAGCAGATTTTTAAGCAAAAAATGTAAATAGATTTATGTGAAAACATAATTTAGCACAGTTCGTGCAAATTAAGGTTAAAAAAACCGATTGTACCCCTTATAAAAAAACTACATAGGTGTGACCCTAATTTTAACTTCTTCACACTTTGCTAGTTAAAGAAAAGTTAAATCCTGATTAGATGTGTGTCATTCTCTTTTAAACCTTTATCTGATTTTTAGTACATCAGCTTTGTCATTTTATCGAATTTATTTTTGTGTGATTCAAAAATATTTCGGATTTATGTTTTGACTATATTGTATAACGATGTATGCATAGGATAATATATGAGTCAGTCAGTTACACATGGGGTTGTATATATGTTAGACTTAATTATTGACATAAGACATAAGACATAAGATCTTTATTTCGGTGAAATATTCAGTTGAATACATTGGATTCGTCACAATTGTGTTATTTGTTATAGGCTATTAGATCTAAGCTAGGCCTAATACAGTTGGTACATTCAAAAGTTATCTGAGGTCCAATTACAGTTCAAGAACTCATCAACATCATAAAAAGCTTTTCGCAATAAGAAACGAGTTACAACAGTCTTAAATTGTCTTACATTCAAATTTCTTATACTAAGGGGCAATTTATTGAAAAGTCGAGTGCCTATCACAGATGGTTTTTTTCATTGTTTTACTTAATCTAGCATATGGGATCTGTACATCATGTTTAATTCTCGTATTATACCTATGTTGGTCATTATTAAATATAAGATTATCTTGATTTTTCATAAACAAAAGGTTTTTGCAGAATAAAAGCAGAAAACAATGTCAAAATGTTTAAATGAACAAACCATGGTTTACAAAGAGCTCTGAAATCCACTCCTGCAATAATTCTAATGGCACGTTTTTGTAAAATAAAAACATCCTTTGATGCAGAGGCACTGCCCCAAACAATCAAACCATATGTCATCTTTGAATGAAATAAGCCAAAGTAGGCTATTCTGAGAACTGACTCTGAGACGACACCACAGAGACGTCTTAAAGCAAAAATGTCAGAAGCCAATTTCTTGCATAAATTTGTCGAGTGATCTGACCAAGAGAGAGTGGGGTCCAGCCAGACACCAAGGAACTTGGTCGTACTACCACACTCCTCCTCAGTCAGATCCCTCAGGGCCAAATAACATTGTGGTGGTTTTATCCCTATTCAAAATTAATTCATTAACATCCAGCCAACCACTGACTTTGTTCAAATTTTCCTGGATGTCACTTACTGCCAATTGTTTAATTTTGTTTCTGGCAATCAATGTGGTGTCGTCTGCATACATGAAAATTCCAGACGTCACATTTACCTCGAGGTCATTAATTAAAGCTAAAAAAAGCAGGGGCCCAAGAACTGAGCCCTGCGGAACACCTTGGGTGAGCTCAAGCGTCTTTGATGACTGTCCATTAATAATGACATACTGGGATCTGTTTTCAAGATATGATTTAAAGAAAAACAATTCTTTGCCCTTAACATTGTAGAATCTTAACTTTTCTAAGAGGTGTTCATGGCTTACACGATCGAAAGCCCTACTGAGGTCGCAAAATGCGGCCCCAGCAAGTTCTTTAGATTCAAAAGAGTCTAAAATCTCTTCAACAAGATCAATTAATGCTGTAATAGTTGAGACACCTTCTCTGTAACCATACTGCCTGTGACTCAAAATATCATACCTATTTAGGTGATCAATCAGCTGTTTGCCCACTACCATCTCGATTACCTTGGAAAAGACTGGAACTATGGCTATCGGCCTATAGTTATTTACATCATGTTTGGCTCCTTTGTTTTTATAGATTGGGTGAACTTTACTTATTTTTAAACTATTTGGAAAGATACCTTGAATCAAACATTCATTAATTAAAACTACTAGTACATCTATAAAACATGGTATGGTTTCTTTAAGCAAGTTGTTCGAAAATCCATAATGATCCTTTACTAGTTTTGCTAGACAAAGAAGACACTACTTTAAGAACATCATCACTATTTACACAATTAAACTTAAAGCTATTAAGGTCATCAGCAATAAAATCATGTTTACACAATAATGTCAAAACCGGCTTGGTACTCTCTACTTTTTCATCAGAATCTAGGCTACCCCTAACCTGGTCAAGCCAAGTTGAGCCAGATACATCTACATTATTGTCAGAACTGATATTATTGACAAAAAAACTATTATACTGATCAGGAGTGATTGCGGCATCATTTCTACATACACTTGGTTTGGTAGTTTCTTTGACTACTTGCCAAATGCATTTAACCGTGTTTTTTGAACCCTTAATCAAATTGTCATTAGCCTCTTTCTTAGATAATTTAATTTGAGATCTGTATTGTTTCTTTAAAGTTTTATATGCTTTTTCTACATTTTCACTTACATTGACAAATTTATAAAGAAAGTCTAACCTAGATTTCATTTGGCCTAGTTCAGAAGTATACCAGCCAGAAGTTTTATTTACAGATAAATTAAGCCTAGGTTTAAATTTTTTTACAGGAAAACTTAACTTATAATAATAAACAAGGGTGTCCAAAAACACTTCAAAATTTAATCCAACATTGGAGTGGGTAAGTTCAGCCTGCCAGTCCAGCCGGTTGATCAGTACTTTGAAGATACGTATGCTGTCGTCATTGATCTGATGGTAGAACTGTGTAGTCATACTAGGTTCTGGTAGGCCACTCTTAGAGTTGACATCTTGTAAAAAGAATTCCATTGTTTGACCCAAGTGGTCACTAAGATGAAGATTAACTACTTCAGCACTGAAAACTGAAGTTCCAAACAACAATATATTGTCCAAGCAGTTTTTTCCACGTGTAGGCTTTGTTATTGTGACTGCAAAGCCATACATTGAACACAGGTTTAGGAACCGGTTTGTTACAGGTTTGGGTAGATTTATTTTGATATTAAAATCCCCATAAACTATGGATATCTTTCCAAGTCTGTTTAAAAACTCAAACACTTTGGTGAGAATTTTAAAAAATATTTCAATATCAGCATCAGGAGGTCTATAAATTAAAACTATGACTAAGTTTCTTTCAAATTGCAGACCAATTAATTCACAAACAAAAGGTACAGTAAAGTTCATAAAAGTGTTTATTACCTTGTAATCTATCGAACTTCGTGAGTAAATTGCCAGTCCACCATGCTTGAGATGATCTCGACAATAACTTGCAGCCAACGAGAAACCATTAATTGAAAAGGTTTGTAAATTTTCAGCAGTCTTCCAATGTTCACAGATAGCAATAAAGTCTATTTTCTGTTTCAATGCAAACCGTTCAAGTTCTAGTAATTTTCTGTAGTCCAAATTTTCCATGTTTTGGTGGAGCAATCTATAGCCTAAGAGGCCATGATTGTTATTCAAGCCTACCTCACAAGGATGCATCGAAGCTCCCTGGGTAGATTCACTATTAGTTTTTTGTCCATATGTAGGCCCTAAATCTTGCATTGAGCAAAGGGAGTTGGAGTGTATGTCGCCTAAGTTGTTTCCTGTTGCATTAGAACCTTTTCGTTTAAACGATTTTGGTTCCTGGTATTAAACCTGGTAACGTAGATGTTCTTGGGCCAGAACTCAGGTTTGTACACTTCACTTAAAAGGTGGCTTGGCAGCCCTATCTTAAAAAAGGAATAATCCGTAGGATATTTGGATTCCACTTTTTCCACAATAAAAATACAGTCATTTTTCTTGCTTTCAAGAAAAGATTTTACTTCCTCACATTTGGTTGTTGGACTTAGACGAGAGACAAATAAAAACCCCATTTTTTCTACAGTAGTCAAGCCTTCATCTCCAGATTTCCCGGTAATGAAACTCTGCTTATTTTTATGAAATTTGCCCTTATGATGCCTATTATTATTGTTGGAATAGTCTCCTTGCTTTTCTTTCCTTAATTGTTTTCTGGATTTCACTTCACTAAATTGAATTTCTTCACCAACTGTACAGATTTTGTTACTAGGCCCAGCCTTTAGTGGTTGTAGGTTATCGTCTAGTAAACACGGATTTGTGTCATTGCTCAAATCCTGTGTTCCTCTTGTCCGAGTGGTGATCCTTCCCGTAAACATCGGTTGAGTCCGATTGGATTGGAGTGAGGGTGCTTTATTTTGTTCAGCGACTTCATTTATGGTCACTGGCATACTTTCAATCTCTATGTCTTTACCGATTCGATTATCGATCGTGCTAGCAACTGGCGAGATCGATTCTTTACCTTCAAAACAATTGTCTAACCTAGAAACATGAGATTTTTTAAAAAACGCTGACTTGTTGTTAAGAATGTACAATGCCTGTTTGGTAGAAGGGGTGTTTCCGGCTCCCTGGAAAACAGCCAGGCTTGTACTGATCAGCAAGGGCAAAGGTGATCCCGAGCTGCCGTCGTCCCACAGGCCTCTCAGCATGTTGGACACGGCTGGGAAGCTGTTCGAGAAGCTGATCCGTTCCCGCCTGACTTCTGCCGTGGAAGCTGCCGGGGACTCATGCCCCCGTCAGTACGGCTTCAGAAAGGGACGGTTAACGATCGACGCTGTCACCGAAGTTCAGAGAGCTGTGGAGAGAGCCGAGAGCCACAACCATTTCTCCCGCCGAGTAGTGCTTCTTGTTACGCTTGATGTCAAGAATGCCTTCAACTCGGCGAGGTGGATCGATATGTTGGATGCGCTTCGCAACACCTTTCATATTCCTGCATATCTGTTGCGGCTCATCGAGGATTATCTACGCTCTCGAAGCCTGATTTATGACACGAGGGACCAAACGCGGACGATGGAAGTCACTTCTGGTGCCGCACAAGGTTCAATACTCGGCCCGGATCTCTGGAACGTTGCCTATGACAGCCTCCTGAGGTCCGAGATGCCTGAGGAAACCACTTTGGTTGGGTACGCCGATGACGTCGCAGCTCTCATTGCTGCACGCAACGTTGAGCTGGCCCAACTGAAGTTGAACCGAGTTATGCGGGTGGTCAACAACTGGATGTCCGATCACGGTCTCTCGCTTGCTCTCAGTAAGACGGAGATCGTGATTCTCACGAAGAAGAGGATCGACACCGTCGTCCCACTCCGAGTGGGAAGGGAGGTGGTCACATCAACCCGTGCCGCCAAATACCTCGGGGTTATGGTGGATACCAAGTTAAGCTGGAAAGATCAGATCTTCCGTACGGCGGACAAGGACGTTAAGGTAGTCACTTACCTTAGTAGGCTGATGGCCAATGTCGGGGGTCCCCGATCCAGCAGAAGACGTCTGTTGATGTCCGCGGTCCAGTCCGTGCTCCTTTACGGGGCAGAGGCGTGGGCAGGCGCTTTAGATAAGGAGTGCTACAGGTTGCGACTTGCCCGGGTTCAGCGTCAAGCTGCGCTCCGGGTGTGTTCTGCCTACCGGACAGTGTCCGAGCCTGCCGTCCTGGTGGTCGCCGGAGTCATCCCTGTCAAGCTCTTGGCAGGGGAGAGGAAAGCGATTTATCAGAGACAAGGCGAGATCGGCAAGGACACGGCAAGAACAGAAGAGCGCTCCCGAACCTTCCAGCAGTGGCAACACAGCTGGGAGCACGACACCCGAGGACGATGGACTGCGCGACTTATCAAGCAGGTCCAACCATGGGTGGAACGGCGTCATGGGGAGGTGGACTACTACCTGACCCAATTTTTGACAGGTCACGGCTATTTTCGGTCGTACCTGAACCGGATGGGAAAGACCGGTTCACCGGACTGCATTTATTGCCCGGATGTTCCCGACGATGCGGAACACACATTCTTCCGCTGTCCCCGTTGGGAAGGGCCCCGCCTGGAGGCCACACAAATCTTTGGTGCATTTTCGGTGGACTCGGTCTGCCAAAAGATTTTGGAGGATGAGACCAACTGGGATTGTTTGTCACAGTTCGTCCGGGTCATCCTCCTTGAAAAGAAAACCGATCTGGACCGTGAAGTGGCCCAGATCCCTTGATCGAGCGGCTGGATAAGGAGCGAGCCCCACGGGCGTAAGCCAAATTTAGGCCTAGCCTGACGTAATGTGACAAACAATTCCAGGTTAGATTCCTAAAGAGTAGAGGAGGTTTTTTAGTGGGTAAACCCGTTTTAAGAAGAGCCCCACACTACTGGCTGGCCACCTGTGTGCGTAATGCATTTTTCCGCCTCTCCCTAAAAAAAAAAAAAACATTTCAATAAAAACATTTTTTCAGAAAAACATTTTAATCGTTACCAATTTGCAGAGAGTTTCTTTAAGTCCTAGAGATTGGCGGCCTTTTTACAAAAATCAAATAAAATAATGCTGTATGAACAACTATATCACAATGGTTGGATAACAAATAACAGAAAACCTCTAAACTTATTTAATACCCCAAAGGTATCTTTGTGATCTGCACTCCTACAAGTTTTACCGATTTTCATGTTTATATATATATATATATATATATATATATATATATATATATATATATAAGTAGTTGTATAGGGCTTAGAATCTTGTTGTTTCTGGTATAAATATATGAATATTTTACTTAAAGTAAAAGTGATATACATAATTGAGATTTAAAAATTTCCCGTGAGAATAACAATTACAAAGAAATAACAGTAACAATTTTCCTAATGGTAGAATATAGCTCGAATCCCCCCCCAAATATTTAATAGTTTAAATACTCAAAATAGAACTTTTCTGCTACCGTTTGACCCCACTGTCCTTCCCCCATTACTCATAATTATTTTAAACACAAATTAGAATAATCGAACTATAAAACTAACAACAGGCTACCAGTTAATGTATAGCGAAACAGACCTTCATATGAACTATGCCAATTTCTGTATGGAAATGGAATTTTGTAGTTTCTTAACTTTCTACACATAGCCTGGATTTGACTACCCGCCAAAATATTCTGCTTGAAACTGAAAATAATAGTCTACACCAGCTGTGCTATAGTCTTTATAGAAAGGTCGCTAATCAACCTTTTACAAAGTAACCCTGTACGGCCGATTAACTGTAACAGCTTTCTTGTAACTCCGAAGAATTTAGCTGTGGTTTGGAGTTCTGCAAATTGATGATAGGTAGTGCACCAGTTGATGCTTTGCCCACCACGTTCTCAGAGGCTGCACAAGAAGCTGGAGAGGTTAGAGGACACTGCTTGCCAGAAGCTAACATTTTATGCAAGTAAAGAAGTAAGAGACTGAAGATGGCAAGAAATTTGGAGGTAGCACTTGAAGAAGAATGAGAATTACCAGCACCAGATTGACACCAAGCCTACATGCAAGGCCTCAGAAAGATTGCCGTTTTCCAAGCTAGAAAAAGCCAAACAGATAAATAACTAAATGGAAGCTTATGGAGTAATCGAACCATCTAGCAACACGATTTTTTGTGAACCATCGTCTGCTTAGCAATATTACCGAAAAGAACGGTAATCCAATGCTAAGAATTGATGACACACAAGACAGCTTGGATTCAATGGATTCAATAGATTCAATTTTGAGACTGCTTGGTTCAACGTAAAAAGACAACTTGATTCTTTTCAATAGACAACCATTGGAACGTAGGTCAAGTGTTGGCTATTTTCGACCTTACGACTTGGAAGAGTTTATTGTCAATGCTGACAAGGCTTAGGTTTGGCTTTTGAGGACAAATAGAAAATTGCGTTCTCATTTGAGACTGGGATTCTGCAATTCACTGTGGTACCATTTGGATTCAGCAAGCAATGCCCCTACACATTTCAAGAGGCTGATGAAAAGAGTCTTGAGAGACTTTGCATGGGAGAAATGTCTGGTGTACTTAGATGACATAATTGTAGTGGGAAAATCATTCATTGATCATCATAATATCGTGGAAAATGTCTTCTCACATCTGAGTTCTCAGTGTTAGTGTTGTGCAAGTGAATTGTTCATAGCACTAAGTAAGCACTAACTGTAAAACACAAGTTATACTACTTGTATTCCCTAGTTATGGTTTAAACGAACAATTTAAACAAACAGTTGAAAAATTTTTTGGGTGTTTCAACCGCCTACACCTTAATTTACTACCAAAAACAAAGAAGAAAATGTTATCCCCAAAATTATTTTTTTATTAAAGATTGAAAACCCAGTAGCTGGGCATACATGATGTTTAAATCTGAAAATGTTGATATAATAGTTGAATTGTTTTCAACAGTTTTATTCACAAACACTCGCAATAACAGATTACAGTTGTTTAATGAGTACAATTTTTTTATTAATTCAGTTTCAAAGTTGCTTTTAAAATCCTTTTTGATGCATCAAATGTCATTCATTCCATTAGCTGTAATTATCAGTTAATCAAAATGTTTGTTATCATTATGTTTTGGCAGATATAATACCCTAAGAGTACTTTTCCTTCTCAAAACTTTCATTTGTAGTAATGTACTGTATATTATTCCCATATTTGTAGAACATTGAAAATTAACTCGTTGCACCTTCCAATTATAGTACACTTTATTTTTTTTTAATTTTTAATTTTATTGATGCTAACATTTTACAATGTAATTTTGTATGCTGGCTGCCCTGTGTAAACGTGGAGATGAAGTGTGACCGCCGACGTTGGCCCCGTACCTTCGCCGGTGAAGTGCTGTTGATGTTGTCTCCGATGTCCATGTTTTGTCATCGCCGACGTTGGCCCCGTACCTTCGCCGGTGAAGTGCTGTTGATGTTGTCTCCGATGTCCATGTTTTGTCATCGCCGACGTTGGCCCCGTACCTTCGCCGGTGAAGTGCTGTTGTTGTAGTCTCGGTGTTTTGTCATCGCCGCTCCCTCAAGATGTCCCGGGGCTGCAACTCCCGTTCCGAAGCACCCCCAGGACCTCCTGGGGGTGCGGGATGGTGATGTGTAGGGATGAAAGTGTCTCCGGCGATCCACCAGGAGGTCCTGGGACGAAGTTCCTCCCGTTCTGAAACCCCCCAGGGCCTCCTGGGGGGCGCCGGATGTAGTGGTGGTGTTCCTCTTCTGCGTGGGCTGCCAGCAAACCGGGATGCCGCTACATTAGTCTGCTATAATAATGATAACAAGAACAGCATCCCGCGCACCAGAGAAATGTGAAGTATTTAAAATGAACTGGGGAATGATAAAATTTATGCCAAATTTTAGCAAATTCTACTATTGTGTTGACAGGAATTTTGATGATTTTAACTAATTTTGTTAATTTTCTTCTAAGAAATACCATGGTGATTACTTAATTGTTGGATTAGTGCGAAATATAAATGTTTTACATTGTTTTCCTTAGTGCTGCTAATCTTAATGAGTACGGAACGATTCATGCTAAACATTATCAAAGGAAATGTTTAGAAACGTCTCATATACATAGTATACCGTATACATTATGTTTTTTAATGTACTGTGTGTCTTGAAATTTCCACTTCTTAGCTGAAGATAGTGAAATTATCTTCAAGTGAAGTATCTGTGACCAAAGTAGGAAACTTTTGATGTGTCAAAATTTTCAACACCCTTCCCCAAAGTCGGGGTTTTGGAGGTATTATTAAATGGCAACCACGTATTTTATGTTAATTTTAGACTGTATACATAGTTTATAGACCTTTGAAATTGAGAACTTTTTAGGGAGTAAAAGGCGATTGAAGTTAATGGTCCCATAAGAACAACATTAGGCTAACTTTTATAGATTGTATCTCCGAAAAAATGAGTAAAATAAAATACCCAAGATTAAATTTTTTTTAAATTATGTTTAAAAAATGTTTTTTCACAATGTCTGCTGTATTGGAAAATTGATGTATTGATGCGTCAATAATAATTTCACAAGCAATACTTGATAATTGTTCTTAAATGTAAAATAAAAAAAACTTTTCCTCTCGAGTATTTAGATTTTATTTTACAGATTTTTTTTATGAGGGACGGGCCATGAAAGTTTAGCTAGTGTTAATCTTACGGGACTAAAATTAACTAAGAATAACGTTAAATCGCCTTATACTACGTTATGAAGAAATATCAAAGATAAAAACGTCTGAAAATTATGTGTACAATAAAATTTACATAAAAATGGGGGATAACTATTTAAAAATTTCTGTTTACCCTATCCCCCAACCCTGATTTGGGGAGAGGGGGTGAAAATTTTGACAAACCAAAAGTATCCTATTTTGGTCTCTGAAACTTCCTAAGAAGATATTTTTTCTTTATCTACAGGTGTTAAATATATATATATATATATATATATATATATATATATATATATATATATATATATATATATATATATATATATAAGGATACTTATATATATATATACTTAGTGAATATATATATATATATATATATATATATATATATATATCAACTGGGTGGCACTTTAAGGCACATGGTATAGGAAGATCAGCATTTGGGATCGGGTTGACCATTTTAAACATCAATCTGTTAATGTACAGCTGTAATATAAGTTATATGTAGTTTTGGGTAATAATAACTAATAATCACTGTGTTGGATATGATGGGTGTAATTGTTTTATAACCAAACGTAATATTTTTAGTAATGACATGTGATGTTCAAAATTAAATATCTCGGTTTCTAGCAACAAGTACACTAGTTAAATCTTCGTTAACCAAACTGCAAAAGTTTATAATATTCACTTTGATTTAAATTACTTTTATTATACTCGTATTCATTATGGTGTATCGTTATCATTGTGTTTCCTTAAGTAAACGTTGTTCATATTAGGTGAACTTAAATAAAACAGTCACAGACTATGCACTAAGGCCATTAAACGATTTTTTTCGAAAAACGAATTTCCTGAAAATAATATATTTTTACATAAAAATTAGTTTTAAACCAAAAATATTTTTATGTATTAATAATTTACAAAACAATATAAACAAAATGGAAGCAAACATTTACGAATAAGTAGTTACTTTTGAAACGGTTATAACGATTCATTGTAAAAAACTATGATTTTTTTAAACTCAAATAAAAATCTGAAACGAACCAGTCCTTGTTAACATGAGAATCTTCAAATTAAAACCACAGCTTGATTAAAACTTTAAGCAATTACTTTTACTTTTCGAGGGCTAAAAAGTAACATTAACTGTCAACACGGCAACAACTGTTGTGAATGTATCCCTAACTAAACATTGTTTTTATTTTTTTTCTGATAACAGAATCAAATTTGGCCCAATTGCACAACGAATTTAACTTAAAATACACTATATTGTATCATATTAAAGGAACTAATTCTATCTGAAAATTAAAGATGAACATGAGAAAAACAATGTTTAGCTTTGTTGGTTTACAGTATATCATTGAAACGTTTCCTCGTTTACGACCTTCCTATTCAGTAAAATTTGAGATGGGATTAACGTTTTCACATTCCGTGGTGTTCTACTCTTTTAAACACTTTGAACTCGATAGGCCTACTTGTTTTTTCCAATATTGGCTTTATCTGAACAAATCTGCATTTTAAGGTTAAAAAAGAAGAATATTTAATAAGAAATGTGTTAAAATGTTAAATTGGTCAAATAATGTACCTTATAAGCAAGAAAGTAAAAACAAATTCAAATAGTACACAATTCTATTGTGACTAACTGTTAGTAATCTATTTTTAAACGATTACAACTTTTCATTTGAAGTTCTTCCATTAAAAGTTATTGGATTTATATACTCTTTTAGACGAATCACCTATACAATGGAACTACATAAATCGGAGGTATTTCATTTGTTATTAGGAACTATGTCTGTTGTGACAAAATATTTCAAAAACTTGTTTATAAGTTACATTAGTATAATAATTTTTCCAACAGAGGTCTTTTCAATAGTTATAAACTAAACCCTCTATGTAGCAAATAATGCTCGATATTCCAGACAGTTTATTCCTTTTCCAAACATATGTCTGATTGGAATCTCAATTTAACTATAGTAATTTTTACACTATGACAACTTGAAACTGTTTAAAAACAGTAGCTTAAACTGTTGTTGTTTGTTGTAGATTATGTGCAAATAATTAAGTATCGTTGCCAGTCGTATTATTGTCAGCTCGATTTATACGCTTTAATTCGGCTGCTGTCAGAGTGTACATCTTTCACGGATTAATATTCTGTCGTCCGGTACACAGTCCTCAACAAATTGTTATTATCTCCACGCCATGTTAAACAAAAAGCTACACTAGCTCCATAGTGACCAGTAAAGTTAAATTTAACCACACTGCAATAAAATAAACTATTGTTAGAATTTTTTACTAGTACGTGATCAATATAAGTTTCACTACTCTTTATGACATGTGTTGGTTCATTTATACACGATTGAAACCCATAAGCAGACAATAAATTGAAATAATATATAGTATTTTTTTATTGTTTGTAATATTCCAATTGAAATCCCCAAAAATTATACATGGATCATCAGTATTACCCAATACAAATTCTATTTAATTTATAAAAAAAATCATCCTTAGATCTAGATTCCAACCACAGTTAAATATTTATTTTTATTTTGCCCACACACAGACAGACGGAAACAGATAACTTCAGCTTCGCGTAGAGTACCTGGGAGTTGGGAGTAAGTGATATCGCTGGAGATGTACACTGTGATTCCCCCAACTATCATCGCTGGAGATGTACACTATGATGCCACTGGTGCCCGAACTGTCACTTAATCTCGGCTGCAAAATCAGGTTATAACCAGAAGTTGATATTTCCCTGTCTCTTCATGGGGTATCCATATCTCACTGAGAATAATCACATTGTACGTTATTTTACGTGCTTAAAGATGAACACATAAATCATCAAAACGTTTTGTTATACTTTGAATATTAACATGAAATATATTTAAGTCTTTATTAGAAATACTCATCTAAACACATCCAATCAATATCTATGTACAATGTTTATTTCATCTTGTTAATTTCCTCCACTGAATTTATACTGATAACAGGACAACCCTGCTTTTCTGCCAAAAACTTTGCAATCACGAATTCAGATGAACTTGTATTTTATTTTCAATTTTAAGCTTTTTTGAATGAAATTATATTTCTTTGGTAGCTGGTGTTCAAGAGCGGTCCCAGAGAGGGGGGGGGGGTCAAGGAGGTCATAAAACCTCCCCCAAATCTTTAATATTTATGGATTTTTTGCAAGCTCAGTTTGCAACAAGCTCATTTTGCAAATAAACTTTTTTCTTTCACTGATAATTTATTCTACGGAAAAATATCAAGCGGAACCTTAAGTTTAATTCCAACTCTTTGAACCAATCTCATCGCATAAGCGAGGCGACTGGACTGATGTAAATCCATAGGCTTCACTCGGGTCGGAATCGTTAACAATCGTTTGACTATAATTCCAGGTTACACAATTTCTAGTTGACGACATAATTTACGACGCCATATTAATTTGACATTGACTATAACTCCAGTTGCTGGTTAATAAAGGGTTCACGCTAGTTGAAAAACATTTGACTTTTTCAAGTTTCATAAAATAGCGTAATTATCCGTATGGTATATAAAAAACCGACAATAATCGAACTATAATAACTTCTTCACTCTGTACTGTTGATACGTACCCTATCAACAGGTTAACTTTATATAGAGTGCTATAAATTCATGTTAATTATTTCCTCGTGACTGGTACCATTTTACAATACATTCGTGACTGGTACGATTTTCGCCGTTTCCTTGGCAACCATCCCACATTTAACATGCGTTTCCTTGGTTACCAATTTTAGCTATTCTGATTTGAAGCAACCAAAAATTACAAATTATACTTTTAAATGTCTGATTATTTTTTGTTTTGTTGTTTGTTTTTAAAATCACTTTGATTTGATGGTCTGTGAACAGGCTATTGAGAATGGTTACCATTGAAACGTCAGAAAAGTGTGGGTAATAAGGCCAAATAACAGATGTGAAAGTGTTAACGAAGGACTGGTTACCAAGGAAACTTCGGGAATCGTGGTAAAAATGGCACCAATCAACAGTGGACAACCTCCCTTTCTGTGTAGCACTCTATATAGTTAACCTTGTTGTACCATATAACATTGCACCCATTGAGGCATATAAAACACTTTTATAACATCTTCACTCGATAATACGAACACTATAATCGCCTTCACGAATTTTATATTTGTCTTATAACATCTTCAACCGAATATACCTTCACTATAAGCTACACTGGCGGAGTGAATCATATTCAAATAATTTCCCGCCGGTAAAAACTGACCAATAACGAGAGGTTATACGAGAGGTAAAGAAGGGTTCACGCACGAATTAGATTAAACTAGGATCCCGTATGGAAACAACTAATTTACTATTTATGTTTCTAATAATTTTACCCTGAAGTGTAAAACTCTGAAATGATTAAATATGGATCTATCTGAAGTAGTGGGGTTTGGTTACTTTCAAAACGGAAGTCGTGCCAATTGCCAGCCGCTGCCGGCCAGCTGCCATCGGCCAGCTGCCAAATCAGTCGCTGCCGCCATATGCCATGCCATATAGCTTCCGGTGGGGGAGGAGATGTTATTTGAAATTTGAAATTCAACTTGACAATTGGGTTATGGAAAGTATATCAAGGTCATCCAGAGTAAGTTTTAAAAAACCCTATCCCGCTACCACCGGAGTAATAGTTCGGAGAGTGGAACTAACTCTGGCGATAGCGGGATAGGTATAGAATTAGGTTTGTGAATTTTATTTGTGAAAAACATACAATCAATGTGTGACAGCAGTGTTTAAACAAGTTGAAGTTTTGTTATGAACTACAGAGTTGTAAACACAAACACCGACGACGATGAGAAGGTAAACGCAGAGTCCCCAGATGATGTATTTAAAAAGTTTGAACAAACGTAACATCTCGAGTTGGTTTTCCCGTTCCATTTCCAATCGTTTGATTTCCAATTTCAATTTATCCTCTTCCATCTTTGTTACAAACGGAACTTCATCCATCATATCCATCATGTTTGTGTTTTTTTGAAATTTTGAAAGAAGCGATGTTGATAGTCGAAGAGGCGACGATGGAATGAGAATAGAAAGAGGGAAATGTAGATTAAATAAAGAAGTGGTGGGGGGAAAGAGCGTTGTTACATAGAAGTGGTGGGGGAAAGATGTTGCTCATCATTTGCCTCAGAAGTTGTGTCCGACTGTAGAGGGGTAAGAGGAGTAAGATTTAGTAAACTGTCTTCATCAGAACTTTCAACCTTATTACAAATAGGACAAGCGTAAGTTATTTCCAAATTCATTGTAATAGCGTTAAATTTATCTATAATTTCATTTAAAGTATTAAATATATCTTGTAAATCTTCTTTTGAGTTTATTTCAAAACTAGCATTCATTCGTGCCAATGGAGGGTTGTTCATCGTTAGAGAGTTGGCAATCGAATGAGGATTAGCGCCTAGGGAAGGGGGCTTATATAATGGCGACCTTGAGCAGGCGTCTAGGGAGGGGGGCTGTCTAGGGAGGGGGCTTTTATATAGGAAACCTTGAGCTTATGATTGAATAAAACGTTTAGTTCTTCTTCTTCATCTTTTAATTCAATTATTTGAACCGAAGTAGTTGTTTCATCCTCTTCACTCGATGAAGAAAACAATTCACCAGGATTTAAATATTGAACTACAATTCTGAACCATCTTATAGGATATTCGTCAATGATAGAAAGTAAGTTTTGAAACAATTCTTCCATCTCCTCCCTGTCAGTTATTATATGTTCAAACTTGATAAATTTTCCTTCCATGTTGTTAGTTATAGTGTTGGAAGTGGAATGATTTAATATTATATAAAAGTTAGAACTAGTGGTGGGGGAAATTTCAAGGTCATCCAATTGAAGTTTTAAAAAAGAGTGTAAAACTGAAATTAAACATTTGATGGTTCTACAGGATCGGAATACCAATCTGATCTGTATTTACATCTTTTTATCATATGTGTACAAAAATCATCTTGATGAGACTTGGTGCGTTGACAATGAGCAAGATCTAGAGGGTGAAATTTGAAACATCTCTGAGGACAACATGTATGAAAATATCTTGATTTGTAAAATTTGAAAGTTCGCAATTCCGGTGGCGGTAGTTGTTTTGTTTTACATTTGCAATAACAAGATCCAAAGAATTCACATTTAGTACAAGCTAACCCATCCACCATCATTGGTCCTAAATCTGTACACTGTTGTTCACAACAGTAACGAGGTTTGTACTTGTATTTTTGCTCTTCCATGTTGATGCTGCGGAGTCTAGTGAAAGATAAGATTGTATAGTGATGAATAGCGAGTTTTATGTACTATGAAAAGTGGTAGGGGTAATTTCAAGGTCATCCAAATGGAGTTTTAAAAAATTATACCTTACAAGTGTAAGGATTATTAAAATTTAGGAAGTTTGTTTCTGTTTGTTTTCTTCAGACTTTTTTTCTCTCTCCGCCTTAGCCATAGCAATAAGTTCTTCTGTTGATAGTGGATGTACTTCAGGAAATTTTAAAATTAATTTAACTTGATATCCTTCTTTAGTTAATACATCTAAATCTTGAGTCATTTGTTCAACAGTGTTATAATCTTTTCCATAGATTTTCCCATCAAGTTCAATCATCATTCTGTATAACATTTTCTAGAATAGATCTTGTCGTGGCGAGAGCTGAGAAGCGAATGATTATTTATCAAACTGTTACATCCTTTTTATGAACTTGACATTGATCACGTGATTCCTTAGTTGTAATTTTATTTATTAAAAGTTATTTAACATTGGTAATACTTCTGGAACTTGACGTTATGTTGACCAGCTGGCGATGAAGAAGTTGTAGGATGTGTAGAAAAAAATATTTCATCATCGCAATATTTTGTTTTAGTGAACATCCTTGTATTAGTAGCACTAACATCAACAGTTAAGTGATAACCACCGGTAAGTAAAACTCGCATTTCATTAGTTAAATCTTCAAGTTGTTCAAAAGTAGTTATGGTGTTGGTATCATAAGATGCACACTTAACCTTTAGGGACATGTTGAAGTTTTGTATTTAGTGATAGAGAGTGAGATGTGTACGGTATGAAAGGTAGTCGTAGACTGTTGAATTTCACAAGTTGATTTTCACTTTTATTATCACACAAAATTGGGTCAAGGTCATCCCATGGAATTTTTAAAAAAAGCAACATATTGTAATGTACAAACACATTACAATATGTTGCTTTTTTATTTTTTTTTTTTAGGTTTATATCATTTTTATTGAGAAACAATTACAAAGAAATATTTACAATTTTATGTACAAACTAATCAGTAGTAGGTGTTACATGAATTGTAAGTTCAGTAGAGTTGTTTCCACTTGGTCCATGTGATACCAAATAGAGTGCGCCGGGTTGAATTATACGAAGATCTTCATTTTGTAGTAGTTGTACGAAGCGCTTTGGTAGGAAGATTTGAAATTTTGCTTCATCACCAATTGTATAAGGTGCCTCGCTTAATGTGCAATTTATAGCATCACCTACTGAAGTTTCCATCTTCTTTATTGTATGAATGATGTAGTGTTTTTCTTCTTTCAGCCCGGAACATTTCTTCGTAGGTAGGATTGTTGATTTTGAATGAGCGTTGAATTGTTCAACTAAATTTTGAAGTAAGTTGTTTGATGCCATCTTAATGTTTTTGCTGATGCTAATCTTCTTGTTAATAAGAATATCCGTTGGAGATGTTGTCTCTTCGGAGGTTCGAGTAATACTCATGGTGTGTCATGGTAGCGCTCTCACTTTTATTATCGAGACTACCCCCACCACTGACACTACCCCCACCACTGACGCTACCCCCACCACTTTGTTGAAGGAAATTATTCAAGCGGTAGGCATTCTTCAAAGCACACTGTGACCTTCGATGTTTAAAACTTTTTGATGAAATACAAAGTTCATTAAAGTAGCATTGGAAATCTCTATCTATTATTGCATTTATCACTTCATTGCTTGTAAATGATTGTATCCAATTTGCTTTTTCCAATCCTCTTGTGTAGATAGTTTTAAACTCTTTACAATAATGATTCATAATATGTGGCATCATGTTATAATGAATAAAACCTTCATCCCATTTTAAGTTGTGAAAATGTTTGTTTAACCATTTGTTTGTAACTTTCGCTTTAGTTGTTAGTTTATTGAATGGAAATGGAGGTTTGAACAAGTAATGATAAATTACAGATGTGTTCATATCCAAAATTACTAATTCTTTAATAATGAAATTTCCATCATTCCCTCGAAAAGCTTGAAATTCAATTATACCTCTTTTAACTTCCATTAACTGTGATGCAGTAGAAAACGAAACCCGTTTGTTCATGATGAAGTCTCATCAACAACTAACTGTTAATACAAACACGATTGTTCTTCTTTTATTTCTTGTGCTTCTTCGTTTATATTAAAATTGGTGTGATAGTTGTTTAATTGTCTCCACATATCTACTTCTTGAGGTATTCGATTAAAAATTGAAGTATCTACAGGACCATATAACATTGGAATAAATGGTTGTCTGTCCAATGTATCGATTAGATAATCTTTAATTATTGTACTTGAAAATACTAGTTGTTTTAAGTATCTAGTGACAGGACCGGTAGTACAACTTAAAGTGTAAAATTCTTCTTTAGTGAAATGTAATTTTACATCATGTCTAGTTAAATCTTTGAAGCGAACAACTTGTCCTCCACGATGTTTGATTATATCAACTTCAATATTTGATTCTAATAAACTTAATCTTGTTCTTTTTCCAAATGTGTTGTTAGTTAAATAACATTCCAAAAGATGTAAATGTTTCATTAGAGAATCCCAAGAAGTTTCAGTAAAGATAACCATTTTACTTCCTTGATTTAACATAACAATTGGTGAATAATCCAATGATTTTACAATTCCAACCGATATACTTTTTGTCATGCATGAAGAAATAGGGTAGAAAATTCGAAGAAATACTTCTGTTAAAATATTTGTTGTAATGTTAACTTCAACCTTTTTTCTTTTTACTTCTTTTTCAGCTTCTCCTTCTTCTTCTCTCTTCTTATGTTTGTTAAACTTGAGGAATTCATCCATTTCTTGTTCAACTTGTTTTTCTATATCAGAACTATTTTCATCCATTAGAGGTGTATTTTCTTCTCCGTTAGTAGAATTCATCTTGCGAACGATGTTACCCATACGACGGTTGAAGATAGAATGAAGTTTCTACTAATTATTTTCTTGCTTTTATATTTTTTTGTAAAATCCTTGAAATTTATACAATTACAAAATTGTTTATTTTCAACTTGTCTTTTAGAAACAAAATTCTAACCTTAACAATAAAGGAAGATAATTCTAACCTCAATATTTTGCAGTAGTTATACTAATTCTTCTTAAAGTACATTCTTCACTATTCCGGTCAGAGGTGTGTAAGTAACTATTTTATCATGTAGAATTAGACAGTATGCCGAAGTTCCATCCGCTACTGGTTCTTCAAATTCCATTTCAATTTTTATATCCACACTTGATGATTTTACTGATTCATTTTGTTTTGAACAATCGATTACAATTATTGGAGCTTTGGAATAATACTGATCAGGTGATAATAGTGGTGTATTAGTCTTTCCATAATATGATGATTGAAATCTTGCGTACATATCATATAAAATGGAAAAACGTTTTTTACTAAACATGACATTTAAATTGTCATATGGAAAAAATTGAGAGTTTAGGAAAACTTTACAATTCTTTATTTTACAATGATCAAATTGACCAGCATTTGCAGTAATAACATCTTTTCGCTTAGTTTGGAAACCGAGTATTATGTACCTTGCACGTTCCAAGTAAGTTGATGTCTTGACGGTCCATGTTTGTCGTTCTGTTTGAGGTAATGTAGGGTATTCATGAAATTCCCAACTTCGGAATGGCATCACAATGTCACGGTCAGATTTTAACTTTCTTAACAATACTATTCTATGTTCATCAGCCAATCTTACATGAGGTACTCTCCAAACAACTTTATCCAATTGTAGTTGCCATTCCAATTTATCTTCCGTAGTTGCAGGGTCTGCAAGTATTAAGTCCTTATTAGTTGAAGATCTGAGTAATACTAATTCTTGTTTAACATTTATTATAACCCTTTTGTAATCTTCAGCAAATCCCAAAAGCAATCGTAAAGGTACATGAAAATCAAAATGACCGTTGGAAGCAGGTGTTATAGTGTCTTTATCGGGAGCAACCCATCCGGCGGTGACTATTGAATTCTTCTCATGTGGTGTTAATGATGTTAATCCTTTTAATGTAGTTGTTATACCAACCTTTTTTGTTGAATCAACTGTCACCCCTGATATCTCATATCTTATTTCATCAAAAAGATATGCCATTGGGTTATTTATAAAAGGAACTGTTGAAGCAGTTTTTCCATCCAATTTTAATACCCTTCCTTCGATGTACAAATAACTTTCACATGGTAATGTGTAAATATCTTGTTGTTGAATGGGAATCCTTATTTCATCATTATTGTTTAATTTTGATGAAGTGTAAGGGTTGTGAGTGTGATATTCCTTCTCCCATAGTGTTTCGTCGAATGTCGGTCCTTGAGATATATCCAGTATATCCATCGTTGTTAAGTTTCAATCCAATCTTTTGTAGAAAACGAATGTTGTCTGATGTTAACTCTTCCAATGTCGAGGAGCTACTGAGCTCCCGACTCTTCCGTTGTGGTTTAAATGATAATCCCATGTTGATTTTTATGTCGCCGCTCTGATTTGTATTCGTATAGTAATTGTTTCTCCTCTAAAGTCAACACTATGACCGTCTTGATCCAATATGTTCAGTACGATGTCTGAAATGAAACTGTTGTTTAATGGTAGGTATATCAAGTTTTGTGGCTTCTCAACAATTTTAAAACCTGGAGCAACTGTTGGATAAAATGTATGTAAGATATGCTGATTTACTCCTTCTCTATATGATCCATGTATAATATTACATGTTACATCAATACTATTTACTTTTAATATTGTAACAGTTGTATTACCTGAATGAGTAGTTCCAGGAGTTAAGATTTTCTTTTTTGTATCTGTAAATCCAAGTAAACTGCCAATAGAGTTTTTCATTCCGACATCTATATAATATTTTGAAGTTATTTCTGCTTTTAAAGTATTATTGTTTCCTTTGATTGTGATATTATCTTCTCCGAGTTTTTTCTGTAATAATTGGTTTATATCATCAATTTCATAAGCTCCAGTAGGAAATGTAATTATTTTCAATTCTGAGTATTTTCCTGCAGCATCCTTAGTTTCATAATAATGTAGTAAATTGTTTTTTCCTTCTGTAACATTAGGAATTGAATTGTAGGTAGTCAAATCAAGTAATGCCGCTTCCCATAATCTTTCCTTGGATAAACGCAATGCTGGGAATAGCGTACTTTTTAACGTGGATGAATTTCCACTCAGTGACACTGTATACGATGACATCTTAAAGGTGACTGACACTTTTCGCTAGAAACTCCAAACATAAATGTCCACATATTTCAGTATTGTTAGGTTGTTCTCTTTTGTAATTGTAAAAAATGTTTTTGGAGTTTTGAAAATAATGTTGAATATCTTTCGGCGGTGGTAGATTGCCAAAACTGTCAAAGTAGTAAACGGTTTGTCCGAGCTTTTTATAGCATACCCAATGAGTGCCTGGACCATAGGTGGAATCCAAATTTACTATTCCAGTTTCATTTTTCCATATTTTAGTTGGTAATGCATCTTTCATAAAAACTCCTCGAAAGAATGGTATTTTCAAACATTTTACATAATCATTTAACTGATGATTAGTTAATGCTTTATTTGGAATTATCAATTGATTCTTTTTATTTAGTACACACGGTACGGTCTTAGGTATAAACCTGCTCCGTTGTTTACCATTGACCAAACAGAAGCCTTTTTTACTTTTGCTTTACGAGTTCTACGACGTCTCTTTCTAATATTTCCACCTTTTTTGGGAGCTCTTCTTTTTGCAGGTCTTCCTCTGCGACGTCGTCTTCCACCACCAAACTTAGCTTTTGTCTTCATGGCTGTTGTTACTGCCCAAGCCGCTGCTTTTTCTGCAATACTTGCGTCACTTGATTTTACTCTTTGCCAAGCTTTTTCTGCTAGAATTTTATCTGCTATTGATCTATTTGTTGAATCTTTAAACTTTGAATATGCTATATCGTGTTGTTTGCAAGCTTGATCTAATTTATTAATTCCAGGATCTCCTCTTGCTAAACGTTTTGCCAACTTAGTTCCAGGTCCACAATATTGGTAACCTCCAGGAATATGTAATTCGTATGGTAGAGCGTCTATCGCTCGATTTACAATAGCACCAACAGGTATCCGTTTAAGCAGGGATAACGCAGCTGAAGTTATACCACGTCCTCTCTTGTTGCTGTCTTGATGATGACTGAGTGATACAGCCTTCATTATGTAGTCTTATATAAACTAGCGTGTTTACTCCACAAGATACTTTACATAAATTAATAAGTTATGTATAATTTTATATATTTAAACACTTAGTTATTCAAATTAATGATATACTGATTTATAATTCTATTTTTAATCCAAGCTTCCCGTTCATCGGGTTGAATTATCACATGACTCGTTGTACTAGCTATATGATTATGGGTATCAATAAGTAAATTGCCCACTATTCTTATTAAACAATCTAAATTTACAGCATCTTTTGGATGTTGAGGATCATGTAATTGCATAATACGTTTATCATTACATGTGTAAGCTGTTGAATCACTTTTTGATGTTTTTATGACTGTCCAATAGTAGCAGCATCATTTGAATCTTCACCTGGTAAAATATTAATTATTTTCTTCATCTTTGCATCATATTGGGTCCCAAAGTGTTTATCCCAAGTTATTGTTTGTTTCATTGTAACACAATCATTTTCTTCGTAACCAGGATAAATATCTTTTATTCTTCTATTACGACCATTGTATGTACCTAATGCACCACCACTCGCAATTAATGTTTGTACCATTAGAGGTACATCTGAATCTTTTATACCAAATCTTCCATTTGTTATTGTTTTATGTCCTGCATCCCATTCATCATTATTTCCTTGCATTAAATTAAACTTTTCATTTCCATGTATAAATTTATCTCCCCGCTTTAACACGGCATCTTCATGTTTTACAAAATTGGATGTTTCCTTTTTTAATTCTTTAGATAATTGTTCCATAGTAACAGCATCTTTTGGTTGAGAACCAAACTTTACATTGGTCAATGTTTTACCATGACAATCGATTTCATTAACATCTTGTAAAATACAGTTGTCCTTGATGTATTTTAGGTTTACAGCATCACCGTCTTCCTTTGGGTATCCAATGTCATTTATAATAAATTTATAAAAAGAATATCCATGTTTAGTTTTTTCCGGTATTAAAGAATGTAAATATTCTTTATTAACTGAATTTTTATCATTTTTGGGATTTCCACGTTGGTTATTCTATAATTTCCAGCATCATATGTTTGTCCATCTTTTAAGTTGTTACCCCATTGCAATTTTAAAGTATTTGAAAGTTCAGATGATAAGTACTCTTTAGTAATTGCATCAGAACCTTCAGTTGGTTAACTAACATTAATTAATCTATGTGATTTAACATCATAAGTATTCTTATGTAATTTCAATGATGTTGAAGTAGCTTCTTTTACTGTCTTTAAATTTGCTCCATCAGTATCTTCTTCTGGATCTTTAACTAATTTTAAACGTTTATTACTTATGTTATAGTCACCTTCAGGTGTTTGCGGTAATCCGCTTCTTTTTCTGTCTTCTCCAACTTGCACTCCTAATGCGGAGTAGCGTCCGAACTTGTCGACGCTCATGTTAGAACTGATACATCTTATACTTGTAACTTCTTTATATTTGCGGACAATTATACAACTATGCCACGATTTTTAAGTTCATCAACTAGAGCCACCCATTCATTATTTAAACCAGTATGACCGGCTTCCATAGCTTCATGCAATAGTCTCATTCTGTCAACTAATTTATTGATGTCGTTGTAATAGATAACATTTGTATTGTATAGATTTTTCATTAATCCTTTACCAGATGTTGAAGTATCTCCTTTACTCTTTTTACCATGTTGTTCAAGAAGTGATAAATCCATAAGTGATAAAGATTTTCTTTTTAAAGGTTGTCTCACAGCCGGTGTGGTACGTAATGCTGGTAATTTTCGTGGGGGAAACAATTTTTTTATAACAATATTATATTTTGTTGCACGTGAACGATTAATCATTGCATCCTTTGAGTAGTTTCTTTTATGAGCGTTAGTATTTTGTAAAATTTCTTTAAAAGTATTTAAATCTTTTGCCGAATATTTTATTGGTATATTTTTAAAAATTAATTCATATAATCCTTTTGTTCCTTTATATCTATGATCACCAATAATGATATAATCATCTTGAGTTACTTCAAGCTTAGAGTTACCAATTTTCAATTCATTTCCATCAATTCTTGCTCCATATACATGTGATTTACTTAAATTTGGATTTGATTTCATGTCATGTAGCATTTTCATTATATATTTTCGTCCAAGAGGTCCATGTTGTAATATATCACTACTCAATTGAGTTAAATTTGGAATAGATTGTTCTGCTTCAGGTATTGGCTGTTCTTCCTTTTCAACAATTGATTCTTCTTCTTTTGTTTCTTCTTGCTCACTAGCACTTGTATATGAATCATCATCATCTTCTTTTTTTAATGCTTGTACTTCTTGTTTAGAAACTGGTAGTAAAACATCTCCTTCATAACGAGGTTTACCAATAGTTTCTGATATCTGTTTTAAAGGTTCCGTGATAGGTTTAAATGTATTTTCTAAAAATTCTTCTCTTTCAGTTAAACCCATCCTTAATGCACGATTCTTTATCCTAATAGAATCACTGAGTGATTTTATTTCTTTTAATAGTTTTTCTTGATTCACCATGTTTACACTGTGAAGTTCAACGTGTTACTAGATGTAGCATAGGTAGTTCAACGTATTAATACAAATTTATCCAATCCTATACGATATCTACCATTTTTAATATCTTCTTCTTTCATAATAACAAGAAATCCATATTTTTCATTCCATGCTTTACCACACATTTCTTTAAATTTGTCAAATGGCATATCCGCATTAACATGATCATTATATATATGCTTTAAATTTGTCTCATCTTGCTTAAAGATGATCAACATATTTGCATTGTCTCTTATAAGTTGTTTTGGAATTTTACTGTATGTTTGACCAATATAAATGCTATCAATATTATTATGTCTTCCCATAGGAAAATAATTTCTTATAGTATCGTAATTTTCACAAGAAACATCGTCAAATATAAAAATGGAAAATGGTTTTGCTTCACTTGGTTGCATTATTGTTTCACTGGCATTAAACTTGTAGAAATTCACTTCAGGTACACTTGCAAGTATTTTATCTAATAATTGATATTTTGGTTGTTGCAATGATTTTGAAAAAATATATATATTGTTGAAGCGTAAACCTTTAGGATTAGTTATAAGGTTAAAGACAACATTAGTTTTTCCACAATTTTAAGGACCAGTTATTAAACATCTTATCGTATTTGGTAGTAATTCACCATGTTTACCATGATTTAACTTATTATTGTCAACTGTCAATTCATCAATATTATTAATATTAAATCGATCTTTTTGTTGTACAATCTCCATCTTGTTTAAAGGTTAAACACATAATGAGCTATTAAATAACTATACCAAGTCTTTTGAAGGAATCCAAGAGTCTTCACTTTTATCAAATCCTAACCACCTAACTTTAACCATATCCTTTTTCCTTTGTAAAACTTTTTCAACAAGATATACATCACCAACTGTTGATTTTAACAACTCATGTCCATAGAATCCACCTTGAAGTAATTCACCCTTATTATCCTTTAAAATGTAAGTTTCAGGTATAGTTGGTTGCACTTTATAAATTGTAAATACTTCATTAGTCCAATTTGGCAGATATATTTTACTAAATACACCTTTGTATTTGCTTATACGAACTTTATCATTAACCTTAAACTTTTTTGGTTGTAACTTTTCTATTTTTGGTGTTGTATTATTTTTGATGCGTTGTAATACAATTTTAGCATTAGCACTGTTTACTTGGATAGGTTTCATTCCTATGGTGCGATGATATTTGTTGTTATACTCTTTTATAAGTTGTGGTAATATGTCATACCACACATATGATCCTCGTTTTGAAAATTGTTTATACATTGCTCCTTTTAATGTTCTATTGAATCTTTCAATTATTGAAGCTTTAACTTCAGAATTTGTAGAATAATGATTTATTTTATATTTTTTCATTAAAGCTCCAAAATCTTTATTAAAATATTCTTTTCCATCATCCGTTTGTAAATGTTTATTAGCGAATTTCCCTATAGGGAATACGCTATTACGGTAGTAGCCATGGTAAGACCTAAGCCCGGGACCACTTTACTTTTTCATTTTGAGGTCCCTAGAAGCCAAAACACCGTTCGTTCATTTTCATATATATGTATATATATATATATATATATATATATATATATATATATATATATATATATATATATATATATATATATATATATATATATATATATATATATATCTATATATCTATATATATATATATCTATATATCTATATATATATATATATATGTGTCCGTGGTACCGATAACTTTTGAAGCGGACCTCCGATTTTGATCAAATTTGGTATGAAGGTGTAAGACCAGGTCTATTTTCATGAGTTCGCAAACCAGCATTGTCGGGTTATGGGAACGGGGTTTTATGGGGTTTCAAAGGGGTCAAAATTGGGTTTTTGGCATTTTTGGACCTCAATTTTAAAAATTCATGAATTTTAACTAAAACCATTCGAAAGAGCTTAAAAAAACAAACAATTTGGTATTTTGAATTTTTAACTTAGCTTAAATGGTTACGGAGAAAATCCAAAAATGTGTTTTCCATGTTATTCTTATGGGAAATCAAGAAAACCCTATATATTACTTATTTGTTGACATAACTTAGTCAAATTTGGTATGTACATTATCTAGATAGGGTTTAATTTATACTTGCTTACAAAACCCATATGGCGGCAAACCTACATACTCACCCCCATGGGGTTTATGGGGAAAATAAAAATTGTCAGAGCTTGATACAATTTTGTGTTTACATTCACCAATTTATTGATTAACTTAGATTTTCTAACAACGCCCCATGGCAGCAAACCTACATACTCGATCCTATGGTGTTTTTATGGGGAAAGTAAATAATCTAAAATTCCATTGGAAATTCGCTGAGTACGCAGGTCTGCTGCGACGGGGGTATTTTAAATTTATTTCTTTGTATTGTTGTTTCCATAGCTTTAGTAACACTTTTACCAGTCTTGTCCTTCAATGGTAAAGCATCAGCTATTTTAGTAAAACAGTCTATGATTGTTAAAATATATTTAAATCCTTTGTTTAATTTACTGTGTGGTATCATTTCAATGAGATCAGCTTGGTAAAGATCATTCATTCCTTTAATGATTGTACTTCTTCTTGGAAATCTTCTTCTTGCTGGTTTATGTAGCTCATTTACAATCTTATCCTTTACACTTTCCATCTTAAAGTGTTGCTTGTACACCGTTTGTAGAAATACTGATCCATACAATGGTTTATTCTCTTATATATAGTTGAAATATGGGTCAAGGTCATTTTATATTAGTGTAAAAAAGAGGGAACATGGCATTGGGCTTGCCATGTTCCCTCTTTTTTACGGAAAGGAAAAAGGAAGAAGGTAAAGGACGAAGAATAGGTTTACTGGTCAATAGGGTTTAAGGAATAGTGGCCAAATGGTAGAGTATTAATTTTATCTTCTAAAATATGTCGCTTGTCGTCTTTGCAGCTTAATGCCCACTTTGTTTGTTTGACACTAAAAAGTTGGTGGTTATAACTTCTAATAGTGTTGAATGTTGCAGTTGTTTCAACATTTTCAAACAAACATCTTTTATAGTGTTGAAACTGTACGTTCTTCTTTAGGAAAGATGTCTTTATTCCTTTAGCTTTCTTTGTGACTTGATATTCGTTCCTTTCATTTATGTACAGTTGAAATGAATACAGTTTAGACATTAATGCTACAATTTCCATCATCGGCACACCATTTGTTTCATCTTTAAATTTTCCCAATACTTTTTTGTTTTTGTCATAGTCGTAATTTGGATGGTCCTTAGGATAATCGGAAAAATCAAAATCATCTTTATATACAAAGGTCCGTAAATCCTCATACATGTCATTTGTTTTAATCCAGTAAATAAGTGCATCTGTATCCATATATGCAATACCAATGTTATCTCTTCCATAATAATTAACCATCTTCTTATAATGAAACTCGTACATGTGTGTTTTAGAAATATCCAATATTGACATTCCAAGATATAAAGGACGATCCAATACAACTGATTTTTTGTTCATAGAAATGACGACAAGATTTTCATTTATAATTAAGGATGAACCAAAGTTTGGTTGTTGCACTAATTTCTGTAATTTTACTGGATCAGTTACTAATTTGATATCCTTATGTTTCCTTTTGTTTTCTAAAGTCTTGCCAAATATTGCATTGTTCATCAGTTTGAAGAAATCTTTTTGAAAACTTGTTGTAGCAGCAGCTCTTCTTCTTGTGTTGTTGTCGATGTACGGTTTCAACCAACAAGATTGAGAGAATTGTAGTATTCGATTAATTTTTGTAATTTTTAATCCCAAGTCTAAAGCCTGTTGTATCATCCAATAATGTCCAACATACCTAGACTTATTGTTTAAAGTCATTAATAATTTCGGCCATCTTCCAGTAGGGGAAATTTCAGTCTTTGGAAGAAGTGGTAAATCGTAATGATGATCATGAAGATGTTCAGGATATTCAAAATCGACGTCAAAAATGTAACCAGTTTCACCATGCTTTGGTATATCCATTATGTTTCCAATCGATTCTGGATCTATCCATTTAAAATTATCATATGGAAGGGGATTTGACATTGCCCATCCGTATAAGTTATTTGCATCGAAATAACCTAGGAATGTTGTTGGTTTTGATGCATCATAATCGGGCAGATACTTATTATTGGCCTTAACATGCCTGGTTACACTTTGCGTTAATCCCCCTCGAACTCCTGATTCTAACATCAAAACCATATCTATATCAGTAAGAAGTTGTAATTTACAATTTGTTTCTTTCAACATGGCTTGCAATGCTAGTCCAGGTGAAGTATATGAATGAAGAGGGTCCAATCCATATGCTGCAAAACATGTATTTCTAAATTCTTCCATTATATCACATAGTAAAGTTACATCTAATTTAACATAAAAATCTGAATATTCTCCCAATGTTGTAAATCATAATTCATTCCATACTTTACATGCATGATCATAATCCTCTTGAGATATGTCCATGTCGTATAGTTTACTTTTAAATTCTTCTTTTGGCGGAAGTGATGTTTCATTAAATTTTTCTAAACTGTCTATATAATCATATGGAAAAGCACCTTTCCGAAGTACTAGATCCAGTTTGTCGTTACTAACAATCTTCTTTGTTTCAATAAAATCTTGTTTCCTTAAATTTTCAGAAAGTTTAGACAAACTTGACGGCATAAATTGGTAGGAGTCTAAGAATCTTAATTTGACATTTCCAACTGTTTTAGAGAAACTTATAAATTTTTCTGAAGTTTCAGCCAACACATCTATTGAACCATTGTCTCTTCCTAATTCAGGTATTATAAAATGAGCATCATACCCACTGAGGTTATGCAGAACCACAGGAATAAATAGTGGTAAACGATAGCTCAAATTGCATTTATTACAAGCAGCACCCCTGTAATAACCTGTAAGGTGGTCATGATCTTTAACTTTATAATTGTCAATGGTAAATTCATTTTACATAAGAAACAGTGAGTTGCATTTTCATGTTGAATTTCTTCTTCTTCCTCCATTGGTTTCATTGGCACGATATTTGCATATAATCTTTGTACATTTTCAGCTATTAAATATAAATGGTCAAGAAATATTGTTTCCACATTTTCACCACGATATACTAGAGGTTCTGAAGTTAATCCATATTGGTTTAAATGTTCTTCTGATAATGTTGATTTAACCATTAAACAAAAACTATTTGGTTTGTGTATTTGATATTTGACACTTTTTCTAGCTTCACAATTTTCATCTTCTATAGGAATTAGTGTTGATTCAAAGTCTGCATATACAACTATAGGGATACGGTATTGATGATGAACCTTTTGAAATGTAACAAATGCTCTGCTTTCTGATGGTAAAATAATTTTTGCTTCATAATTATTGTTACATAATCTTTTGTGCTCTTGTAACCATTCCATTCCTTGTCTTCCTTCTCGTTGGAAATTAAAACATCTCTTGCAAATCAGCTTTTTGTTTCGATTTTTTGAAAGTTGCTTGTTAACAAGAGAGTCAAATTTCTTTATATACACATAATGAGATACATCTCCTTGGGTTAGTAGTAGTAAATCTGTATGATCTGCTAGCTCTTCTTTAGCAATACGTAAAGGATAAACTTTATTTGAACTATCTAATCCAAAAACATTAATAGATGTGCCGGGATTTTTCTTCTCAAATTTTGATATATCTTTTAGTGATACAGGATAACTAATTCCTTGAAAGTTATATCTATATCTTTGATTTTCATAGTGCTGGTTTGGTTCATTGCAATGATTTGGTACAAATTTACATGTCATCGCATATCTAAAACATTCGTTATCTTGATTTTTCACATTAACACATGATCTTGTAGCTTCAATTATTTTTGGCAAACGAATATAACTAGATCCCATTAGTCCATATCCATGTTTATGAACTCTTATATTTAATCCTTCAATACTTATAAGACTCCACCCTGATCCTCGTCCTTCATGTTCCTGAATTTTAGTTAATATTTCTTCTATACATTTTTCAACTATTGAATCAATGTCTGAACTTCCTATGATAGTTTGGTTTTTAGTTATAAATCCTCTTGGTGATAATTCTTCTTGTACATTTATAAACATAGCTTCTAGTAGTAAACCAAATTTGAGAAAATTTAATCTTTTTAATTCTTCTTTTAAAGTTCTACTGATGATTGGTTTTGCTTCTCTAATAAATTCTTCTAAGTTTAAATCTTCATTTTGAATCTTATGATGCATTACTACCTTTCCGGATAAAGCTGATACTTGTAAATTTGGTAAAGTTGTTGTAGGTCTTGCTGTTATTTCATTTTGTTCTTCTTGTTCTTCTTGTTCTTCTGTGTTGTTGTGAATTAGTTCTTTATGTATTTCTAACAGAATATCATCGTTAAATGATTCCAAACATTTATCGCAATGATACATGTTTGGTGGTGTTCACTCTTCAAAATTTCGCTAAGAAATGAAATGAGCTCTCCCTTTTCTTCTTATATAATAGTTCCCCCACTACTATTTCATCTTCTTCTTCTTCTTCACTTTCAGAATAAAACAAATGTCTTGGACAAAATATTAATCTTCTACAAACAGATTCTTCATTAGTATTCTCTATATGAATTGGATTTTCAATATGTATTTCTTCATATTCAAATGATGACGAAGACTCTGATATCACTACATCCATATCCAAATTTTCATTCTCCACATCATTGGCATTTTCTTCTTCTGATGTTGTTACATCCACATCCATATCATTTATAGTTTCTACTTCTGATGTTTCACTGTTATTTTCATCTTCTTCCATATTTAAATCCTCTAGTTGAATTTTATACAATATTTCAATCAGAGATTTCCTTGGATAATCGGTGTTGTCCACAGGAGCCATTTCCAGTAAATGAGGAATAACTGTTTTTGATCCGGCTTATATGATATTTTGGTAAGTATGTCAAGGTCATTTTTGATTAAGCGAGAACTGGGAATAGATCACTAAGCAGCATGATGATTCATTACTACAAAGTGATCTATTCCCCATTCTCTAAGAAGTGTCCAATCAATAACCAAAGTCCAAGTTCATTTTTTTTGTTTAATTTAAGTCTTTTACATCTTCTTTTATTACAAAATTTATAGGTTGACTGTTCGATGTTTCAATATGTTGTTTTATCTTGTGCTCCAGCTCTTCTATTCTTGCTTTCTTTACCATTAATTCCGAATGTAAGTAACTGATGTAATCAGCCGCCATGTCTACCGTTCTTGATCTTATTTCTCCTAACTTAACACCGGGAATCAATCTCTGTAGTTTGTAAAATCTCAACCTTATTCTTGACTCTCTGACTTTAGCCATTTCTCGAAATCTTTGTTTTCTATCTTCTTTGCTTGTGGTCAAGTCCATACTTGTGACAAGTTTGCTTTCAGAGTGATTCCTCTATAGTAGGCTCGTCCTTTATACACTTTCCCCCACCATTTTCAATTTCCCCCACCCTACTTATGTAGGTCAAGGTCATCCAATATAACGTGAGAACGAGGAATAGAGCACTAAGTGGCATGTTAGTCCATTACCACAAAGTGATCTATTCCTCGCTCTCTATTCTACATCTACTTTTTTTTCATTTTGCTATTTTATTATTTTTTTGTTTTTTTTTGGGGGGGGAAATGAGTGTTTACTTTTTACAATGTTCATTCTTCTTCTCCAACTTTTCAATTCTGTCTAACAATTCGAACAAATATGCATTGGTTGCTTCCAAAGTTATTATTCTAGTACATCCCACTTTAATAGAGGGAACTGTTAACTGTAATTTTGTAAATTCTATCCTTTCTTTCTTGCACCCTTCTCTCATGTATGTGTTTTTCCTGATTCTTCCTGATTGAGCTGATATTAACTTATTACAATCCAAATGGGGCTTTGATACTTTAAATACTGATGTACAAAAATGAGTTGATGTTGTCGGCTGTTGATTTTCATACAAATTTTGTGTTGATGTAGTAATTTGTTGATTTTCATAGCAATTTACACTTGAAGTGGCGGGCTGTTGATTTTCATACAAATTTTGTGTTGATGTAGTAATTTGTTGATTTTCATAGCAATTTACACTTGAAGTGGCGGGTTGCTGATTTTCATACCAAATTGAACTTGAAGTACTAGGCAACTGATTTTCATACCAATTTGAAGTACTAGGCTGCTCATTTTCATAATAATTTAAACTTGAATTATTTGGTTGATGATTTTCATGCCAATCCGCAGATGCCAATACAGGTGGTGTTGTGGAAGGATGCTCCATCGTTGTATAGAGTGAATTCTGTTCTACAATTTTGCCGGTTTTATCTCATTTCCCCCACCAATAACTTCTACATTTCCCCCACCACGATAATTTAAATTAGATACCAAACTTCTAGGGTCACATCCAAATCTTCTTCTTTTAAATATTTTATAAATGCAGAGCTTTCTGATGTTACGTTAGGTGTGTTTAAATATGCCATTATTTTGTCATGACTTTCTTTATTGTGAATATAGCAATGTACATTTAGCAATTTTTGATTATCTTCTTTAGACTTGACAAATCCTGCAACAGAGCTCCAATCTTCATATTTAATTTTAAAATGGCAAACTTCGAACTGCATGTTGTTTCAACAAATGCTGCAACAATATTAAAAGTCTCTTCAAACAACCTACATTTATACAAGTTCTCCCACCACTTTATAATCTCCACTCTTTTTTCCCCACCTTCTTCATATGTAGAAGGGGTATTATGATTTTAATGCACTATACTTAATAAATTCAAACAAATTTTGTGCACAAATGTTACATTTTTTCTTGACTGTTTCAAATTTCATCACTTGGCCTTTTACAAGGTGAACTAATTTACCTCCATCATCTTCAAATTGTTCAAAGTCTAAAACAGATGCTTTTCCACAATCATGACACATTTTTGTTCCATCTTCAAAAATAAAAGCAAGATAAATACCAAATCCACTATTGTCCTTCTTAAATTTCATGACCATTTCACGAATTGGTTGAGGTATTTCACATTTATTTGATGTTATTATATAACGGTAAAGAAACCCATTATTGATAATTTGTTGTAAACATAAACTAACAAGCTGTCCATAGTGTTAGACTCGTACTGAAAGTTATATCCATAACTATCTCCTTATATGCTTTTACCCCCACTACTTTTATATAGGTCAAGGTCATCGGATATTAAGCGAGAACTGGGAATAGATCACTAAGCGGCATGTCATTACATTACCACAAAGTGATCTATTCCCTATTCTCTAAAAGGGTGCTGATAATTTAGATTCCTAAAATTTCTTTTCCTTCTTCTTCACCTTCTTGAACTGTTGAATTACCAGATATGTGTGATATTAATTTCTTCAATTCTCGATTTTCCATTTCTAATGTTTTCAATTTTAGATCTCTTGCTTCAACTTGTACTTTCAAAAATTTGATATAACTTCCAGCCCAGTGGAGGGTTTTCAATCTTGGTGCTCCAAGTTCAATTCCAGGTATTTGAAATTGTAGTCTATTAAACTCCATCTTCATATCTTCTCTATCTTGTCTTTCCTTTTCTAGTCTTTTTAATCTTTGTTTTTCCTGAAGGAAGAAGTCGGATCACAAGGTACATGATGAAACATTTCTCAAAGAATGAGCTTCTTCACAAATAATCAACGCATTTATCCACATTCCCCCACCAAATTTAAGTCAGTAGTGGGGAGATGCCAATGGTGGGGAGACGTCAGTGGTGGGGAGAGTTATACTAATGTAATGGTTATTTCTACCGTCACACTCGCTCCATTCTCAAAAAGATATTTGTAATATGGTTCTGGATATTGTTCTCTTTCAGATCCTGCATGTTCTTGAATAAAGTTGAAAGCCAATCTTTTTGAATAATCATTATGAAATACTTCTCTCACACAAACAAGAATTTTTTCTTCCAAAAATTTTACTTGAACTAATGGTATTTTGCTTACATCGTCCTTGTCCATGATGGGTAGCTTGTAGGTAAAAGTATTTGGTGGTAGTTTTTGTGGTTTATCAAGTAGAGAACAAAATTTTTTGTACAATTTCTCCTCAATGTCTGGAAAACGATGTATATCAAACAGATTGTAGTATGAAGGATCAAAAGGTATTTTACGAAACATCTTCAGTCACTAGTCTCCCTAAGACTGATCTCCTGCACAACTATTTAACACATTTTTAAACATTCCCCCACTAACTTTTAACTTGTAATGGGGATATTCTCCCCCCACTACGTCTTCAAAATGGTGGGGGTACCTTAGTCCAATTCAGATTCAGATTCAGAAGACAGTAAAGGTGATATGGGTGATTCCAACGATGAATCCAATATAAATATTTCAATAGCTTCCTTAATTATGTCTTCATCACTATCGTTTATCATTTCTTCAAATAGTTCTTGTTCAATCTGTACCATTTCTTCCTCTTCCATTGTAGAATCGTTATTAGTTTCATTATAATTTTCCTCTATGTTTTCTTCCTGTATTTCATTTGTGCTTTCAAAAACATCTTTAACTTCAAAATAATTAATAAATGGAGTATCTTTAGACAACATGTTTATTTACTACTTCTTTACCTTCAAATAACAAACTATGTATCGCTTACTTAGTCTTATATATACTCCTACCCCCACTATTTTTTGCAAAACAAAGGAATAGGAGGGGGTTTGTATCTATTCTTCTCTATCTAGGTTATATTTCATTGCTGTCACATCTACTATAATTTTCTGCTCTTCAACTTTATTGCGAATAAATATTGTCCAAGGAAATAGTTCATTAATATTGTTAATTGTTACTTTTATACTATACAAAATTTCAAAATGTTCTACTAATGAAACAAAAACAATAACTCCTAGCTCATTGTTTGCCATAATTTTTTCTTCAATTTTTATCCGTAAGTTTGTTATTAAACTCCATATATTAATATCATTGGCTATGAAACCATCAAGTCTGGTAAGCATCTTGATGCCGCAAAGTGTGGGTACAGACTAGAAACTTGGAGGTTCATAGCCTGCCTTTTTATCAATTTTAAAAATGGGGAGGGGGGAAGGAATAAGGATTGGGAAGGGATAGGGTGTAAGGTGGTGGAAAGGTAATTTTGTTATTACACTACTTGTGCAAGAAAATAGCCGACAGTGTCCACACCTTGTTCATAGCACTCCATCATAGATTGTGCCCACTGCAACATGCGGTCTCTGTCATTTGGTGTGACAAGGAAAGAATGACTATCACCATACAATATAAAAGAGTCAATTCGTATATAACATCCTAAATTTAACCATTTATTAGCTTCAACCAAAAAATTTTCTATTGTATCGAATGGAAATTGTGGATCAATTGCTATAACTTTACGTTCTTCACTAAGTTCAACACTATAATCATCATCGTCTTCACTCTCACTCTCACTATCATTATTTAAAATGTCTTCAGGTTGTAGAAAAACATCGGAAATTTCGGAAGAATTAAAATGGTAATTCACATTAGGAGGCATTTTTTCAAACAAATAATATTTTTAATGGAGGAGAAAAAACTACAAGAGATGTACTTGACAGCGCAAAGTGCGAGTACAGACTAGAAACCTGGAGGTTCATAGTCCGCCTTTTATGAGTTTTAAAAATGGGGAGGGGGAAGGAATAAGGATTGGGAGGGGATAGGGTGGGGGGTGAGGGAAGGTTTGTGTGGCTATACTAGCCACTACACTAGCCACATTAGACCCAAAAGCCCACTTGTGCTACAAAGTAGCCACCAATGCTAATATTTTCCTCGTGACCCCTCAGTATATCATCCCGCCAAATCAGCATACGTTCTCTAGTATTTGGTGTTACACAAAAGAACTTACTATCATGATACAGAATAGCTGAACCAATTATAATATGATATCCTAAATTTAGCCGTTTGTGTGCTTCTGCAATGAATCTTTCTACCATATCAAGAGGATCTAGTTCATCAAAGTAATATGGTCTCATTTCTTCATTAAGTTCAATGTTAATTTCATTGTCATCTTCAGTCTCACTGCTACTATCATTTTCATTGTCATCTTCAATCTCACTGCTACTATCATCTTCATCACTGCTACTATCATCTTCAGTCTCACTGCTACTATCGTAGAAATCTATTGGATCTTCTACATGTTGGTGGTAAACATCAGCATATTCGGAAGGATTGAACTCTTCATTAAGCTGAGGAAGCATTTTAAAGCAAAATAATGCAGGCAGAGACGAAACAACAAGTGTGGCGCATGAAAGCAGAATGAAGGAGAGAACAACGCTTGCTCCTCTTTTATAGCAGTATGCAAATGAGGAGACCGGTCATTGGCCTGAGTGGTGGGAAAAGGAATGGCGGGGGAAGGAGTGGTGGGGGATAGAATTAAGGGGGGGGGCTTTATTTTTTCGGGGGGGGGGGGGGTCATTGACCTTTCAGGTCCGGTCATTGACCCTAAGGAGTGGGGATGGACACAGAACCCTCCTTTGCTTACTACTACACGGATCAAACTAGCCATGTAGCAGAACTTATTTCTGCTAAGTTGCATGTAAGCTAAATAGCTTACATCCCTAAATTCAAGTCTTAGGTGGCCCTGAAAAGGGCCGTTTGGTGGGTTTGGTGGACCTCTATGGAGCGTAAATCACATAAGGGACTCCAGGATTGTTTTCCCAATCAATTTCTGTAGGATCTGCATGTATAAACTCATACAAGTTAAATGCGCAAATATCGCATTTTTCCTGTTGAACTATGAACTTGTATGACAAGTAATAGTTATCTTCATATATTCCACCTTGAAGTCTAAAGTCCACTTGTCCCTCCACATTTATGAGTGCAGCCACACCACAATATGAACACATAACTGTTCCATCAATAAATATATACCGCGAGCAATGAAGAATTCCAAAATTTTCTTTATAAAAAAAATACACTTCTTGACGTAGTGTTCGTGGAAGGTTTGCATCGGTTACTGCAAGTTCCATCAACACTATATTTGAAATTATCTGTCGCAAACATAATTCTAATAGAGTAGGCATATTGCGGCAGTGGCCTCTCGGATTGGAATGAAGACTCTGGAGTAGCGAGTGTAACGGTTAAATGTAGGTAGACAACCGGTCATGACCGGCCATTCACCCGGAGGAGTGGTAGGGGAAGGAGCAGTGGGGGAAGGAGTGGTGGGGGAAGGAGTGGTGGGGGAAGGAGTGGTGGGGGAAGGAGTGGTGGGGGAAGGGGGGGGAGCTCCATTTTTTCGGGGGGGGGGGGTCATTGACCTTTCCAGTTCGGTCATTGACCCGAAGGAATGGGGCAGACACAGAACCCTCCTTTACTCACTACTCACATGAAAGTAGGTCACGAGACTTAGAGTGTTAAAAAATAATGGGGGAGAAACACAACGCTATAACGCATTGTGTTTCTCCCCCATTATTTTTTTTAGCAAAATTTGGAAAAACCTATGTGAATTTACTGTTTTACGTCCCCACCTTGCAATACGATCCTTTTTATCCCTGAGGAGAAAGTCTTGAGAATCTAAATTGTTAAATCTCTTCTCTTTACACAAATTGTCACAAACTCTAATTTTATATTTTAAACCGTTACATTTTGCCAAAATGTGTTGGTGGTCAAACAACACTTACAAAAAAATATTTCAAACCTTTCTTAAGCCTCTCTCCTCTGACGGATATTATTTTAGGATCGTCTTCAACGGTGGGTATTTCTGTCAGTTGTGGTCCAGAAATATGTTTCACTACATGTACACGGCAAAAACTTTCGTTTTTAACACATTTCCTCCCACAAGCTGATCCTTTCTTAGTTCCCCTAGTAAGCATTTCAGGGCAAGTAGTGGGACGGCTAAATGCCCTACGACGCTCTTCTTGTAATGATCGAAATTGCTCTGAAGGAGCGGGTTTAGGAGTAGGTTTAGGAGCGGGTTTAGTAGTGGGTTTAGGGGTGGGTTTAGGAGCAGTTTTATAATAAGTATGGTCTTCAGGTAAAGTAAGTGGTGGGGTAGGAGGCAATGGTGATAGTGGGATGATGGGTGTACTAAGGTGATGAAGAATAGTTTCAAATGAAGGAGTCTTAGGATGGGGAGCTGGCTTCTTCGGTGGCGGCATGATAGATGATAGCGGTGCAGAGTCCTTTGAGAGCGAAGGCGAAGGCGGTGAAAAAATACTACGAAGTCTAGAAGAGTTGGTTGGCGGAAGAATAGCTCCAGAAGTTGAAGGTTGAGATGAAAGCTGCTTCTTATACCAATCCGGAGTGTTTTTCAAGCGAAGAGTTTTGTTTGATGCAGTAACAGCCGTAGAAGTCAAAGTTGAAGTTGAACTAGTAGAAGTAGTAGAAGTAATAGAAGCAGTAGAAATAGTAGTTGGCACAGAAGACATCGTTGTAACTCCAAGTTCACAGCGTAATGTCTGGAATCGGAATGAAACACTAGCCGCGGCCGACGCGTCTTTTATAAATGTATGCAAATGAGAGGGGTTAGCGGCCGGCCATGACCGGTCATTGGCCTAGGAGGTGGGGGAAGAAGTGGTGGGGGAAGGGGGGGGGCTAAATTTTTTTTGGGGGGGGCTCCATTTTTTTGGGGGGGGGTCATTGACCCTTCCAAAAGTGGGTCAAGGTCATTCAAGATTTATAATGATCCAAGGTGATGGGAACAGTAATACTGTTCCCACCACCCTGTTTGCCTAACGGTTCCCACTCCCAACCCACTAGTTACGTTCTGCAAGGGACATCGACGCAATTTTGTTTGGACCGTCCGGGTCTACCGTAACGGTCCGGTCCGGGTCTACCGTAACCATGAATTCCAAGGGAAACTGGAACAGTTAATGCAGAAACGCAACTCTAACACCCACCCAACTAATCCCACCCAATCATATTCCTAAACAAAATGCAAAAACCTAGTCCGCAATTTGCGGATGTCCCACCCCTTCTAAGTGAAGTTCAACGGAACTTCTGAATTTACAATTAATCTACCCCCTAACATCTAGCTGTAAGGCAAAACAACATTAATTAGTAATACCAACACTTAAAACTAACAACACATCATTATTAAAAAACCAAATAATTCAACACAATCAAATACCATTATTATTCTTAAAATTAATACACCTTAATGCTAAAAAACCTCTTAAAAATTAATACACCTTAATGCTAAACTCAACTTATAACTAACATCGCAATGCGCAAATTATTTCTTAAAACTAAACACACACACACACATACCACATTGCATTAAAAAACGCAACGTAGTAGAAGAAGTTCAAATATATATAGGCCTACTATATGTTTGAAACCTCTTGCTGAATCACCAACAACCTTTCGCTACGAAAATTTGTTGGCGACTGACGCAAAGATCGAGCTCCTATCGCTCCTCCAGTTTTCTAGTAGTGGGGGAAGTTGTTTCACTCCAGTACAGTGTTCAATCCAGTCCAGTTCGCAGCAGTGTAAAAGGAAGGTAAAGGAGTGGGGAGCGGCGCATGCGCAACAACACAAAACCAAGGTTTGAGGTTAGAATTATCCATGTGCAGTAGCGCTAAAGTGAGTAATACAGGACTAGGCGCATGCGCATAGCATAGACTCATTCCGATCTGGAGAACTCATTGCATGCACAGCAGGTTTGAGGTTAGAATTATCCATGGCAGCTGCCATGTTTAGTCTGGTTTCACCACATAGAGTCAGCAACCGGTCGTGACCGGCCATTGACCTGGAGGAGTAGGGAAAGGACGTGGGGGTAGGAGTGGGGGAAGGGGGGGGGCTCCATTTTTTCGGGGGGGGGGGTCATTGACCTTTCCGGTCGGTCATTCACCCGAAGGAGTAGGGATAGACACAGAACCCTAC